>JAODKM010000048.1:10343607-10353696 GCA_026780845.1 Petrocephalus sullivani | reverse complement strand
GGGGGCGGGGGGGGAGGGGAGCGGGGCAGGCGTGCATGTCCAAGCTGGGCATCTGGGGGAACGAGAGTCAGGGCAACACGTACCTCTGGAGCAGTCAGGGCCCAGGAATCCTGGGAAACAGTGACATGCCCCAGAAAGGCAGTCTCCGTTTCCATGGCAATTGTGAGGACACTCCATGACGGACTCTGGAGGGGAGAAGCACACACCCACATGCACGCACACACACACATACATACACACACACGTACGCAAATGAGTGAATATAGCACTACTGGGGAGGCTGATTTAACGCCCACCCCCCCCTTCTTTAATTAAGCTGCTGCCAGATGCTTGATTAAGGCAAGCCTGCGCCTCTTGGATCCCCGTAATGAACCAATCAACAAATTGTTATGACCAATTATCAGCTGGCAGCTTGACTAAACCTCTCTTTCTCACATGGCTAGATGGTCATTAATCGTCATGAAAACGGCGTTGTTCTCCTCCTTTTGTTTGTGCGTCTCCAGGCTTGACTGAATGAAGCGGCGTGCGAGACCGCATCTTTGTCCCTGGTGTGCCATGTGCCGTTCTGGCGTTAGCGCACACTCTCTGCCACCATGGTAAATATCATCTAGGCCCCAAACCCACCTACGCTCTCATTTTACATTTACACAGTTGATCAAAATTGATATCGGGGGGGTGGAGGGGGCGCCTGGGCGAGAGAGAGGGCTGAAGGTCCGCTTTGTTATTGCCGCCCCCCTCCCCGTATCAGACGCTTCGGCGGGTGTTTAAAGTCAGCCGATTATGACATCACCCATCAATAATTTCATTAGCAGGTAGACAAAGGGAATGGCAGAGCCCCGGGGTCCTGGCAGGGCCATAAAGCGAGGCGGTCGCTGGTCGCGCGGTCTTACCGAGACAGCACAAAGACCTGCGCTCGATGCTTATGAGGCCACAAGCCCCCAAAGGGCCGCTAATCAATTTTAATTTCTAAAGTTAAAGCCTAACATGTCAGCCCACAGAGCAGACTTTTTCTGAGGCCCTATCTAAAGGCTGTGCCGTGACGCTGCTCGTTTGGTGAAGTCGCTCCCAAAAATAATGTTTAAACTGGGAGGGATATGCGGGTTTGCGGAATAGTTCATGGCTTTGGGGGTCTCACTAGCCTGGGGGGCCCCTGAGCTGGATGGGGCTCTCGGCGGGGGTACGGCGCTTAGGCAGCGAGAGCCGAAGACGAGGCTGCGGTGGGAGCCTGTCTCGAAGTACTTTGAAGTCAGATCTGAAAGGCCTCCCTGGAACGCCCCCAGAACTCAAACTCTGACTCAAACTGAGGAATTTTCTTTGCTCAAATAAAATGCTGAACGGGATGGAAAATATCAGTAAAGTGTAACTGAGGTAATGCACATTGAGAGGGCTTCATCAACCCTAATCACGCAACTCCCCCGCCCCGGCCACCTCCCTCAGCTGGAGCGCCCACGCGCCGGCCAGCCTGAGAGCCCGCTGGCGCTCACCGATGATGATGGTGCTGTAGGACACTTGCTCCACGTTCTTGCCGTCGTTGTAGAAGGCCAAGTGCCAGGTACCCGAGTCCAGGTACTGTATGAAGCCGGCCTCGTGCAGGTTGACGGAGCGTGCCCTGCGGCCCGTGCCCCCCGGCTCAGCCAGACCGCGCTTCTCCTTGGTGATCAGCCGGCTGCCGTCCAGGAGCTCCACGAAGTCGTACTGTCAGGTCAGCCGGTTGATCCGTTAGTCCACAGAGCTGATTGTACTTCACAAAGTGTGTCCGTCCCTGTGCTGCACTCCTTTGGGGTTGTTTAGTCTCTTAACAGTATGGCATCACAAAGCCAACCCTACCCCTCCTGCCTGTCCTGCTAAAGGCCAGCTCTACTGCCCAGAGATACTGATGACTTCTGGACAGGAGAGCTGGTCTCAGAGAGGGATGTGACATCAACACCATCTGGGAAAGCATGCTCTCGGAGCTGGAGCCCTCCCCCAACAAGCTCCTGACAGCGAGCCATTTGCGGGAAATAAGGAAGAAGGCCTTGGCGGTGCTGGCTGGATTGCCTTCTTCTGGAAATCTCCCTGCCTCTAATCCTACGACATTCAGTCGCTCTCAAATGAGGTTTTCAGACAGCTGCTCCAGCCTGCTTTTGCACCGGGTTATTTCTCGGTGTGCCGCCCAATCAGCTTAGCCAGTGAATCTACTGGTAAGAAACCTAGACCCGTTCAGCTGTCCAAACACCCATTTGGAGCCGCTCGATACGACTGGTATTTACAGAGTGGAGATTTTATGCTAGCTTCCAAATTGGAGCATTGAGCAAAACTGGTGACTACCTCAGAGGTCAACGCAATCCTCCTGAGTCACAGGGGGGGACATCTTTAACGGCAAAGTAAGCCAGCGCCGGGGGCGGGCTGAGAAATAAAACGGGAATTTGCCCGTATCGGAGTGCCACCTGCATGGCGCTGGCGTTGATGCCTCCGTGACGCACCCTGTGCTTCCTCTAAAGACACGCATCGATTCATCCGCCACAATTAAAGGGACGGTACTCAGCTACTCATCCGCCGCAATTAAAGGGACGGTACTCAGCTATTCATCCGCCGCAATTAAAGGGACGGTACTCAGCTATTCATCCGCCGCAATTAAAGGGACGGTACTCAGCTCTCCCTTCAGGTATCGGGCCGCGTCACACCAATTAATTCCGCTAAATGAAACTCTGGTTTTTCTTCTGCCGCCCTGCGAGACACCGGTCCTGCTTGTGACCTTGTCACTGCGACCTTGCTAGCTACCAGATTATCATGCTGGATCTGTGATCCCTGAAGGCTCTTCTTCAGAACCCAGGCTCCCACGCACTCTGCTACCATTTATCTATAATATTACACATGTACTACCTGATTCAGTTGCTAATGGAAGACCAGCTGATTAGATGGCTGAGGTCCTTCAGGAGAGATTTAGGAGCCACTGATTGGCCTCACATAACGTTTATTTATTTAGGAGATGCACAAATGAGGGTCAGGCAGTGTCCACAAAACCATTTGGGTCAAGGGTCCAATACAGCCAGACTAGACAAAGCCTAATGCTTACTGCGCTGGCTAGAGGAGCTGAACACACAACCTCTTGGTGGCATGCAGCTCTGTCACCTGCAGAGTTACATGATTCTCACGCTTAACATGCAGTTTTATGTTTATTGTAGATAAAGACATGCAGCCCCACTGCTGCCGCGTACCTGCGTATGTGAAGGCGGCAGGCCCTTCCTCCCGTAGACGCCCACCAGCGCGTCCCGCTGCACGGAGATGTTGAACTTGAGGAACTGCGGCTGGTCGATGAAGAGCTGAGAGCGCCAGAAGACCCCGGGGGGCACGTCCTGCACCGCCCGCCGGCCCACGTCCACCTCGCCTGTGTCGATTGTGTTGTTCTCCTGCTGGGGCTTGCCTGGGGGGGCGGACGGGGTGGGCAAGGAGAAGAGATCAGGGACAGGTCAGTGGGCAGTGGCATGGGGGGATGGCTGTCAGTGCAGGGAGGCAGACACCTGCGATCTCTCAGCACTATGACCGGGGAACAGGGGCATGTTTCAGTGGAAAACTCCAGAAACAAGCTAAAGTAGAAATGGGGGGGAGGGCACAGATGGTGGCAGGGGATATGGATCAGCTAGAACCTTCCGGGGAGCCTGTGTGGCTGGTTGCTGCACGCCTGGCGTGAGGCTGCAGGGTGATGAACGCGCCTTTCAGGAAACCCTGCGTTTCGCAGATGAGAGGCTGCTTTATTTTATCTTCAACTGTCTGTCGACTGCAGCCTGGGTGCCATTTAGCCTCTCCTTTAAACCGGCCGCTCTCTCCCTCTCGCTTTGTGGCCCTATAACACGGCCGCTCTCTCCCTCTCGCTTTGTGGCCCTTTAACACGGCTGCTCTCTCCCTCTCGCTTTGCGGCCCTTTAACACGGTCCTTTAACACGGCCGCTCTCTCCCTCTCGCTTTGTGGCCCTTTAACACGGCCGCTCTCTCCCTCTCGCTTTGTGGCCCTTTAACACGGCCGCTCTCTCCCTCACGCTTTGTGGCCCTTTAAACCGGCCGCTCTCTCCCTCTCGCTTTGTGGCCCTTTAACACGGCCGCTCTCTCCCTCTCGCTTTGCGGCCCTTTAACACGGCCGCTCTCTCCCTCTCGCTTTGTGGCCCTATAACACGGCCGCTCTCTCCCTCTCGCTTTGTGGCCCTTGGTGCTTTCACCCTCTCGCACCGCTGGCCTTTTCAGGTTAAGTGAACTGCACAGGCTGTTTCCAAGGGCGCTGGGTTGAGGACCTGGCAGCATTTGTCCAGTAATAGGCCCTGCCCGTGCCCCCCTACCCTTACCCCCCTGTCTGTGCCCCCACACCTGGCCATCCTCTAATAGAGCTTTTTAATGAAGGCTCAGTAGCAGCCGGCTCTGCCTAACAGCCCCTGGTACGGTCTCCCAGACGACCCCACGGCCCGCAGCCCAGTTACACGCTGCGAGGGAAGCAGACAGAAATAAACGGACAAATAAGAGCAGATCAGGAAATAACTGCAGCCAAGAAAAGAAAAGGCTCCCAGTTCAGCCTTTAGCCTCGTTAGCAAGTGGCCGGCGAGCACCAATTAAATGGCCAACACATTCACACCACAAAATATGCTGACAGCCCCCAGCCGGCCCATGCAATCGGGGGCCCGATGTCACATCATGCCGCACCAGCTGCTTTTCCCAGGGGATGGGTTGTGTGCCTGCTTTTATGCCCCAGCCGGAGCAGACCAGGAGGTGGGGGTCCAGCCCTACTCTGGCAATTGGCAGAATAACAAGGAATTTCAACATCCTGATGCCGGTTTCTTGCAGGAGGTAGCAACATCTTCAGATCCTTCTCACAATGCTCTGTTCCAGAAATTGGTACAGAGGCACAATTAAGGGAATAAAAACCAGGGATGTTAGAAACAAGCAGTGAAAGCAGAGTGCGTCAGTCAGAGACCGAGCCCACACCGCGACGGATGTGCCGTCCCGGGTGAGCCTCACTGGGCCATGTGCTATCCCACAATGCTCTGCAGCTTGGCAGCAGAGAGCAACAGAATGGAGGAGCTTGACAGATCCCACGCATCTGGAACAACAGACGCAAGGTTCCCTTGTTCTGTCAGCCCTCGGCCCACGGACGGAGTGGTGAGAAAACTTGCCGTTTACTGAGGCTGCCCGCCTGGCTGCCTGGAAGCAGACTCAGTGCCCATCAACAGCTGAGCACCCATTAAGCACATTCCTATTTGTGCAGAGGATGACTGACAGTCCATATGCAGGGAATATTACGGTTGAATTATATCATTAATATGAATGGAACCTGACTCATTGTTTAGCAGAAAAAAGGTGGGATAAAAACATGGGGCCAGTCCTGGTGACTGAAGAATGGCGACGTGGCGCCAGACTGACACCTAACGGCCACCATCCCGAGCCCTCGGCCCACTTTCAGGACTGGGCACTAGGAGCGAGGCCACTGCCAGCTAATGGGTCTTTGGCACAGGCAGTAAACCCGGGGGGAGAGAGAGAGAGAGAGAGGGAGGGAGGGAGAGAGAGAGAGAAAAAACAGAGAGCTTAAACATGACAAATAACCTCATTAGAAAAGCAAACAACTTGGCGGAGCAGATGCTGGGATGCTAATGCCGGGATGCTAATGCCGGGATGCTAATGCCGCAGCCCTCAGCACCTCAGCGCCAAAATGGCGCGCTTACATCGCACGTGTCAGCACGACGCATTCCGTCACCATTTGGCTCATTCCTATGACTAACAAAACATAATTTAAGCTGATCCATTAAATCTGAAATTACAGTCCGAATTGTGTGTGGAGGAGCTGCACGCTCATTTGACTGTTGAAAAACGTCAAGCTCCATAATCTCTGGGGGAAACACCTTTATTACAGCAGAAGAGCAGGAGGCTTTAGGACAACAGAGAGGCGGCCCACCCAATACGCAGGTGAGCTGATGGGCTCAGCTGCTCTCTTCCTGGATATCTCTCTCTGATCACGTGGCTTAAGTTCTGCAGTCGGCGATGTCACTTTGAAAAGGCTCCTCCGTGAGCCTCGTGCTGCACGGCCAACATGGCGCTGACCACAGTGCATCATGGTAACTTGGAAACATATTCACCGGGGGGATCTGAGGCATCACTTCACTGTACAGAGAAGGACAGCCGGGGGTTTTGGGGGGTCAGTACAGGGTGGGTTTTGCCCCACATAAATCCCAGCCAAGAAGATATCAGTCTGAATGTCTGCCTGTGCCACGTCTGGGCAACGGTCACCGGTGTGCTCCCCTCATGCCTGGGCCGTGGTCAGCGCTGTGTTCCCCTCGCGTGTGGGCTGTGGGCACCGCTGTGCTCCCCTCATGCCTGGGCCGCGGTCAGCGGTGTGTTCCCCTCATGCCTGGGCCGTGGTCAGCGGTGTGCTCCCCTCGCATGTGGGCCATGGTCAGCGGTGTGTTCCCCTCATGCCTGGGCTGTGGGCACCACTGTGCTCCCCTCATGTCTGGGCCGCGGTCAGCGGTGTGCTCCCCTCGCATGTGGGCTGTGGGCACCGCTGTGCTCCCCTCATGCCTGAGCCGTGGTCAGCGGTGTGCTCCCCTCATGCCTGAGCCGTGGTCAGCGGTGTGTTCCCCTCATGCCTGGGCCGTGGTCAGCGGTGTGCTCCCCTCATGCCTGGGCCACGGTCACTGCCATCTTCCCCTCACTTTTATTTGACATAAATCGTCCCTAGGCAGGTCCACTTGAATGCAACCCACATCTGTGGATACGACAGGGAGCTCGTCCCGGGGCCCTCAGATGCCATTGCTTTCTCCTTCCTGCAGGGCGTGCTGCCATGTTTGGACTGAAGCCCTGTTTTAAAGGTCAACCCACGCTGGCCAATCGGAACAGCAGAGAAGGGAAGGGGGGTGGCAGCCAGACAAGGGGGCTCAATAAAATAGCCTAATGTACAAATATTGGAGCATGCTATCCACCTAAAGGGGTAAGACAGTGAACACAGGGAAAGTGACTGGCTGGACAACAACTTCCATAAAATGGTAAATCATCATGGAACTGGGACTCAAACTCTGAGCTACCACAGAAATGGCAAGGGGCAAAAGGTGTGGGGCACACCCTTTAGCCACGTGTAGGGCAGAATCGTCTTCCTCATTAGAGAGGAAGCTGACAGTCCTTGTTCGGCTTGATTCATTGCCATCCCCTGTTCCTGGGGCACACACACATACATCAGTGTTGTGTTCTGACAGCCTGCGGGTGAGTGTGTGCTGCGTGTTTCTACACCATTTTTCCATTTGTTTACATTTCATTGCACCGTTACCCCCTAAAACCATCCCCCTGAAATACAGATAGACAATGCTCCGGAGCCCACACGGATTCGCCTGCCCGCCACTCCACCCCCGCCTCTTACCGCCATCAGCTGAGAGCGCCGTGACGGTGTTCGTGGGCGCGGTGTCCGACTTGGGCTGTCCGTTCTCGAAGGCGACATTCTCTGCTTCCTGGAGCTGCCAGTTCAAGCCGAGGAGGTGCATGGCTGCAGCAGGGCGGGGTGGGGGAGGGGGTGGACATCAGAGCGGTAACTTAGCAGAGGCATAAAACTCAGTTGCTCTTCTGCTGGGGGAATTAATTCAACAGCTCATCAGCGACGTTTGGTAAACGACATTAAACTCTGTCTTGCTGAGCATGATTTCATTACAAGTTTATCATTAGAGCAGATTACATTAGAAGGTCAGCCTTTTGGGCTGGTGTCGGTGCATAACTCAGCATGTAATACTGCCCCAGCCTTTAACTCTCATTCTGGCATGCTCCAGAATGTTCCGGAAGGTGGTTGAATGTTCCGGATTCGGGGCCTTGACGGAGAACGGCATCGCAGGCAGGCTCATACGGAGCTAAGAACAGGACTGGTTTGGGAGGGGCGGGACACCACTTGGTGATAGTAACTGTGATCTGCATGTGTCCCAGTAGTGGGATTAGGCAGGCTATTAATCAAAGTGGTGTGTTCGTCTCCACGCATGTGCGTCAGCGCACGTGAGCCATGCTTCAGACCCTGACCGACTGCACCACTAAGGGGAGATGTGGACCCTCTGTTGGGCTGGCGGGGGGCTCAGTGACCCAATTAGCGGCCTGATATGGAACAACGAATTAGCAGCCTGGTATGGGATGACCTCCCTCCCACACGCAAGCAGACAGACACGGACTCTCATGCACGACAAAGCGGGTCGCAGGGGAGGGGCTAGGCCTAGCGATCCGGACATCCATCAAACCCAGACTGTCTGGTGCAACACCCAACCTGACCAATGAGAGAGCAGGGGCAGAGAGCACCTCAGGAGGGATGTGTGGCAGCCGTACGCTTCATAATTACTCAATCAGCACAATCAATTCAAACGTTTTTAACAAGAACATCAGCAGACTCACCAGATGCTTCTATTCAGCACATAGTTACTAAACACATGGACCAATCGGAATTGCTATCGCATCGCCGCGGACGCAGAGCCCCGCCCTCCCGCGTGGGGAGAGACCCGAACAGCAAGCGGAAAGAAGCAGGCGCTTCCAAATGAACAGGTATGCTAACACCCCCGGGGTTCCAAGCCTGGGGGGGGGGGGGTAATCAGCCGGTTTGTAACAAAGACTCCCCCCTCCCCCGATGAGGCCCACGGACTGCTCCCTGGATGACGAATGCGGACGGGCCTGAGGAAGACAGATTCAGTGAGGCTGAAAGAGCACGCGGGAGACAGAAGAGCCGGCTGGCTTGGAGCGGGATTCCTGGAATGGCAATAGCGATTCTGCACTCCTGTTCTGCGCCACAAAGCTGGTAAACAAGTGTCTGCTGGGGGGGGGCTGGGCAGGAGCCCCCGCTGGGGAGAGATGGCACCACACCGTCAGCCTTCCGATTGGCCGCAGAGATGGCGAGAGAGCTGCAGCACCGCAGCGAACAGGACGGAGCGGCACTGAAAAATGCGACGAGAAGGTGCACCGAGTGGCAGGAGAGATGTAATGCGCTGGTTAGGCCTGACAGATTGCCTTGACCCCCCCCAGCCCCCGCCTGACTTCTTCCATGGGAAAACCCAGCGGAGACATTGCTTCAGAGGAGGAGAATCACAGGAGTCACCCCGGTGCGGCACGGCGCTCCACCACCACGTGTTTGAGCACGAGGAGTCACCCCGGTGCGGCACGGCGCTCCACCACCACGTGTTTGAGCACGAGGCTCACGGTCGGGACCCGTGATGGAGCGTCATGTTTTATTAATGCCGTGCTTTTCGACTTGACTAGATAAAGGAAGTCCTTCTTGGTTGACCTCCTCAGAAAAGGGCGCTCCCTGTACCACGCATTTTCCCTCCACCGCGCGGCTTAGTGTCACATGCTGGAGAACGGGAGGCTTTGACGACACGATGAACAGCGATCGCTGAACTCCGTCACCGTGGCGACAGCCTGCGTAGAGGGAAAACAACTCAAATATCGGCAAAATTGCCCAGCACCGCTCTCTGAATGGGAAAAAAGAGAAGGCCGTGGAGGGAGGCGGCTGACCAATGGAATAAGCAGAACGTGGTTGAGGAATGACAGCTTGGGTGACAAGTGCATAGACTTACTGCTGGCTGTGGCATTCACCAAGACCCAGAGAACACACGTGACTGGACTCCCGGAGACGGCCATTTTTATTTTGCTAAATGAATCACTGGCTCCACAGCTGCTCCCCTCTTCATTCGCAGTGTTCTTCATACGAGAAAACCAGCTGCATGTCGCACCAGAACGAATCAGGTTAAGTACAACAACAAGGCCTCTTGAGATGTGCCCTAGTAACCTCCTGGTGAGAAAGCTACCCACCTAACGGATTCCCGGGATTTTAATTCAGCCACCTGAGTCAGACAAACTGCCCCCCACCCAAAGCTGACTCTGTGTGACACTGGAAGGAGATGAAGTCTCGTAATAAAAGCTGGACTGGTACCAAAGACAGAACCACCAGATGAGAGCGTCTGAATGTGCTGTGTTTGTCTCCCGCAGGCCTCTGTTGTGATTAGGAATCCATATTTTTTCATAAATTAGTCCCTCCACTGTGCCATCAATCAAGCCGACAGTGATCAGTCAGCGCTTCCCCCATGGCCATTACCTAGACAGCACAGAGGCAACCTCACCT
>JAODKM010000048.1:10280694-10291512 GCA_026780845.1 Petrocephalus sullivani | reverse complement strand
CCCCCCCCCCCCCCCCCACCCCCCCCCCCCCCCACCCCCTTCTCAACACGGGAGCCCACTTCCAAGGGGGTCGCCCCCCCGCGCCGCCCCTCCCCCCCCCCGCCCCCCGACAACACCGCCCCCCCCCCCCCCCCCAGCCGGCCAAACACCGACGCTGCTGGCTGGGGAAGCCGGACACATTTTTGGCCAAACAGCTGGCCGCCCTGAATGGCTGAAAAAGCAGTGAGAGAGGAGAAAAAGAGCAAAGGAATAAAGAGAGATGAGGGCCTCACGCGAGACGCCGAGGAGTCTCCAAGCTCCCTGCTGAAAACGATAAGAGTGACGGGGGCGGGCGGGCAGAGCCGGAGCCCTCCACACGAAACTTTCCAGGGAGATAAATGGCGACTTGTACGCGGGCCGATTTCTCTTCTCCTAAAACACGTCACACACGCACACGCTGGCTACCGCCCCCTTCTCCGGACTTCATAAATCAGCCCCTAAAAAGAATATCAGGAGACGGGGATGCGTGTGTCTCGCTTGGGTGATGGGTAGGCTGCATTCCCCATCTGCCAGTGGGATCCCCAGCTTGGGGCCTGCATGGATCCATCTGGAGTAAGAGTCGCTTCCACGGCATACCAGCGGCCGGCCCTGGGTGATAATGCCCCATCCTCCTCCACATCCTGGGTTTTACAAAATGCAATTAATCAGCTTCCTTTCTTCTCCATCAGCCCCCTTTTTTTAGAGAGTAAAATATCAAGGGGCTCATTCCAGGAAGAGCTTCATGAACCTCACAGGGTACTCCGGCAGGCTCTAGGCCCACAGGACAGGGGCTCCACGAGGAACAAGGAAGTCTTGTAATGCCTCTCCTGCCCACCAATCACAAGCCAAGCCCCCCTCCCCCACGTCACCTAACAACCCCCCCCCAACTGCCCCGACAAATGCTCACATCTGCACTGCACGCAGAACCCCATTCAGTTAGAGCTGAAACCGTAGGCCGTGTTCCCAAGGTCCCTCCCCGCAGGGCCCTGCTCTGTGATTGGCCATGGGGACTTGCCCCCACCCACCTGCTGACCCGGAGGGCTCCGGGCTCCCGTCTGGTTTCCATTTGCTGCTGGGAGTGCTGCACAGCCACGCCGACTTCACCAACATTTATATGGGGCTGTGTTTTTTGTCCACGAACCCTGACCTCTAGCAGAATGCAGTTGCGCAGCAGGAATCAATGGTGACGCCGCCTACACCTTGATGCGAGCGAACATCTCGGTATCGGACACGGCGCGGAACCCCCAGAAAATGACCAGGAAACAAACGGCGACACCGCAGCTTTTAAGGGAACAGAGCGACAGGCCGGCTACCAGGAGGCACAGCAGGAGCATTTCCACACCAGCTCCTTGTCATGGGAGGGCCTACGAGCTGCGGGGTCCCTATTACAAGGCAGCCGGCCTGCACAACAAAGCCGGCTAACCCCATAAATCCGCGATTCAATTAGACCGACGGCCGCTTCCCCTCTGGAGCAGGAGAAGCCAGCGCCGGCAGCCCCTCAGATTGACTGTGGGGCCATCCCACTTGCACAGGGGCCCGCGGGGGGCCAGGGGGCCAGGTGAGTGCGTGCCTGCGTGGAAGGGAGGAGAGTCAGCACTGTGTGAAAGCAGCGAAGGAAGCTAACGAGCTGGAGATCCCTACGGGAATCAGGACAGACGGCACGGCGCGGCACTCAGAGCGACGCATGGCGGGAAGCCTTACCCTTCATTAAGGAAGCTGCACACCTGGAAAGCTCCACACCATGAGATACATTGGGAGGTGAGGTTGCCTGCATTTAGCCTCTCCCAGGACAAACCACCCAGAAGGCCCAGGAAACCCATCACCGAGGCTGCCTCCCATCGCGTGCCTGACGCAGGGAACCCGTGAAGGGGCCCGCAGACGGACTGGTGGCTAGGATCGGTGAGACTCCCAGGAGAAACCCTGCGATGGTGCCCTTCCATGGCGGAAACATGTGTGTCAGCAGGTACAATGTAAGCCTTTTAAGTAGCTGAAATACAAGACCAGCATGGCTGTCTCCATAGCTAAGGCGATGCGACGGTCTCCATGACAACATAATATCGTATTTGAACTTGACGTGATTGGAGCACATTGATATAAGTTTGCAGACTAAACCCTACGTGTTTAATAAAATTTAGGAAACCTAAAGTTTCAGGCTTTTCCCTGCAGAGAAGAAGAGGCTTACCTACGTAAAAGACAGCGGAGGCAAGGTGAGGGAAGTTTGGTGGGCAATGGTAGCTTTCTCTCCAGGAGAATATGCAGGCCTTCTGCTCTCGCGGCCCTGGAATGCCCTTGATGAGATTCCAGCGAGATGCCGGGCACGACTTCAGGGGCTTCTCCCGGACACCCTAGTCATGTTTGAATGACGGCCCAGCAGTAGAGGAGGGCGTGGACACAAACGCTCAGTGCGTGTGTGGAAGAGTGAGAGTAACCATTTAATCGGTTTCGCATTCAATAATCCTGCTGGTAGACGGCAAGGCAGGAGAAGGCCGGAAGGGGGCGGTACATGCCCTGCGAGGGACGCCGGTGCTGACTGCCCCCGCCCCCAGAACCGGGCCTGGGACGCGTCGTTGCCATGGAGCTGCGGTGGCACAATGGACGCCGGCCTGGGCACCTGCTCTTTAAGTGCTGCCCCTTTGTGCGTGACGGGGCTCTCCCCGGCACACAAAAGATCAGCAAAGCGGGACTGGCCCCCACCAGCACTAACCTGTGCTTTGGCCTACAGGACCGCTACTGGATGCTCCGATACTGAGACCTGGCTTACATTACTGTTTACACTTCCCAAAAAAACAAAAGGAAACGCTTGGGAACACGGCCGGAGCCCCGGCGTTCGCTCTCCTTCAGACCGCTTCGCTGGCCCCCCCTCGCCAGCCTGGCACGCAGCTCCCTGCCACACGAGCACCGCGCTCCTCACCCACAGCCCAGCCACGGTTACATCCGATAAGAGGGAAAATAGATTTTCAGCTCGAGTGACCTGATGCAGATTCTCATGACTTCACACACGCGAAGAAATCAGAGAGATATTTAAAAGGGAGCCTGCGGACTCCGGTCAAGTCAGAACGGTTGACCTCGACCTGCCGGTGAGCAGAGGAGACCAAAAAGCGCGGGGCACGTATCAGATGAGGGCTGCCGCCATTTTGAGTGCTGGGAGGTTAAACAATCAGTTGAGAGAACATAACGGCCTATTGGCTGCTCCAGACTCTCAAGGTCAGATGACAGCTGTCCTGCTTTGCCCTGCTAAAGACACTTCCCTTAAAAGAGCACCTCTCCATTTATTCCTGGGACAGCTTTAAGCGGGGGGTTAAAAACCGCAGTCAGGAAATAAGATAATAAACAATATTCATCTGCATTTGCAAAACGTGCCCCCCCCACCCCTCATGGGTGATGTCGGCTAACGATTCAGAACATACGCTGACTTCCAGGCACCTAAAGCTCAGCGTTTAGCAAAATCTGAATTAAAAAAACAGCAAATTCAGCTCTTTATCCTTCTCAAACAGAATTAATTAAGAAAAATATCTCTCACGGTTACCGATAAGAACCCCCCCCTACTATGTTACTTAATTCACAAGGAACATCTGCCTGGCTGGATGCAACAGGACAAGAGTCTCCCAACAGGGCAACTCTTTTGGAAAACGGCATTCTGAGGAAAGCCCGAGGGGCACAAAATTAACATCTCTGAAAACAATTCATCCTTTTCTTTCACCGCCGCAATTCAATCTTAAAAAAATATTTGGAAAAGTACAATTCTAATCGAGACTAAGGCTCTCCAGTACACTATGCTAAAAACATGAAATCTAACCCAATCCTCCCTTAAAATCGGTTCAAATGCAGAGCGGCATGTCTCTGTGTCTGGCTTTCTGGCCTGAACAGATTTGCACTTCAGACCAGGAGAGCTCGGGTAATCAGCCATTGTGTGAGGCCGCTCAGCCGTGCGCAGCAGCCTCGGCACCTGCACGGTCTTGGTGTAGGCAGCTCTTGCTCACCAGACTCCGGTTACACGGCGGCCCGGGGGAGCCTTTATCAGGATCGGCTGTACGTCATCCCGGAGAGCCACTACCAATGTCCCACAAGCGTTCCACCAGTTTCCTCACCAAACGGGGATTAATCGCCCACTGCCCCTGAACGCAGTCAGCAGCTGCCTGTCACGGCCAATCAGCTCCACAATCAGAGGCCCTCTTTAAGCTCCGAACACGCCCACCGCCTATATATTTGGTTCTGAGATGAGGCTCATCTGATGGGGCGTCGCGGCAAACCGCACCGCACTGAGCGACCTGGAGCGCGAGCACACTCACCGCTCTCGCTGTCAGACTTGTTCTCGTGCTCCGTGTCGGTCAGCGTGAGGGCTGAGTTGGAGCGGCTGGAGAGGCAGGAGCTGCGGGCCGGCCTCACGCCCCGGCCCCACAGCCGCATCGCGCGCTCCGGCGACATGCAGCGATCACCCTCCACGTCTGCGTCCGAGCCCGGGCCCGCCGAGTAGCCGCGGTGCGGCAGGCTGATGTCGGTGCAGAAGGCGGGGGCCCGGCGGGGCGGAGGCGGCTCGCAGAGGCTCAGCTGTCGCAGGCTGAAGTTCTGCCCTGCAATGGGGGGGGCCAGAGAGACAGACAGAGGAGCCGGTCACGGGTGCCGAATCACGCCGAGCAGCAGTGCGCCTACCCGCGCTGGCGGCCCGAGTCTTCTAACAGGAGCGCCGCAGCGTAGACGAGCGAGCAAGTGTGGGCTGGCACGAGGCGTCACGACACCCCAACAGTGACATCGACGCCGCCCCAGCACCCACCTCCAGCAACCGGGCCGAAACTCCGAGCACCTGCCAAAGCATTCACCACATTTACACTGTGATATCGACAACCTTCAGACTTCCTTTGCCTGGGAGGGGTGACTGCTGTTCCCCTACATGGTGCTATGCAGCGCCTCGTCTGTGCGTCACTAAGCTGAACATTACTCTCTGGCTCCGCCCACGCTGGCCCCTGGGACCCACCCCAGACCCCGTCTCACCTGCCGCCCCCCACGCCTGCCTTCTTAGTTCAGTGCCAGTGAGTCTGAACGCAGCGTTACAGTAATACAGGCCAATGGGCTGAGCAGGCTATCAGGAAAGGCTGTCGGTGGATGGAGCAGATGTCTGAAGGCGAGAGCGCAAACTGCTGCAAACATCATTTCCACAGAGTAAGGGAAGGACTGCTGAGCAGTGGGCGTGGCCTGAGGCCGCCGGGGGGACGAGAGGCATCCCGATACCCAGCAAATACATAGAGACCTGGGGGTGGGCAATATGTCCCAAATACTAAACATTTTTGGTTAGATACACAATCCATGATATAGCTCACAACTGTTTTGTTTGTTTGTTTACAAACCAACCAAACTGGAATGTATGTAGTAATGTCAATTAATCATATTAAACACATAATCAGCAATTCTATTCTTACACGAAACACTACTTGTAGCAGTAATATTACAAACAAACTTAATTATTAAGGCACATTATTATTAATGACTGTACATATAAAAGAAACTAGGCTACTTTATTGCAAATGAACATTTAATATTTAGGTCAATAACTATGCCCTTCTGAACAGCAAAGGATAATAAAAGAGAAATAAAATGAGTTGTGTTGTGCAAACATTATTGTTGAAAAGTTTGCCAATTACAGTAGATTGATCTACATTGATTTCGCAAATCCAAACCCTTTACACACATTGGAATCTGAACCCCCTTTTTGGGAAGCAATTAATCCTCATCACCCTGGTAGTTCGGCAGTGTAGTCAGCCTGTCTGTGGACCATGTGTTACACAAGTGCAATATTTTCAGTCCAAGCAGTTTTTTTAAACCAAGTTAACGACGTGTTTAGAAAAGATCAATTAAGTTTTTAGTTCAGGATCTAATGACCTGAGAAAGATGAGAGAGATAATTGACAAAGGAGTGGTATATTGCATACAGACTGCAGGTCTCGTGACTCTACTATCTGGCTTCGTGTCTGATGGGTGACAAACAACAGCAAAAAAATATAAATAAATAATATTAAAAAACGGGGCTTACATGCATTTAAAAAGACCTGGGGGGGGGGGGTCTTTAAACTTGTATTTTACTTTGGAGCTACTTGCGACCGTCCACGATTATCGTTAGGTCGCCCACTCGGACGCGATACTCGCTTGACAAATAAGCAATTTACAACGTCTGCTGAGATATAGTTTACCTAATCGCTATTGACGTAAAAAAGCCAAATACGTTTATGTCCGACTAATAGCCACCTACTGATGATGGCCCAAATTAAATGACACTCTCTAACAAAGTCGGATTAGCGGTCTGAGAACTTGCGGCGTTGCCTTTTCCATTCATTGCGATGGTGGGCGATTTCAGCGGCATCGGAGAATAAATATCGGAAAGGCTTCTTTTCGGGCGAGCCTGCTGTCCGGCTGCAGGCAGAGCGACTCCCGGAGGTTAGCGGGGACTCCAGCTGCAGAAAGATGCGCCTCTTGCCATTAAAGTCACTATAAAGCCAGCTTCGGCACCGCAGCGCCCGAAATCCTCTCCGCAGAAATATTTCACTACATATTACTAAAGCTTTTATATAGGTATAATTTAATAAATACATCCCCAATTAATTTAACAGCAGAACAAGAAAACCATACGTATATTCCAACAAGTAGTTTACTAATTTCTGGTTAGAATGATAAACACACATAAACAGAGACAATCCATTACATTAAAGACATAATTTAACCTGCCGCTGTAAAGATGAAATTTTAAAAAGTTGTGTTAATTTAAAACAAAACAAATTGAATTATAATATGAAGTTTAACTATACATCAGAAAAGGGAAAAATATTAACTATAAATTTTTTTCTAATGCACATCTGATATTCCACTAGACGATAGTACATAAATATTCACACACAAAGCGGAAAATAATAATAATAAAAAATAAATCTTTTAAAAATCATTTGCGATAATCTTAGTCTGCCGCTATATGGTTGTCGTCTGCGTCCCAGATATAAAGTTATAAAGTAAGCTGCTGGGGGGAGGAGAGCCTTTCACCGCGTCTTAATCACTATAAATCTCTCGGAGAGATCTAGCTAAATATTCTACGCAGAGTCAAATGTGTGCTATTCTTCATGCGAAGAATAATAATAATAAAAAAATTAATCCTCAGATGCATAATTTATTCACTTGCTTTTTCCATCCCCTTAAATACCCGTGATAGCTCTTGGTTTTGCGTCTCCCTGACACAGAAACGGGCTTTCTGTCGCTGCAGGTTAGAGGCAGGGCTATCCTAAATACATGGCTCCATATAACGAAGCGCTGAAATGCGGCTGAATGCGAGGGGGTAATGCCGGTGAGTCCCGAGCAGCCGGGCTCCCCGACGTAAAGTCCCCGCTTCGGTTCCGGCTCCGGGATCGCTGGCGGGTCCCATTCCTCACTCTCGGCTATCATTTCAAACGAGTTCAATTATTATTCCAACTAATGACAAAATTTGTAATTAAAATAATAAAAAAACAAAGCGAAAGCATTACGTTCCAGTTTTGCCCGACGGTGCGGCGTTCATAACAATCAAATTACAGCAGAATACAGTTTGCAATTACACGGAAATAAATTACCTCTTACTATCGATATTTCAAGGTGAAAAGGTTCTTCAATTTGGGTTTAATCGTTTTCCGCGGCTTTTTCACATTCGGCGAATGTAGATTATTACAATGTATAAATACTAATCTAAATACTAATAATCATATTAGGCGTGGAGCAGATCTGGGAGTCTTTCTCTGCTACTTTTCGGGGATTAAAATAAGCCCGGCTCCGTGAAGGGGAGACCGGCCATCCGGCCGCGGAAAGCAGGACATCTTCATATGACGGCACAGAACCGCAATTAAGAAGATACCGAGTGTAGTTCAATTAAAATTCTATTAATTTTAAATGAACACCAATTTACATGCAATGGAAAAAAAAATAAAGATAAGACAATTAAGTAATTATGCTCTTTCTCTGAAATATTTATGAAGTGTTAACTGGCGTTGGTGCTCAACTCATAAACTGGTGACGAACAGAGGGTGCAATTTTTACCCTTTATAAAACGGGGGCCTTGCTAATCACTCCCAGTCATTTTAATCATAATAATAATAGTTTTAATAGTTTTAACTTCACAGCAGATATGCTTTTATACTTCGCTGATAATTACCTAACCCCAGCCTATGTTATTTAATTGCTAATTGCAGTAAATTAGTTTAGGCAGGTTAATTAATTCTCCTTTTTAATTCGCTGGGCAATTCAGTTGGCTGGGAAGTGGATCGCTACTGAATCGGGCCTGGCCTTTATTTATTTATCTATCGGTGCCACTGTTTTGGCCGCCCAGGGTCCACACTCTGGGCACTGTTGTGGCAGTCCCTGCTTCACCCCCATAGAGGGAGACCCACCTAAACTCCTGCAGTGGCCTCCAGCTCCAGGCCAGATGATGCTAGTTGGCCCTTTACAAACAGGATAATACAAATGTGACCAAAGCATCACAGGGTGCCACGAAGAAGCTGTTCAATACTGACGTCATGGCCTGCTGGGTGCACGGCGACACCGACCTGGGCGTGCGTACTCATCGGGCTCGCGGTGTGCCACCTCCTTGATGCGGCTGCTGTACAGGAGGCGTGAGGAGTCACGCTCGAAGGCCTTGAGGGTCTCGCTGGAGCTGTACGACTGCTGCGTGGGCACACGGCACTCCTCGGCCTCGTCCGGCGCGCCCACGTATCGCCGCTCCTTCTCTCGCCGGCCCTTGGTCAGCGAGCAGTAAGGCCTTCGCTCCTTCACTTCCATGCTGCGGGCATGCTGTATCCACACACACAGACACGGGGGGGGGAGTCACTGGTGGCTCCTCCCAGCTTTTGGCTCAGGGACTACCTGGTCGGGAGAGAGGAGAGCGTTCCGACGTCACTAAATCTGGGCACTTCATCTTCATGGTCTCACAAATCCCGAGCTGCATTGGCCCCCGTTCCTGACGCCCCTCTAAGGGGGCAGCCACATAAACCCACAACTGACCAAAAACTGGGGGAGCCCTGGGAGTTTGTGGGGGGGGGGGGGGCACTTGCCTGTCGTGTATTTGTCACAGCTGAGAATTTGGACACATCCATTAAGCGATCTTCTGAAATGAATCAGAACATCTGACGAGGAAGGCGGGGGGCAGGAGAAAACTTTCATTAAGCTCTGCCAGGGAGAATTAATAAAATCTACCTACAACATCCTGGGAACAAAAAAAAACATGAATCCAGGAGAGCGCAGTAATAAGCACTCAGAAGCCCTGGGGTGTATTTCAGATGTTTATTAGCAAAACTTTCTGTTTCTCATTCTCCCTTTTGGTAATTGGCGTGCTTTAATTTATTTTTTGGCTGGCCGTTTTGTTGGACCTCTCCCAGAGAGCATGTTTGCTGCCCCATCCTGGGATTTAATGGATATATGCATTTTTCTGGGCCCCCCTGAATCAAGGCGACTCCCCCAAACATGTTTTTTTTGGGTAATGATGCTACTGTATGCTAATGACAGCTGGCGCCTCTCTATGTCCCAACATGGAGTGCAGCAGGTGGGACAGGGACATGGGGACGCCATTCTCTGTGTGCAACGGGTCCCAAGTGTCTTCATGCCCCCCCGACACGCCTCCTCTTCACCCCGCATGCACAGCTGACACACACGTGTACGCAGGCAACTCAAGCGCTTGTATTTTTATTTTTCAGTATCTCCATAAAACAGTGCTTCTCGGCACACTTACGCACTATAATCCAAGGGTGCTAGTGCTCATTTAGAACTGTAACTAGCCCTTTTTAAAAGTTTACAGTATTACTGCATGTACCTCCTTTTAACTAGTACCCTGTACGACAGTTAACAAGAGAGTCACCCGAGACAAGCATTAAAGAACAGGTATGACTGTTATCTAAAACACTGAATCCTGCCGACCTTCCCCCTCTTTCTGTGAGTGAGGCTAACACATTAATAAATCTAACTGGGGTGGGGGGACAGGATTTTTAAACCCAGGATGCACACACACATTTAAGCCGCTCAGGACCTTGTGCCGATGCGGTTCGATCGCTGAGTGTCGGGGTGTGAGCGCGACGCCGATCCAGCGGGTTTCAGCCTCTCTGGCGGAGAAGATCGCTTTGCCGTGACGTCCAATCAAGAACTGTGAATCATGTTCAAAACTTGAGCCTGGTTTCTCCACACACATGTAACATGCCGGGAGTTTCCAGTGTGAGCAAAGAGCCTAAATAATTGAGAAGTATCCAGAGTAATGTGTAGCGCGGCCCCCGCCTAAAAAACGAACAAATGAACAGAAATCCCCTTGGTGCCTCGCTCCGTCTTTGATTTGCTTATTTTCCACGGCTTTCTGCTTTTTCCCTCCGAGGATCCGGGCCTGGATTCCTGCTCGGGAGGAGAGACGAAACCCGTTGGCCGTGACCTTGCCAAGGCCTGGCGCTGACTTGGATTTTAGGGCATTTGTGGGAGCCGGGGTGGTGGGGGGTGTCTGCAAACGGCCTTGTGCTTATATGGGACACCCGCACGACGATCCCATTGATGCCGCGATTCCCAGGGTGGGTTCCAGATGCGGAAGCAGGGTGTCTGTTTAGGGCAGCGTGTGCTTATAAGCCCAGGCGCCCCACAGGCGGCGTTGTCACGGTAATAACAATGGTGGTAACACAGCCCTGATGAGGAGAATTACGCAGGATTACGGAGCGGCGGACAAGCGGCGCCCCTGATTAGCATGTGAAAGCACACAAGAGCGGAAGCGACAGAAATCTGCGGAGCCCCCCCCCACCCACGCAACCCCCCGCCCCCGTCCTGTGGCCCT
>JAODKM010000048.1:10268751-10280659 GCA_026780845.1 Petrocephalus sullivani | reverse complement strand
CTGCCCCACCCCGCACGGCTGTAACCACAGCCAGTTTTGCGGCGAGCAAAGTGGCCCAGATTTTGCTGGGAAGTGACGCGCCTGCAACCCTGCAACGCCGGGGTCAGAGCTGCAACGCCGGGGTCAGAGCTGCCCGTGGTGATCAGAGCTGATTGGATATGACCTTGGCCATCTTGCTGTACCTCAGCAGCCTCCTACTTGTCTCTGCCCAGGTGCTGGAGCTGCCCAGCACCAGGTCCCCTCAAATCTCTGCCTGTTCATCCAGCATGACGGATGGAGGCTGCTTGGGGAGAAGGTTGGTCCCGTGGCCCATGAAGGCAGCTGCATGCAAACACTTACGTACATAAAGATTAATACATTTTTTTTGGGCATTATAAATATATATATATATATATTTTAGGCCTTTTGTATTTTTAAATTAACAATAAAGGAGCTGCTTTTGGATGGGAATAAAGGGAACATAATCAGCATTTTCAATTTGTGGGCAGCAATGTGGGCCTTTCACATTGCAGGTCTGCTTTTAGTGTTTCCATCGCAATTCCCGCTAAATGAAAGCACTCGTTAGCAATTTAGAATAACAATTATGTCTCCCCCCAGAAAGCGCAATTTAAAGAGGGAATGATCCCGTTATTTATCACATCCTGAAAGTTTTATGCACTGCCTGGAAAGAGGTGCTTCCCCGGCGCTGGCCTGCTGCTCGCCTGGACGGGGCGGGACGGGCACACGCCGGCCCGCTGCTCGCCTGGACGGGGCGGGATGGACACACGCCGGCCCGCCGCTCGCCTGGATGGGGCGGGACGCCCAGACCAGCTGATGGAGCGGGGCACACTGACCACACAGCTTTCGCGCCCGCAGAGAGGCGTCCTCGCGGGCACCGCCCATCCCGCAAGCGATAGGTCACCTGCTGAAGCAGCAGGCCTCCCGCATGCAGCCCTTTCGTCTGTAATTACACTGCGGGGGCATCCGTGCTAAATATTAACCTGCCCTCCCCCCACCCCCATCTGACCTGACCCCACCCTTTGACACCCTTGCAGACGAGAGGCCTGGAGGGGGCGGAGGCAGGGGGGCTGGTAATTGTCACTTCTAATTTGACACAAATCCAGATGCTGGGAGCGACAGCTGGTGGGGAAACCCGCCGAACCATTTGTGTGCCCCCCCGCCATCACCCCCCCATTCTCGATAATCCCACACATCAGGGAGCCGGAGTGAGCGGGGGAAGAACAGGGGGCTTTGCGCTGCCACCTCGCCTCCCCGCGCAGATCCCAGCATCTGCGGCTACAGGCTGATGGGGTCGTCCGCCCGCCTCACTGCCCTGCGCAGATCCCGGCATCTGCGGCGGCTGATGGGGTCGCTGCCCTGCGCAGATCCCGGCATCTGCGCCTGCAGGCTGATGGGGTTGCCCGCCCGCCTCGCTGCCCTGCGCAGATCCCGGCATCTGCGGCTGCAGGCTGATGGGGTTGCCCGCCCGCCTTGCTGCCCTGCGCAGATCCCGGCATCTGCGGCTGCAGGCTGATGGGGTCGCCCACCCGCCCGCCTCGCTGCCCTGTGCCGCCTTCGGCTGATTTACCCGCCTTGTGCTGTTTGCCGGCTTTTATTTTTATTAAACACCAGGCTCAGAACCAATAAAGGAACCGACATTCCCTAAATCCCCATACGAGATGCTGGGATCATTTTAGCCAATGAGACGCTAAGGCGGCCTAATCTGGATATTTAGCGCGAGGTGCAGGCACCGCCTCCCCAGGGCGCTCTGATCCTTCGTCAGACATCCACCCATCTTCTGCTGCATCCTAGCATCGCCCATGGAACATCCCGCTGCTTAAAAATAGGACACGGGTGGAGATAGAATCAGTACGCTGATCAAAGAATGCACCGGTTTCCTGTCTGAAAGTGGTGCACGTTGATCCAGGATGCGAGGATGACACGCATGACCTATTGTTTAATACAAGGCCGTGAAGCACTAACATACAGCCCAGCAGTCCAGCTCGAAGGCAGCACAAATGCTAACGGACAGGAGGACAACCAATCAGCTACCAGCAGGGAGGGGAGCCCGCTTCCGAAAAGGGACGGCACGGCATGGCCCGGGTGGGAAGCACTGCGTTGGAGGCACACTGGGAGGCCGGGGTCCAGTACACTGATTACGCCATGAGATGGCATATCACCACCTTCCTCTACAATAAAATTATATGTGAAGAACACGCCTTACCCACCGTGCGCAACGCTATTTTTGGCAAGGTGTCTATCTGTGTGCATTCAGGCAAGCACAGGGAGCAGCCATGCCCGCTAAACTGACCTTCTTGGGCTTTCCTTTAAAGTTGGGCCTGGCCTCCCCTCTAACACAGTCCCCAGCCTCCCCTTTAACACAGTCCCTGGCCTCCCCTTTAACACAGTCTCCACCAGTGGGAGATGTCACTGGGCCAGCCACAGTTTATCTAGAAACCTGAGACTCATCGACCAGCCCCTAATAAATCGGGCCCTGCTCTTCGAATTTATGCCCGGTGTCTTTTGTGAGGCCGGTAAGTTGTTTCCAGATGGCTTGGACACACTCACGCACACACACAAGCCCGTGGAGACACATGGATATGTTAACAGGACACACACACACTGGCAGCAGCTTAAACTCAGCACCCGTCATCCCAGGGGCCCCCTCTGAAGCAAGGCTCCACTCATGAGCCATACGACATACAGGGGGAGACTGTACACACCCCGATGGTGCAGAGATTGGATCCATCCCCAGCTCTCGGAGACACTGTGGTGAGATCCTGTTCCTCTCCACATGTTATCCTAGCACATGGAGCCGCACTGAGGCGGCTCCCTTCCTAGATTGGAGGGGCCAGCAGGTCGCCCTCCAACACCTACCACCTCTGTGGGCCTCATTCCAACTCCCCAACACCTCTCCCAGACAAAACCGTACATGTCACTGACTGGATTCAGACTCACCTGGGCTTTCGTCTATTAGAGAACGACGACATTCGAGTGAATATAGAGAAATCATGCAGAGAGTCACGCAGAGAGTCATGCAGAGCCACAAATAGCAGAGAGAGTCACGGAGAGTCACAGATGGCCACAGGGAGCCAGCGGACTTAGCCTTCAAACAGCCCTTTCAATTCATTCTTAACAAAATCTGACGCAATAAGCCTTCAACAATCTACATGGAAATGCACTTTTCAGAGTGTTTGGGGTTGAAAATATCCCTATGACAAGGATGATTAGTACGCTGTGGATGGCGAGATGCCCTCCTTCTCAGGACACACCCGGCCAGCATGGCAGCAGCATGTGGATGTGGGGAGGAATGGAGCAATTTCACGGCCTGAGGCACGGACTCAATCCAAAGGCGGCTTGGAGATGCTCTCGGATTTAACTCCTCGTCCGTGACGGAGTGATGTGTTTACAATTTTCCCTTGATTTTAGTGACCACTGACTAATACTTGTATTAATGAGAAAAAGACTCTTCGTTTCTTACATTTTTTCGTTTAATTAGCTCCCCTGGCCCACCCCCCCGCTGCAGAGTGTGCCCCCCTGACCTGAGTGCGCCCCCTGCCCACTTCGCACTTTCTCCCCGTTTCACAGAGGCCTCAGAGACTCTCCTCATATGACACGTGCTGATGCTACTGTGACAACGATGACCCCCACTGCTCTGTTCTCATTGGGGCTGGGAGGACCTGACAATCAGCTCAGGAAATAACCAGCCCCCTAAAGGGTAGAGGAGTCATTTAGATGACACTGGGGGAAGCGCTATGACTCTGCTGAGGACAGCACTCAGCTCAGGAAAGGGTGGAGGAGTCACGTATACGACATTTGGGGAAGCACTGTGATTCAGCAGAGGACAGCACTCGGCTCGGTAAAAATCCAGCCTCACAGAGGGTGAGAAAGGGTCTGGCGAACAAATACAGGAGGAGAGGACAGTGACAATCAAACAGGACAGATAATTAAAGAGTGGCCCAGTGAATTTGTTGAAGAGTAATAATAAACTATTATCCGGGCTGTATCAAAAGGAGCTGGCAGGTCACCTCAGCGGAAAATGTGTGTTCCTTTATACATTTCTACCTCGTAAATTAAACCCCCCTATTCATTTTTGCTCCCCTTTAATTATACTTGACTGAGCTCTCAGAACTAGCATGTGATACTTAGATGATCATGTGTAACTATCAATTGGCTGATGGGTCACCATTGCTCATAAGCATGTGACCTATGGGGGGGGGGGATGGGTGCAGAATCATGCAGCCCCGCTGTGGCTCCCCAGATAATGACAGGTAGTGGCTCGCTGGTATGGGCCAGGTCAGACTGGCAGGACAATGGGGCCCATTATAGAAGGCTGGGTCCGGATCGCTGTCCCCCAAGCTAGGCCCCACCACCCGATATGCCAGCAAACGATAGCGTGATGAGGGGGCAGGCCCCCCCCCCCATCGGGATGAGGACAAGTGACTCTGAGAGATCATGGAAGGGGGGGGTACAGACCACCCTCTGGCAGAAACTGTGCTGGATCCACAGCCAGACAAGCTGCATTCAGGCCCTGTTCATTTTTACAGCATGGAGCACAATCAGCGGTATATTCTCCAATACCAGCAGGTAAAAGAGGCCGGCAGAGGGTCTCGCTAACAAAGGAGAGCGGAAAGCAGGGCAGCGGGAGGTCCAGATCAGTGCTCATGATCAGACTGTTCTCAGAATCGTCAAATTAATAATTCAGGCAATTTGCCGAAATTTGAAACTGGCACATTTGGCATAGGGTCCACAGCACGTCCCTGGCGCCCTTCAGGGGCACGTAGAGGGACAGGGACAAATGTAAGGGGGTGTGCGCCCCCCCAGCGTAACACATGCATTTATATGGTGCCCGCTGCATGATACCTGTTCATGTAGCCTGCGAGCAGCAGCGGCACAGTCACTGGAGCGACACGCCTCCACGCACCCGCACAAGTTTTAATGCCGTGCCCAGGCTGCGTGGTTCAAACAGGCGGCCCGGGGCCGTGAGCGGTCGCCTGGGGAAGCAGGGGCTGGGTGGCCGCGAGGCACGCCGCACCATGACCCAGTGTCGGAGGCCGCGCTGCGAGGGCATTGAGCCGGGAGAAAGGTTTAATCACCGGAAGGCTGAGCCGCGGCACGACCGTACGGCAGCAGGCCGCGATCTGGGTGGGACAGCGGCTGGCTGCGGAAAGAGGAGGCGCAAAGAAATAAGAAACATGCCACCGGCCTTGTGAGGGAAGAGGCCGTATCGGGACGGACACACGGAGGCGCAGCTTTGCACACGGCCTCTGTGAAGCAGGCACAATCCCTCAGCTGAGGCAGACCAGCTCAGGTAAACGGGGAGCTCCCCCAAGCGAGTGCCGCTGTGACGGAGAGGCCTCTCCCGCTCCAGGTGCCTGCGACGCTCGGGACCGTTTAGTGATGGGGCAAAGCCCCGCCTCCCTCCCAGTGTGAAATGGGCACCATCTGCCATCAAAGGGCCTTTTCAAACACCAGCATAAAGACGTGGATTTTTCAGGTGTACTCTATACTATGTATTAGAGCATGTAGGTGACTTTCTCCCACAAATGGAGAGCCACAGACACACAGCCATACCCTCCAGATCAGGTGACACACATTTAACACCCGGGAGCTGTGAAATACATGGCAGCGGTGTCACATGCTCAAAGACATACTGACCTGATCACACCGGCGTGTCCAACACGCGCAGACATCAAACCGCACCTTTAAAGACTGGCCAAAAGAACGCATCTCCCCAAGCCTATATATATTTGTTTTATCTGAGTGAAAAATAAGTGAACAGTAAATGATCATTTAAATTTAAAGAACAAAACCCTCTCATTACATACAGTCAGATTACAGCTGCTGGAAAATCATGCTTATGCAAAATTCAGACTTTATTTTTATCAGCAAAAAAAAATATTTGGCACCACGAACGAGGTCGGAGGGTGTTACTTATGGTGGGAGAGCTCCACTCTCAGAGGGCATAAATCAGTGCACGATGAAGCAGCATGTGGTGAACGGAGAAGGTGCTGATCACATACAGCACATTATCCTGAACTGGGTCGGCTCACGGGGATGGAGATGGAGCTTGGCTATGTGCTGGGCCCGGCTTTGGACCTCCTCCTGCTGGGAACACAGCAAGAAGGACGTGGGGGGTAGAGATCCCAAAAGGAAGCCTTTTGCCTGAAACGGGGCGGCCCAAATGGCTTGTTTGTTCTTGAAGCAATGGAGTAGCCGGTGCGAAGGCTGTCGGGTGGCCCCCCGTCATGCTGGAGCCAGGGCCGCGGGCATCGCAGAGGCTGCTGATATGGTGCCTCGCTCTCCTTATTCCCGTTGGACAGGTCAGCGTCATTCAATGCACCTTAATTAGCATCAGAGGCGGGTGGGTGTGTGTCCTGTGTGTGTAGGGGGGGTCCCCGGTGCTCCCCCTACAAGATGACCCCAGCATGCCATGTAACAAAAAAGGGAATCCATCCTGTTTTGTTCCAGGAGCCAAACACATGGAAAGTGAAGTCATGCCCAAGGCCTGGCATACCTCCAACTGTCTGGGCTGGCATGGGGGGGGCAGGGGGGTTAGACGGTATTACAGCACCGGTAGGGCACCCAGACACATCGCAGAGGGCCTCAGCAAGAGGCGGCACGAATCTGTGCGAAGCAGCTGCACGGAAATCGGTTTGACAGCTAGACGGGGTCATCTGATGCGAGTAGTTAGGTTGCACTGATAGTCATGACACCTCACCTCTCAAATTACACCCCCCCACAAAGAGTTATCAACGTTACACTGCCGAATGGGGACAGCCGGTATACTTGGAGCATAATGCATCAGGGATGGGTTCGATGAGAGACAGAAGCACTAGGCTACAAGTTTATAATGTGAAAGGGCTAACAGTAAAAACAAAGGTAGGAAGTATATTAATATCAACATCTAATTTAGGAAATTCAAGGATCGTTAAAGTCTGCTTATGCTTGTTAGTTATGCATTAACCAAGGCCAAATTCAGCATATTAGGCATAACGCATTGTCGTTTGAATTCCACTATATGTACATTGAGTGGGGGGCTGCCTTTGTTTTGCGGTGTTAATCCACCAAGAACATCAGCTGGGCGATTAAATGACAACAGAAAGAGGCTCGACGGGGGCGTCAGGTGACAGGAACTGACAGGCATCCGGGGAACGGCACAGAACGGGATCCAATCTGTTCATTGTTTTGTACATCTGCACGTGGGAGTCCTCACCCATGGCCTGGGCGGAGGGTCCTTGGTATCAGATCATCCCATGCATATAGCGGCATGTGGTGTCGGGGACCCGGCAGTGGTACATCAAACATCCCTTAATAATGGACTCCATAAGCACGTTTCATGGGGGGGGGGGGGGTGCAATTCAGAGGTCATGGGTCCATGTGTAACCTGCAGCAGAGGGCCCCCACCAGCAGTGAGAAGAAAACACCTAAAAATAAAAGCAGGCAGGAGGTGTGCGCTGCGGCAGCGAATAAAACCAGCAACGCCATCACCTGCGTCGGGCAGCGAGCTGTTCATTATCATCACAGGTGTGGCATGTAAATAAATAAAGAATGAAATCTAATCTAAATCAAAACGATTGCAATCTGTGTACTGGGCTCCATCCACAAGCCATAAGGATTATTGTCCAATGTTAATTTACACAGTGAAGAGGAACCTGCCATGAAAAATACATACATTACACAATAAGCATGTATGTGTGTGTGCATATATATATATATATATACAGAGTTCTTTGTTTTTTTCCAAAATAATTTTAGTATGTCTGTCTTGTACGTTTCCTTAATCCAGTATGTTACGGTCTGTGGTACTGGGCCAACATGAGGTGAAACAGCCCGCTCACAGAGTCACAGAGTCGCAGAGTCCTGGGAGCACAGCTGGACAGGAAATGGCGGAGGCGCCGCAGGCTCACTGTGTCTTTAATGGGGAAAGCAGGAGCGCACAGGCCGTAGCCGCAGTGTGGCATTCCCTGCTTTCGGGCAGGTGTGCACTGTGCACTGTGAATCAGCACAGCTCAGCTGACAGACGAGTGCTTCACCTGGTTTACATGTTCGACACACATGATGTGGGGCCCCAGGAACATACACAAGCAGATGGGCTTTTATATATACTGCAGTGGGTAAGCAGCAATGCTTTCAGATCAAGCCGTGAGGTTAACTATGTGTGTGTCTGTGTATGTGTTTGGGTGTAGACGTTGCAGGATACCCGGTGTTACCATGGACTTCAGCTTGTGGCCATCGTCCAGGGAAATCACGAATGCTTTGGAATGACTGCCCCCAGTGTGTGGGAGGCCACCCAGGGTGCAGTCACGCAGCACATGCTCCAGTTAGCTGCCACACTGAGCGCAGAGGCAGGTCTTGAAAACAGATCAACGTTTAAACCTCGGAGACAGCTCATCCCCAGGTTCACAGCCACACACCGCCCGATGATGCTCACTGCTATTGTTCATATTTTCTGTTTTTCTTCTGTATGACATCACTAAAACATCATCATTGGATGCACTGATTTTACTGACTTGAGGGTCTGAAAAATGCATAAAGCAAACTAAAATCTAAAACATTATTCATTATAGCTGCTACCTAAAGAACAGCTGACTAAGATGGACACCAAGCCAACTGACAATGGTGCAAACTAGAATTGTTGTCTCCAAGACAACGCGTTCCTGACTACAGGAGTTCCTCGGTGGTCCTGTGGATCGGTTCGATTCACTGGGCTTGACACTGGCCTGGTCCAGAACATCAGAACAACCATGCGCAATCCTGCAGCGTGGTGTCTTCAGGGATTTCGGATGGACAGATGGTCTTAATGCAGACAGAACCCAGGACCCTAAACTACTCTGTAAACATGCTTATGTCGCCTTTGACAACAGACTCACATCCTGCTCTATTTTACAAATCTGAATAACACCCCCCTCCTCCTAGAATATAAGCTTTGAGTTAATTTGCACACAGCACAGACACCTTGATGTAAAGTGAGCTGCAACACGCTCCTGTAATCAGGTTAAAAGTCAGCATTGGTCATCTAGAGTTGGTGTCATTCGAGGATTTTAACAATTCCAGAGGAGAGCAGGTTATTCTCACACAGGAATCTGGGGACTCTTACAATCCAATCATCAATAAAAACCTTGTTTGGTTCCTCTAGGCTGAAGGCTTTTGATACTGCCACTGTCGAGTCTTTTCCTCCCATAGCCGTCCTGCCAATCGAGAGCACGTCTGAGAGAAACAGGAAACAACTCGATCCATGTTTTCAATGTGACCCGGCACCTATGAGCATTGTTAGGGGGTGTTATATGGTAGGGAACTGGGGGAGGGCTTTCAGATGCTGGAAACGTCCCAGTGACTGACTGCACACATATACAGCATCAGGCAGGTCAGGTGTGTGTGTGTGTGTGTGTGTGTGTGTGTGTGTGGGGGGGGGAGGGGGTGTACCCCCAGTGATGCCTGGGTTATCCTCATTTCCAAACACCTGTTTACAGAGGTCCAGTGGATCCGTCTGAAAAATGTAACAGGTCCCTCCAACCCAGGTGCTTCAGACAAGATGGCCTTTCTGCACCGCCATGATGTCCAGGGGTCCGTTCTCACTCAGCCCATACCAGGCTGTGAAACAATGCCCCCATGCTTTGCTAAAGTAGGAGTGGGGTATTAAATAGCAGAAAAATCCAACAGTGATGAGTTTACAGCCTTCGGGGGCCATCAAACTCCAGACTTTGTGGATTTGGTGGGACTTTGCTGGGATCCCAAAGGTCAGTGCACCAGGGGCGTCACCGAACCCAAATGGCAGGATATTTAAAAGAGAATTAACCTTTCGCTGCACCCCAGAGGTGCTCAGCCCCAACAAAGTATATCAACTGTCTTACATTATACCCCAGCAGTGCAAAAGCCCAAATTAGAAATGTAAAGAGAAGAACTTTTGCTCGGAATGGCTCTTCCCAATCCCAGCCCGTGAGGCAAACCTTATTTACCTTAGGGGGGTTGTTGCAGTTCCATGATCATGTGCGCCAAATACACCTTATAGCTTCGCCGTGACCAAGTAGAACAGGACCACATATGAGTCGCCATCTTCAACACAGCCACCAGACCATTTTTATCAGCATTCCTTTCAAGCCATTACCGTGCCGTGGGCGTCAGATGAATGCAAGTGAGCACCGCAGAGAGCCCTGACTTTATATAAGCTACAGGAAGCATTTCATGCAAGTGAGCACCGGAGAGAGCCCTGACTTTATATAAGCTAAAGGAAGCATTTCATGCAAGTGAGCACCGGAGAGAGCTCTGACTTTATATAAGCTAAAGGAAGCATTTCATGCAAGTGAGCACCGCAGAGAGCCCTGACTTTATATAAGCTACAGGAAGCATTTCATGCAAGTGAGCACCGGAGAGAGCCCTGACTTTATATAAGCTAAAGGAAGCATTTCATGCAAGTGAGCACCGGAGAGAGCTCTGACTTTATATAAGCTAAAGGAAGCATTTCATGCAAGTGAGCACCACAGAGAGCCCTGACTTTATATAAGCTACAGGAAGCATTTCATGCAAATGAGCACCACAGAGAGCCCTGACTTTATATAAGCTACAGGAAGCATTTCATGCAAGTGAGCACCACAGAGACCCCTGACTTTATATAAACTACACGAAACATTTCATGCAAGTGAGCACCGCAGAGAGCCCTGACTTTATATAAGCTACAGGAAGCATTTTGTGCAAGTGAGCACCACAGAGAGCCCTGACTTTATATAAGTTACAGGAAGCAATTCATGCAAGTGAGCAGCACAGAGAGCCCAGAATTTTTTATAAGCTACAGGAAGCATTTCATGTAAGTGAGCAGTCCTTACTTTATATAAGCTACGGGAAGCAATTCATCTTATAAGTCCAACTGTAGACTTCACATCCCATTAGAAGCTGGCATTCCTATTTAGAAATTTGTCATGCATCTGCACCCCTTTAATGTTGCACTGACACAAATTAATCAGTAAATATGGCTTTTGCTCCCCAGCTAAAAGCACTTAACGGATTGTAAGAATATCTTCTAAGTCACATATATATTCAAAATTGCACAAACCCATTGACTACAGACAAGAGGGACCATCTTTCCAAACAGTTTTCAGAAACTAAATCGGATTAAACAATTGGCCTGTGAAAAACATGAAATTAAGAGCATGGGGGCGTGCGATTATGTGTCAAATTATTCATCTTTACACTGGAAACGAGACAAAGCATGTTTGAAGACTATAAGCAGGCAAGATGAGCAACTTCACAGGACGCATACACCTAAATAAAAGCACATGCATGGATCAGCGTGAGCTGCAGGTATATCTGTCACTATGCAAACTGTGAACTAGGGCTGCCGCCATTGGTCGACATAGTCGATGACGTTGATGCTGAAAATGCGTCAACGTCAATATTTCAAATTGACATATATTGTTTTAGATTATTTAAAAATATTATTATAATAATAAATAATATTACTGTTTTGATTTCCAAATCATTATAACAATTTTCCTTAAGTATCCCTACGTAATTATGGGAGTAGTTCAAATGATCACAAACAAAAAAATGGTTTGTACGATGCGCAAAGTCTCGATGGCACACCACAGCGGAACTAGTAGAACTAGCGCTATTCTGCATGACGGACCGCCAGAGTAGGCAAAACCACCATAAGTGCTGTTTATTCATGTTTATTAAATCACCATCAGAATGGCAAGCTTTTTAATATCTTTTGTCTTTGTAGCTGCTAAATACACCCATTATTAAAGCCATGAAGTTGTCTGCCTGCTACCTTAGACTTTCCATTGAATAAGTGTTGTGGAAAAGGTTTAGGCTAGAATCTGGGCTTATTCTACATTGATTAACGGTGCTATTGTGTGTGTTTGTGCGCCTCGGGCTTGTTAGGACCAGTGTTATTATGGAAATGAAAACTATATTTACAAAAAAAGCTGTT
>JAODKM010000048.1:10250573-10268651 GCA_026780845.1 Petrocephalus sullivani | reverse complement strand
GTGGCTGCTGAGCTGTCCCAGTCTTACCGCCACGTCAGGGCTTATCGCTTCATTATCACCACGACTTACTAAAGCAGAAGCTGTTGTGGCTGCTGAGCTGTCCCAGTCTTACCGCCACGTCAGGGCTTATCGCTTCATTATCACCACGACTTACTAAAGCAGTCGCATATGGCGCACTTCGCAAGCCCAATTTAATAAGGATACTCAGAATTTATTCAGATTACCCTGTTTTGGGCATGACAATACGCATCTCATTAATATTTTAGGCATACTACTAATCTGTTTATCAAATTGTGGGCAAAGATAATGTCTGTATAGTGCTGAAAAGCCCTGCAGTGACATTCCATTTGTTACTGTCAAAAAATTTACTTTAATTAAATGGTCAATTTGTTTTTCTGGAGAGAAATTAATCATTAATCATCAGAAATTAATCATCAGATTAATCAAACAATCAATAAAATAGTCAACAGATTAATCCATAGAAAAATAGTCGTCCGTGGCAGCCCTACGAGCTTCGTGTGACTCATTGTACGAACAAAACAGAGCAGAAACAAGGGATGTTGAGATTGCATTAAAATTCCCATCCTCTTTTAAGCGCCATTGACACAGGGTTCTGACTTGTCGTCCCGTGGGCGTAAACATGCTTGTTTAGCTGCCAGGCCGGGCCGGCCCAGGGTGACTGGGCACTGCCCGGGTCATCGCTCACACCTGGCCGAGCAGAACCCTCTCTTTCTGCACATATCTCCAAGGTGAAATCACTCATAAAACCATGTGCCTCTCATTGATAATTAATATGCGGAGAGACGGATGTGATATATCTCCTCACAAGGTCAGTTAGTGGCCACGCATGATTAATTAAGCATTCATCTCTGATGTAGTGGTCATTACCTCAAAAAAAAATGTCTGATTGCTGCAAGTCTTGCAGCCGGATGCTGGAGATCAACCTTACGATGCTGGAGTCTTGGGTTGTTCATTTAGCCAAGCAGCACACTGTCTTGCATCCAGCATGTCAGGCAGACTTGGGAGCACATATTTTTACAGAAATTATTTTATGCGACTTCTTGCTGTAGCACTAGAGAGCTCTTCCTCCAAATTCTCATACGCGATGCTAATGACTCATTCAAAGCAGATCTTTGCTTTTCTTGTCTGCACAGAAGGATCTCTTTGCACACTCATGCTGCTCATTTTCAGCCAGCGGCCATCGTGGAAGCCGCCCCAATGGCGCGCTAAGCCTCAGTGGCTAACCAGGGGCCTTATGTAAAGAGCGGGCCAAACGGAGCGGGCCCATGAGTTGGGTTGCCGCGGGGAAGGCGGCTCATGGCTCCGTGTTCTCGGCACAGGCCCCTGCCTGCAGATGAAATAAAGTCTCGCTGCTCTCCTCCTTCCTCTGAAATGGTTCCCAGCGCTGAGACTTATCAAGGCTGGGCAGAAGCCCATTATATTTTCATAACAGCACATTTATATGGCAATCCAGCCAAACACAAACGACGGCCCATCAGGGGCCTGCTCCGCTGCCTTTTACCTGGAAATGAGACAGAGGAGTGGGGACTTGGGGAAACAGAGCCCCCCCCCCCCCTGCTAAAGGAAGCATCCCACCCACTTCGTGTGCTACCACACAGCTTCCAGCCACATAACTGTAGGTGCTGCAGCCGGGAGACATAAACTCTGCTCATGCTGAGACCGCAGGATGGGCAAAAAACTTATGGGAGCTAAGGGGGGGACTCAATTGGGCTGTAAGTACCAGAGAAAGATGGAGGGAATACCAGGACATCCTCCACCAAAGCAAAAGACATGCACGTGGATCCGAGCCCCGCAGCCACCTCACCCGGGATGCTGACCCGGAAAACGGTGCTTAATTCCCCTAAACCTCAGATAGATTAATCACAATTTTTTTTTATTTCAGGAACAATAGGGTGAGCTGATGAAGAGATTACGAGGCTGTCTGCGTTTGTAACAGTTCATAAGCGACTCTAAACATGCACAGATGTTGCTGGATGCTGTGCGGTCGGGAATCTCCGGCGCCAGCCGCTGGCCTCCTGAGTGACTCAGAGTGTCTCCTTCATTGACAGGACTGTTACTGAGCAAAGTGTGACTGTAGGGACACGGGGAGAACGGCATAAAAAGGGCTTCATCGTGATTAAGGTGAGAGACGGAGTCAGTCTAAAGGTTCCTGCTCTTGTCTCTGCTCTCAGATACACTGTCTGGAGGATCATGCCTGTTAATCTGAGCACGTTCATGCATTAAGTCCTAAGTCAGCAACTGGAAAGGGCCGGATATTTACGGAAGAGCAAAACGGCATCACCTCCAAGGCTGTGCCCCCATCCAGAGTGTCCATCGCAAAGAGCCATGTTTTTGGGAGAGCTTACGACAGCCCGTTGGAATTTCATCCAGCTGGATACTCGCCAACTCCCTTTTCAGCCTTCCCCCGAAGTCTCAGGTGCGGCGGTGAACTGTGCTCTCTATCAGCGTTTCCTCTCTCCTCATGTCAGACATGTGTCTAAATGAATAACCTTCAAGAAAAAACACACACTCCATCCTCTGTTAGTCATGGCTGCTCACGCTGTGCTTTACCAGGGTGTGACCCTGACTTACACACTGTCAGCGCAGCCGGCGGACAGCTTGGAGAGAGCCAATGGCCACTTTCTATGTCGGTCGGATTATCTACACCAAGAAAAAAAGTGCGGCTCGGACCTGGAACCCTCATGTCCGCTGGGAAGGAAATAGCAGACCGCTGTTCACATACAGAAGGAAATCAAGGTCAAGGGGTCAAAGCTGCAGCTGCACCAGGTGAGGTGGGAACACACCTTGCCCATGTAGCCCTCATTAGAATTGATAGATGGGTCACGTGACCAAATGGCCACGGTAACATTGGCTCACATCCACTCAGAGGTTCCTAAGCACAGAGGCTCTGGCTGTGCGTCGGCCTGCACCTGGGAGTGGCACCTTCACTCTCACCTTCCAGCCCTTTCCCACAGCTGGGGACCTTAACCCCACAAACCACCTGCAGAAGGAATACTTTCAGCGACAAGACAGGCCTGCTGAAATCCAGGCCCGCGGCGAGGTGCCGGCAGCCCCAATGACACGATGGCGGAGCCAGGAGATCTGCGCAAAGAGAAACGCCGGAGACACACCATTTAGTGCTCACAGGGAAATGGATGCGGCGACTTCAGGGAGCCGTCGCTCATGGCTACAGCTGACCTTGACAAGGCTCTCCGTGAACTTTGGCACCAGTAACTTGGCTCTTAGGGTTTTCAAAGCAGCGTTAGATGCTTGTAACTTGGCGGGTCAATCATGGAGCGGGCTGTGGGTCCCATTAAAGAAAGCAAGTTTGGTGACATGCTCGCACTCGCGATCCAGATGTCATCCAGATGTCATCATGCCATTGTTTTTAATTTGCCCAACAGGCTGAATGAAAGACCCCAGGAAAGTGGGGTCCATCCACCGGGGGGGCGAGTGTGTATCGCCTGGGGAAATTATCGGCTGGCTCCAGGACACCCACCTAAACAAAGCTCCTTGTGCCATGACCGACCCGGAACTGAAATTACCTCACCAGTGTACCGGAGAGACCTGCTGGCATGACACGGTCAGTTTTGCGGGTGCTGCCTTTTTGTCCAAGTTTAACCAGTCTGAATCCATGCTCTTTGGATCTGTCTAGTTATCTACTACATAAAAAATGTAATTAAATCCTTTGTTTGCCATTTGCACGACTATGAGTACGGGTACATCGGAATGCGTCCCTTCACCCACCCCATCTTGTTCTCCATCGCTTGGGGTTACAGCACAGGGTCAGCCAACATGCGGCGCCCCTGCAGCTGGGGGTTAAGGGCCTTGCTTAAGGGCCCACAGACACGTGACTATTCTGCTGGGGCACAGAGAATGAGCCCGCTGAGGCACTCGCTGCCCCTAAAAAATGTAAAAAAAACACAGAAAAAATCTAAGATGAAGAAGACAGCAGAGCGCAGGCAGTGCCTCTAATTCCCACTGGAATGACAGAGGCCCTGATCAGGAGCTCAGGTAGGGGCTGAGAAAGACAATCCCTGCCCTAGGAACGCTCTTCTGGCTGCAGACCAGGCGCAGAGCTCTGCTTTTCCCAGTCAAGCGCCACCTTTCCCAGCAAACCCGTCCAGCTCCAAGCCCAGAATGTCTACCTGCACTCAGTCACATGGTGAGAAAACTGGCAGGTCCACGGGACAGCGGGTGCGGTCATGGGGACGAGAATGCGCCTTCATCAGCAGGGCTATGCCAACCAGTCTCTGGGCTATGTAAATGTGGACACCACCAAAGAGGCAACCCAATGCAACATGGAACAGCTCGTCAAATGAGCTCGAGCAAGAGACTTACGGTCCATCTTCTGACAGCCTCTCACTCTGAACGGACCCCCTCCTCTTTAAAAAAGCCAGTGATTTAAAAGGTAGCTACGGTGTGACTGGCACAGTGAGCCCCATCAAGCCATGTATCGGTGACTCCATTTAAAGAAGCACTGGTCAATGGAAATGGAGCCTGGCTGCAGTGCGATGCAGCACTGCATTCTGGGACATGGTTGCTGGTTTTAATTGTGGTGGCTCCACAGCCCGATCCATTGCTGCGCAGGCGACTGGTTGACTGATTGAAGCAGTGAGCAGAGCATGGGGCAATTATACACTAAATGACATCATAAATCACGGCTCCTGACGCTGAGAGTGGATGAGCTAACAGCGGGCTGTGCTCAGAGGTGATGTCACATGGCGGCTGACATGGGAAAAATGTGTACATATCCAGAGATGGAACAAAACGTGACTCAATCAGTCATTCAAATTACAAGACGCAATCTGGCAGAACTTGCTGAGGACAGTGACTGTTGGAGGAGCCTCTGGGTCAGAAGGCGCCGGGCGAAGAGTCCCTTACCCACAATCCAATTCACACCTCGTGGGGAAAGAGAGGAGAATATGCTAATTCCGAAGCGACGGCTCAAGCGGAACGAGCTCCGCCAAGCTGAGGAAATAACACGTGGATGGGAGTAAAGAGGAAGGCAGGACGCGGGAGACGTGGGAACATGTCTGGCATAAGGAAGCCGTGTACGCGAGCCGTTTGCGCGCCTCCCGGGGCCCCGCGACAGCTGACGACTCGCGACGCATCGCTACGCGGTCTGCTAACGACGGGGCCGCTAACGATGTGCCTTCGTAGCGCCGCTTATACCACTTAGCAGATGGTTTTTGCGCGTGGCATCACCAGCGCCTCTTCTGCTCCCATCTTTTCGACCCACGTGTTCGCCGGGGTAGCTGAGCTTCTGCTCCCTGCTCCCACTGCCAAGCGAATGGCAGCGATACTGGGGATCTGAAACCGTAGCCGGCTAGGATCCTTAAGCATTGCTCCCTCAATGGCCAGCAAAAAACAAAATATGCACAAAAAACAAGCAGCCTAACCTAATGACCTAACGACCACAGTGACCCAAGACGAGCAGGTCAGGCTTTAGTCCGCAAAAACGTGACGCACCCGACCAAACATTAACGCCCCCTCTTGCCCCGCTACGCTGAGAAGGACAGGCGTTACTGCGACACGCCAAGTGCACTTTTCAAGAGTGCTTTATTAACTTGTTGACGTTGCTTTATTCTGACAGACAATCCGGATGTGTGGGGGGGCACCCCCAAAAAAAGGATATCACGTGATTGTAAGTAAGACCGAATTCATTACAGAGGTGAGCAATTTCTGAATGTGCCCTTGTGTCGATCTGATAAGCTAACCACAGCGGGAGAACAGCAAGGGAAGCAGAGGCATGTGGGCGGGGGTGCGGAGCCGTTAGTGCCATGCGGGCGCTATCCACACCCTGGAATTGTGGGTAGACTGAACGACCTCCGGGACTGAGCTGATGGACTAGGCCGAACCAATCAGGATCAAGTTCTGGCGTGGAAACGGGCAGCCGGAGGGGAAGGACGTAATGATTTCCTGGGGAATCTCCAATGTGAAACGGCGGGGGGGTCAAGCGGGTGTACTGGCGCAGGGGCATCCGCGGCACCCGAGCGGCAAGCGAATTTGCTGCTCCGTCACACCCTGGGCGCGGGTGGCTGAGGCGCGCGAATGCGGCCGGCGTTATGATGAAGGCGGGGACGGGGAAATGGTGTCACAGGGAGCGGGGAGGGACAGGCTCAAGCGGAAAGTGGGAAAAGGAGAACAATAACTGAGCAAGTCATTTTCATTAAACGACCAAACACATTATCAACTAATTAATTTCGGGGATATTTATTCAAAAACAAGAGTGTCCCGCTGTCTGGAAAAGTGGATCTAAAACAGAAGTGCAGAGGGAAGAGCCTGGCAGCGAGTGTTCATTAAAGGTAATGGGCTAGGAAAGGCCATCCATCAGTGAGGTGGGTGGGGCCAGTGGTACCTGGGCGGGGCCACTTTCACACCGCATCACGCAACGGGAGCCATCGCTGGAAACACGGAAACAGACGGCTCGAACGCGAACGGAAGGCACCTGCCATCACGCACCCATATGTGGACAGGAACAAAAACAGTGAACCGGGTGGGAATTGCAAAGTTTCCCAGCCTGAGGAGATTGAAAAAGTGAAAAGGATGGGAGGCCATTTAGGGAGGGAGGGGGACCGTGTTATTCAGGGTTAACCTATGAGGGGTCGGCTGAGGAGCGAGCCCCCGCTCCAGCCGAGAGCTAATGAAACGGCGGAATGGAATTGGCTGGTGGGAGAGAAAGGCTCCGGGCAGCCGGGGGCTCGTTAGGGACGAGCGGCGTGCAGGGCGGCTGGAGACAGTCCCAGGCACCTGGTCTCCGTGGGACCACCAGGGAGCTTGTGAGGGGGGGCACCCAAAGCACTCAGAAAAATTAAACTCGGGGCTTACAAGGAGCACTTAACGCAAGCGACCTCAGCCCCAGGGCCGCTGGGAAAGTCGGGGGGGCTGCTCTAATCTGATACTAATTTTGTTTTTTTTTCCTTTTCTTTTACAGGGAGAGCCAAGTGCCACCCAGAACCCCACCCCCGTCCCCCGGAGCACGGCCACTCGACCTGGGCCCTCAGACCAGGGTGATGGAGTGGGGTGGAGCGGGGGGCAGTGCAGACACACAAAGGGCCGTCCTGACAATGAGCTTCGTTGTTCAAAAAAAAAAAAAAAAAAAAAACTGACGGATCAGGTTACCGTTGCCCTTGGCTCTGGAGGAGCCAGCGTTTCGGCCCCCTGTCCTTAAGTACGGCCGCTTCTCTGGCAGCAACAAGAAATCCAGAGGATGACACGGGCGGGGGGGCATGCCTGGAGCACAGGAAGCAGCCTTATCGCTTCAGATAATCAGGAGGAGAAAGCGAGGCTGCCGGAGAGACAGCCGTGCGCCCGGCACCCGTACGTTCTCGCAGCCCCGCCCAACACTGCCCTGGCGGCTGTCTTTGTTCTGCTGCGTAAGAAAATATGCAAAAGAGAAACACGAACATGAACTCATTTGTCGGGGAAAAAAAATCGAAGCCATTTGACCAACAAAGTGCACGGCAGCTCGCGGATGGATCTAGCTGACGTTCGGCGGTTCTATATATACACAACCGCGCGTACGTAGGCGCGCACACACCGACACACAGGCAGAAAAATGCAAGATAGGCCAAAGCCATCTCCCTAACGGATGACGGATGAGCCGAACAGCCTTTCGGATGGGAAAAATCGCTAAACGCGGTGGAGTTTCGGCATTCTGTCGCCGCCACTGAGTCTGTGCCGGTTTACTCACAGAGTCAGGAGGAGCGATGGATCTCTAGCAGGGTGGAGCTTGGGTGGTGGGTGGGTCACGTTGCAAGGCACCAAGAGATGAAACTGAGAGGAGGCCAGGTGAACGGCATAGGCAGCGGGTCTGAGTCTCCGGCAGGTCCATTCAGCCCAGAACCGGACCGGACGCCATCGAGGCAAGCCCAAGACGTACTGAGAAGCAGCGTCCCCAGCGTCATTCACGTGCAGATCATTGGAAAACTGTAGCCTACTCGAGCCTTTGATGGCTTCAAGAGTGTCCCTGGCAGCGGCATAGTATTCAGGGCCCTTTGTCAAGGGTTAGCTAAGCTCTCCACTGCTCTGAGGACCAGCCTCACGCCCCCATTTATTCAGTATTCGGCTGACGCGCCACACCCGTCCAGAAAGCCGCATTCCACCACCCGACTCTCACCCTCATTTATTCAGCTCGGTATCCGGGTGAAGCTCCACGCCCATCTGGAAGCCCCCATTCCACCACCCGACTCTCACCCTCATTTATTCAGCTCGGTATCCGGCTAAAGCTCCACGCCCATCTGGAAGCCCCCATTCCACCACCCGACTCTCACCCTCATTTATTCAGCTCGGTATCCGGCTGAAGCTCCACGCCCATCTGGAAGCCCCCATTCCACCACCCGACTCTCACCCTCATTTATTCAGCTTGGTATCCGGCTGAAGCTCCACGCCCGTCCGGAAGGCCCCTTTCAGGAACGCAGACACTGCTGCTGTAATCGTCCAGCTCGCCGACTCCCCCACAGCACTTTTAGATTTGAACACCCCCACCCACCCAGGTCTGTCATGTTTAATTTTTCTTCCTGCTCGTTCTCCTCTCCCCAACTTTAGAATACAGCATTTAGTCACGCTATAAATATAACGGGTAATTAATCGCCAATTTGGACAGGAAGCCACAGGACTCACGCGCTGTTTAAGCTGCATGGAAGGAGGGGCAGTGCTGGAGCTGGACCAGGCTCCTATCATCTGTCAGGTGGGTGGGGGCCAGAGGACAGGGGGGCAGATATCATGGGAGACAGAAATGTATGAAGCACTCTATCAGAGATACTGCTAGTCTGAGATCGGAGCAGGATATGTGCAGGAAACCCCCAGCCCGATAACAGTCATGGCTGAGGTGTGTGTGGAACGGAGGGGTGTGCTGTGCTGCCTCACAGTGATGGGACGGCCCGAGGAATGTCAGGGAGGGGTTTCTCTGTCAAAATGGCAAAGGGGGCCAGAAGCACCGCTGTTTTGGACAGTCTACTTCCATGTTGAATTATGGCCCACGTTAATTATAGTAATAAACTCTATAATTTCAAAACAATATTCTAATGAGATTTTCTATTAATTACTTTGCATCTCATTACTCAGAGTGCGGTCCCTTCGAATATTCTGTAGTTTGAATTAAGTATTATGGTATTGTTTTTTTTATTAGAAACGCACAGAAATGGTTTTAGTGCAAGACTGCAGTTACGTTCCTGATAGAGTTCCATTTCATACAGATTTTGAGAAATCTTTGTCTACTTTATAATTCCTGCGATTTACTGATTTATTATCTGTGCACTATTATCTTATACTTTAATCAATCATTGCTATTAATTACTTTCAGATTGAATCAACATAAAATTTAGATTAACTTTTTTTTTTTACACCCGATGAAAACATCCCATCCACGCCAGAAATATTCCACCACTCACAGTAATTTACTATTGCCTGTATGTGATGTAGCTTTTCACACAGTTTTCCTGCTGATTTATGCTGCTGGATGTTTACTAAAGACACAAAGATTAAACACCTCGCTGGAAAGGTGGCCTCTCCCTGGGCTTATATTCAGGCAAAAATTCACCAGCAGTCACATACCTAAACAGTCCAAGAACTTCCTGACCCGAGTTCATCTGAGGTTGAGAGCAGGGTGGGGCTAGTCAACCAGATATTAATATATGATACTACTTTATGCCCTTGGCTTAACATCATCTACAGGCCTGGGGCTTCCATGATCCGAGTTAAAATTCTGGAATCTTCATGTGCTTATTATAAAATTCTGTCATGTTTTTGTTGAAATTCCAGAACATTCCAGTGCCAGTGGTAATATTCTGAAATGTTTAGTGCCTGTATAAAATTCGAAAATGCTCCAGTGCAAATGTTAAAATTCTGAAATGTTCAGGTCTCTGTATTAAAATTCCAGAATGTTCCAATGTCAATGGTAACATTCTGAAATTTTCAGGCATCTGTATTAAAATTCCAAAGTGTTCCACTGCTAATGGTAAAATTATGAAATGTTCAGGTGCCTAAATAAAAATTCCAAAATGTCCCAGTGCCAGTGTTAAAATTCTGAAATGTTCAGGGGTCTATATTAAAATTCCAGAATGTTCCAGTGTCGACATTTAAAATCATGAAATGTTCAGGGGTCTGTATTAAAATTGCAGAATGTCCCAGTGCCGATGTTAAAATTCTGAAATGTTCAGGTGCCTGTATAAAAAATCCAAAATGTTCCAGTACCAATGTTACAATTCTGAAATGTTCAGGTATCTTTATTAAAATTCTAGAATGTTCCAATGCCAGTGGTAACATTCTGAAATGTTCAGGTGCCTGTATAATAATTCCAAAATGTTCCAATGCCAATGGTAACATTCTGAAATGTTCAGGTGCCTATATAAAAATTCCAAAATGTTTCAGTGCTAACGTTAAAATTGTGAAATGTTGAGGTGTCTGTATTAAAATTCCAGAATGTTTCACGGCCAATGTTAACATTCTGAAATGTTCAGGTGCCTGCATTAAATTCCAGAACGATGTTGTCAAGTCATTCCAACGGTTGTTGCAGATTGTTGTTATTGTTGCTTTGTTTTTTTCTGGCACTTTAAATTAGTTTTATTTTCCTCCAGATGGTGGGATTAAATTACATAAATGCTGTCAGCAAGACTAATTCTCAGCTGTATTCTCCTTCATCCATGGAAGCCCCCTCAGCTCTCCCCTAATTTGGTTACCGGTGCCACACAGCTGTGCGGCCCACCGTCTAACACAGCGTGTGTTTGATCCCCTGAAAAATAAACGGGGCCCTGAAACACAAAGAGGCAAGTTAAGACGAAATGCTCTGCCTTGGCAGGACTCCAACCATTGTGATTATAATAAGTGAGCAACTGTGTACAATTACAACATTTAATTACGTGCCTTAATCCCGAGACGGAAGATTTGGCTACGTTCTTTTAGGCTTTCTGTTGGTATATAGCTATAGGTATATACCATATTGAAGTAGATACTATACATGTCTCATAAAGAGAAAGACAGCTTGGGGAATTTAGTGCTCACACAACTAAACCTTGAATAAAATACACCTAAATATACTTTTAATAAAACACTGCATAAAGACTTTGCGCCTTAGTGTACTCACAGTGATCTCTAAGAAACACACACAGTAAATTGTAATTACATATCTCCGATGGCTTCTGGCTGCAGCCCGGCACACAGACCCGGATCATAAGGCTCACAGTCGGCCCTGCCGCAGCTAAGCAGAGAGTTCAGCCCTCAGAGCTCGCAGGCAGGCGTGAGGCGGGGCACCTCCATTAATGCTAACAGGAGATCGAGATCGGGCTCCAACAAAGTGCAAGCTCACATCTGCTCTTACCCGACGTAAAACTGTTTCTTAGGGCGGTTAGCCCGACAAAGAGGGAACATAAACTGGCCCCTAATCTGAGTCTCACCATTACAGCTCGGAGAAACAGCAGTGCGGCCAAAGGGAACGGCAAAAACAACGCCCTCTATTTCAAGCCCTCGAGTCTTCACTTTTTTTATACATTTCAGTCGTGTGGATTTGTTTATCACAAGTGGCGTAAATCACTGAAAATTTTACATCTATAAAGATCTATTAGTTTTTTTTCTCATAAACAGATGGAGGCCGGTGTCAGCTCAGGCGAACCCTATCGGGGAAACGGCGGATGACGAGTGCAGCGTGATTTACACTAAGTGCTGGCTCATGCTGCAGCGCAGCTATTAGCCGCCGTTTAGCTGCTAGCCATCAATCAGCAGAGCAACACCTGTAAACAGCCGCTGTGCCGCTGCGGCCCGTAACATCAGAACGGCATGGCGACGCGCCCTGATCGCCAGTGGAGGACAGCCAGAGAACAGGCTACAAAGATGTTTTGATCATATCTACTCCCCCCCCCCCCCCCCTACTGAGAGCAACGAGGTCTTCGCTTCCTGTAATTCATGCAAACTTATTGTATACAGGATCGGCGGTCGAGGGAACAGCAGGCCGGCTCCGCACAGCTTTTGGGGGGGAAGTATCACCTTCTGCTGGGGGGCTGGGCAGCTGAAATTACAGGTGGAGGGGTGCGGATGCCAGAGGAGCAGGCCTGTTTAATGCAGATGTGCTCTGGGGCGTCAGTGCTTCAGAAGGACACCGGGGTAAGTCACACACACTGCGGCCTGCTTCCCCCATACCGTGATGCTCAGGCCTAGCCTGCTTTGTTTTCATTATTCCAGAGATGGAATTAAGAAGTTTAACTTACGACCATAAGGCTGTACAGTCAAATTTCAGCACTGTTTGGGCGCCTAAAAGGCCCCTGTTACACATATACAAAAAAATTCTGCATAAACAGATCAACTATAAATCCAAATTCGTGCCCACCAGGCACATAAATAATAATTATGACTTATTTTTCTCCGTTTTCTCCCACAAGCTGCCATTAGGGTTTTCACCTGAGTGCCTCAACGCCACTAGCGACTCAGCGTGCAGAAAACTACGGCATTTCAGTTAATAGGCATCAAAGAGATGCCAATTACTGCAATTATTTAAATACTGATGACCGGTGTAGCCGAGGTTACAAGCCAGAAATGCACGGGGACGCCTGGCTCAGAACGGGAGGCTGCGTCCGGCCGCGGACCGCTCCGCATTCCCGTCACGGAGCCAAATGGAACGCGGCCGCGGCTTCCGTTGCTCACGGAGGCCATGCTTATGAGGCGAGGCGTCGGATCTGGCAGACAGAACAATATCCTTTCCAGAGTTTGACAGGCGGCATAATTTAGGACACTGGAAGAAATTTTTAGGTTTTTTAAACCCAGGACGACTTTTTAAGGATACTGTCACGGAAGGAAAAATGCAGTATATAAACCTACAAAAGTTAAACAGGGATTATCTTTATTTACAATAGGACTAAACACAGTTCTTTCAGAAACTGGATCTTATGCATGGATGACCACTCCTGCAAAATGGAGAAAAATCATTTTAAAGATCTCATCACTAACATGGCAGTGGAAACAAAATCCCAAGGAATAAGGTGATGATTCAGTCCATTTAATTACCTGTCCTAACTACCTGTGCTGTAGGCCAGACGTATTCCGTTTCAGTCATCAGTGCTTCCACTCGGAACAGGAGGAAATAAAAACACAGAAATATACTGCGATGCGGGAGCTACTGAGTCTGGAGAAGTGTGGGCCAGTCCCACCTAGTAACCAAAACATGGACCATGCCACCGTGGTTTTTGGCTTTTAACCATGACAGAAACTTACATTATTTCAACAGAACATATGAAAGAAGCAGAGCAGCAGAAACATAATGCGGGCGTGTGGCCGGGCCGGAGCCGGGCCGGTGTTGGGCTGAGCAGAAGCCTCACAGTCAGAGGAACCCTCTTCAAACGCATCGAGAAACACAAATAAAAGGCAGCAGGTTTTCTTTTGCTGGTTGGTTTGTTTTTGGTGTTTTAAAAAAAAAAATCAAGATCAATGCCGTTCAAAAATGCATTTGGCAAGCATGCATACTGTACACACAGACCACAAACACGGAAAAATATTACAGAAAGGGTATGTTATTAACTTGTTTATATATGCTGGGTGGTAATGATCATATGTAGTATTAGTAGGATTATTTATATGAGAATCGTAAATTCTGTTTGTGGGTTTACTGCAGTTCCTTGTATTTGTATTACACGATTTAATATCATTGTACAAATAATTAGGAGCAGCCTAGAAGCGCGCAGTTAATCTACTGTCACCCATCAATGGTGTTGTCCAGGTCAGTGGTGCCTCTTAACGAGCCTCGGCAGGCTTCGTATTACCACGCAGCACCATGTCACGGGAAACAGACGAGGCCACATTTTCTCACTAAAGCGCTCATCAAAGTGGCTTGTGGGGCCGCCACCCCCTCGCCTCCAAGAGAAGCGCATGCCTGTAATTAGGGGGGGGGCGGCGGCAAGGACTCGGAGAGGTGGGGAAACGTGAGGGGGACCAGAGCCGGGCAGTCCTGGGAACGGCCTCATTGTCTTGGCCTGATCTCGTAAGGCGCAGAACAGCTAGAAATTGGCGTTACTATTCTCCTACTCGGCCACTCAGGATCCCCAGCGCGGAGATGGAGCCCGCAAAGCCGCCATCTCTGGGCCAGGTTCAGCGGGGCTCGGGGAGGACCCTCTCCATCAGCCGGGTCCCGCATGCTGCCACGTTCTCCACCCTAAACGGGGCGGCAGCCGCATGACGCCACGGTGTCGCAAATCCCAAAAACAATTAGCTGCAATCATAAACAATGGCCCTACAATCCGTTTAATTGTTCATTTAAGAGAAATGAAACATCCTCGCAGACGAGACAGGAGTATTTAGGAGCTTCAGGAGTATATGTCGCTCAGAATGGACGGCCATCTTAAAAGCTGCACATGGCAGGGACTCTGCTTGTGAATGCATCCTGATGTTGTCGGCCCCACCGGCTGGACAGGATCAAACACGTGGGCCGAGGGCTCCGGAACACGGTGACACTGCCAGCCTTCCAGAAGAAGGCCCTGGGGTTTTCCCACAATGCCTCACGTAAACGGTCACGCTCCCAACACCGGAGATCTGCCACACAAATAAGCGACACTGAAAGTAATTGGCTTCTCTGGGCGCAGGTGCCAGCGGTCACATGACGGCTGCCAGTCTTAATTACGTGGGAATAATACGAGCCCAGGACCTGTACCGGTTTATTCATCAGAGCAGCAGCCGTCCTTGGGCCACTGTCTTGGAAGGCGCCGGGGACGAGGCCCCATTAAGGGGGACGGTTTCGGCGGCGATGTCACAGCGTGCCGCTCGATCAAATTATCTCACGCCGTAGTCGGTCTGCGCCCGTGAAGCACTGAGGCGTCGGGCGGGAAAGACGCTGCCCGGCCTCAAAGGCTAACCGGATCGCGCGGCGAGCACCGAGCGAGACAGGAGCAGAGCGCCACACCGGAAAGTAATAAAGAAGCAGGAGCATGCTGCCGGCAGATCATTCTGCCCATGGGTGAAGCCCGCGGGACAGAACAGGACAACTGTTTACACACACGCACCTGGTAGCCATGCATTTCCCGCACTGACAGGCAGCTGAACCAATCAGAGCCGACTTTGATGCGGGCCTCACCGATTACAGATCGCACTCAAAATGAATGGCAGCTGTTGCTCTGACTGTCTCGAAAAAGGCCTCCTAATTAAGGTGGAAGACGCAGAAAGACAGCTTCCTCACTCGGTATGGCAGGAAAGGGGTGTCCTGGTAACCTTGAGCCAAGGGTAACCTTATTTTTCGCCACTTGGGCAAAATTATTGACCTCGCCGCGTTCGCTTAGTAGCTAAAAAAGCACTTTCTTAAATTAGTTAGGCAAAGAGAAGCACAGTGGAAATGGGGGCCGGATTAGATTAGGCACGGTTTAAAAGGGCGGTGGCAAGCGGCCGACCACCTTACCGCACCGTGACTGGGTACTCCTCGGACGCTCCCATGGAAACCACATCTAAGCCACGAGTGACCTGTCGGCTCCCGGAGGTGCGTTGGCTGCAAAGCCTCCTCACAGCCAAAACAGCGCCTCCCTCTAACTCCTCCTAATGCTGCAGTTAACCTCAGAAATAAGGACAACAGACACCATCTGTCGGTGACACCACGGTGCCTCGGAGCTGGGATCCGGCCGGCTGGTTACCGTGGTGAGACACAGATCTCCGAGCCGTACGGAACGCACCAAAGGAGGCACTGCAAGTGCAGCCCCCCCGGAAACAGCGGTGAGGGGCCGGCTGGTGTTCCAACCCCCCCTAATCCTGCCACTGCGCCTGCTCCCTGGGGAAGCCCCCCGCCTGCTTCCCCAAAGACCTATCGCACATCATGCAGCCAGGGCTTTATGGCCGGGAGGGTGATGGCATGGGCAGGCTAAACAGCTTTCTATGGATTCTCTCACACCCAGAATGGGCTGGGGGGTGACAGGGTACCTCAGAGGTACACTTACCCCCCAAATGTTTTAGAAAAAAAACAAACAGATGGTGCTGAAGACTGTGTTGAGCTGACACCCACCTCCCTCTGAAGTAAGCGGGGTCAGCGGGCGCCTAACTGTGTGTCTGCCGACGTCTGCCGCAGCTCAGCTCACAGAGGTACCAGGAGGACAGGATTAACTGCCGCAGAACCCACAGAATCGCTGCCTATTAATTACTACAATCTACATATAAATGTGCAAACATCTCCTCGACCGTCACTAAATACTATTTTTCATTTCTTACATTACGCCTTCATAGCATCATAGGTGCAAAGCTAGTAAGTTGCCCCGGTAACTAACGTGCCCGGCAAGTGGGATTCGAAGCACGGTCCCTAAAGCATGCTCCCGATACGCTACCAACGGCTGGCAAATTTGAGAGTTTATTTACTAAGCTGGACGTGCAGACAAGGAAGCCAGAGAGCTCTCGGAAGGCCGTTAAAGGCTGAGAAAGGCTCAGACGGCGAGCAGGCCCACTGCCCACGACGGGCTCGACAACACTCACATGACATGACCACCAGGTGCATCGCATGCCTCAAGCCTTGCTTCAGGCTGTGTGACCGGCCGTTTCCACAGCAACCCACATCCGAGAAAACATTTTGCTCCATTCAGAATATTTAACTGAATTGAAAGACAACGCGTATAAATGGCGAAGGGTGGGGGGGGGGGCGGTTCTTAGGACCCACAATTCAGAGGAAAGAAGGGGGCCCGGTAAAATACAGGCTCACACACCAAAAACCGGCCAACAGCAGCCCCCATGTACGTTCGGTAATTCAGAGCCTTTTAGGGAATGGAAACCTGGAAAAATTGTTTTGATTTGTATCGTTTTGATTTTACAACCTGTACCCATTAAATGAGCACAAATACCATTCATCAAATGAATCCTTTTGTTGTTCAGGCTGTTATTTTAAAGCGATGGATGCAAAATGCAGGATGCTATTCATAACAACCAGGCAGAATAGGAATTATCTGCGCTGTACTGGCAGAGCGGCACTTTCGTTCCTTAGTGTAGAAACTCCCAAAATACATCCCAGAATAAACCTGAACACCGACGGAGGTCAAAGCCTGGAGCGACTAACGGATAATATACTCGAGTGCATCCCCGACCCCAGAGCCCGCCGTCTCATGTGGATACATGTGTTAGCAACGGCCTCTTAACATTTCGCCAGGGTAATTAGACAGTCTGTCCTTTAACGCCAACTATTTAGGTCCAATTACTTGAAATCAGATATTGTTCCTCGAGCCCTGACAGCAGCCATTTCCCTGACATTGCAGGCATTAGCCTGTTATCACCAAGACACTCTCACATCAGGTTTTTTTTTATTATGGTTGCATTTGGTGAAAATATACTAAATTAAATGAGTGCTGGATACAGAAAACCCCATCGCAAAGGCAAACACATGAAGTCTTCATCACTTTCTAATGTCATTATTGAAAAATTACCCAAGATATCTATTGACAATAAATGATACGCGGCGCATACCTTCACTGCGGTAAAATGGCACCGATTCTGGGCTTAATAAAAAGCTATTGGACATCCCTGTTTATAAGGCGCTCACGTTTCCAGCCCCCCCCGGTCGGCCTCTTAGCTGAGCTCTGATCCCCTTTTTTTTGGCTGTAAGGGAACAGGCCGCACATTGTTACCGAGCTTAACCTGTAAATAAAGAATGCGTCAACAATCCCCGCACAACCGTGGTTTGTAACTGTGACGGAGAGTTATGTGGCTCGCCTGGGCCAAAAGGCTGCAGCAGCGGGGGGGGGGGCTCTGACCTTCCGGGGGGAAGAGACGGCCAAGCCAGCTGGAAGTACGCGCTCAGTGACGAAAGGAAGAACGGCAAGGAGGCACACGCCAGAGTAACGTGTCTGCCTCACCTTTGGGTGAGCCACTCAATGGCAGCGGATGAGCACCCCCCCCCCCCGGAAATCAACGCAGGCTGAGGTTATGGAATGCCAATGTACCGCGAGGGCACAGAATTCCAGGCGCGGACACGCAGAGCCCCCAAAATGAGCCGACGAAACAGAAAAGCTTCCAAAATCACATTTGGTAAGAATCTCAAAATGTGCTACGACACCCAGTAAAAATGCTAAGTCTTTTGTCCATTTAAGTAAGACATGTTAAAATACCTGACATTTTATAATTTACTGCTCAAACACTTCT
>JAODKM010000048.1:10239701-10250473 GCA_026780845.1 Petrocephalus sullivani | reverse complement strand
TCTGGAAGAATGGGGGCTGCCCTGGCCGGGCTGCTTCCTAAAGCGAGTATCCCCCCCGCCTGCTGCTGGTCTCTCCCAGCCCACCTCTTTTATTTTTCCCAATTGTCATTAAAACTTTAAAAATCTCTGCTAATGGGCCATTTTATTTAATTTTATTTAAGTGTGCTGCATTGTCCTAAATTAGTTTTAAAAGCATCGTATCGTCTTAAATGGGCTTTCCCCCCACGCCTTAAGTGAATTAGACACGTCTGCAGCTCCCCGGCTTTTTTCTGCCCCCCAGTCGCACTGAAATTCACCTGCAAGTGTCGGGGGGGGGGATCTGGGGGTTTTCTCTCTAAATTATGCGGTCCTATATTTTATAAGATGCGCTGTTATTAAACTTACAGCGTGATGAGTGAGATGAATATTTAGAAACAAATAAAAGTGGGATAAAAATACCTGCAATTAGAGTACATTTTAGTGGTGGAGATTTAGTTAGAAAAGAAATATTATTTAAAAATTAAATGGATTCGTTCACTGGAAAAAATAAGACGGGGAAACAGCGGTTTGCTTCTTTGGTAGGTCACTCTTAAAATGACCGACCAAAAATACTGAATTAATTACCTAGAAATAAGAAGAGCATGTTTTGAAAATTCAAAAGGAAATTTTCACAGTTGTAAGTGGATTTATCTGAATTATGTGAAAAACAATGGGAGGGGGGGAGATTTTCTCTCGTCGAACAAAGTTGGGTGTGAGTGGGCGTGCGAGTGAACACTCTGCTTGCACAGATTACTTCACAAGCATTTCGCTACTTAACCTCCCAGGAGCTGAAGAGTGCAAGGCTCACACACAGCCATGGCAGGCTAATCGCCACAAAGACAGAAAGCCTGCCTCCCATCTCAGCCATTCGCCGCTATGGCACCCGCCTGTATCGGCAGGTGAGCCTCACACACAGCCATGGCAGGCTAATCGCCACAAAGGTAGAAGGCCTGCCACTCATCAGGGTCATTCGCCCTGTGGCACCAGCTCGTACTGGCAGGTGAGGTGTCTGTCCCGCACGACATAATGCCCAGAATCGAGGCGAGAGCCCAGCCTGGCTGTTCACCCCTGGCCCTTCTCGTCCCCCACTTTGACTAATACAGTAATGACAGGATCCCCGCCTGGTCCCGCAAAAGTCAGTGTGCCATGTGACTGTGCTTTGAAGCAGACTGCTGTTAGAGGACTGGTGTGGTATCTGTCTATCGGCCTGCAGGACAGTGCGGTGAGAGCAACGGGCCACGGCCGGGGTGTCAGTACGGGCTCACAAAAAGCCCCACGGTGGAGAGCGGAGAGCCGGCTGCCTGCATGCCACACCGCGTGCAGCTCATAAGGCCCTCTGCGTGTGTCAAAGGCAGAGGGAGGCCCTGCTACTTCACATCATGCTCTGCTACTCGGGTCCCAACAAAAGGGAGACAGTGAGATGCTGGTCTGCCACCATGCAGATGAGAAGCTCACAACCACTACTGGTTTCCATGGCAGGGGGGGCACACACACGGACAACTTCGTAAACATCGACACAAAAATTTAAAACCAACACCGCCGATCCGTCTTTGGCGCTGGAATACCTCACAGCCAGCCCTAGGCCACAAATGAAGCAGCGCGCCCCTATAGCAGCTGAATCAGTCACCGGCAGGCGCGCGTAAAGGAGCTCGACGCCGGGGAGCCAGCCTGAGCCTCCGTGTGAGCAGAGGAGCTCAGTCCTCGCATTTGTTCCTCTTCACAGAAACATTCATCTCAATTACAGGCAGAGATTCATTAAGCCAGCGCCATGTACTGAAGGTGAAATAAATGACTCATTTCACCCAAAACTATTTCAATACCGTAAAATAAGCAAGACATGATCCTTCATTGTTCTGAAAGTAGGCTGGGAAATGTAACACTTTAGCAGTGATTGTTTTAAGATGTGCCACAGCGGCGCATATATCAAAATGCACAGTATTAAAAGTCAAATTAAATCAGACAGGTCCCCAAAGCCAGGTGGAACAGGACAGCCCCTGGGGCACAGCAAAGTAAGTGGCCGTCCACCTAAGGAGGTCCAACAGAGACGTTTGGGAGGTCTAAGCTCCTCACTGCTGAAATGGAGGCCATAAACCTAACGTAGGCATAGTACCAAAAGTTTTTTTTCCGTTTAAGGCTTAGAGCCGAAAAAACTACCGATTGCACATTACGATTACCGATTACGATTTTTGACCGAACCAGGCAAATGATGGAACAAAACAGTACACGTTCTTTTTTTTTCTCCAGGTCCCGAATGCAATGTGCTATTTTTTACAGGCAAGTTCTTTTGAAAGTCTTTGCATTTCGCCCCTTTTTGCTTCACGGTTTAACAAAAGGATATTTGTTACTTCCCGGGAAGCTTTCATGCCCAGTGTCAGTTTCCAGGACAATTAGACGGCGATATTATGTCCCCCGTTTAAAGTAGCACACAAAACAGGACCGGGCCGGTACTGATTCGGCAATTAGCCGCACAGGTCCCGGGGTCCGCCGGGCCCCGTAAGCGCGAGTTTCGGCCGTGCGTCTCTGGGGGAGCGACCTCCGCAGCCCCAGGTGGGCTCCTCCGACGCAGCGCGCACATCGACACTACAAAGGGGACGCTTTTAATCGATTACTTTGTAACCTATTCGGGGAATTTCGCGGAAACTTCGCACCGAATAAATCTTGAAAGCATACGGCGTCTGATTTTTTTTTTAATTGCACGGGCCGTCCCCCAGAGCCGGAGCGCGGCGCCGAGCGACGGCCGGCCGACCTGCGCGCAAATCGCCGCCTTTCCTCCGTGGGAGCGCCGCTTATCAGCTTCCAGCGGTTCGCGTCTATCCCCGAGCCACAAGCGGGGGCTGCATATTAATATAAGTGTCCCCTGTCTCCCCGCGCTCGCCGCCCGATACTAACCCGAATTTCACCTTTTCCCAGTGACTTCGCTGTGATTTTACGCCACCACCGTCTGTTGAATTTACTGTTCGAAGTGCGGCGGCGAGCAGAAGGCGAGGTACTGCCCAAAAACATGGTATTCATAAATAAAAGCAGCAGGCTCGGCGTGCTGCGAGGCCACCTCGGATCGGGCTCCCGAATCGGGCTCCCGGCAGCCGCTTTCCCGTCACACGTACGGCAGCCTGCCTGCGGGCCACCGGCGGCCGGGCACCGGCTCACTGCTGGCGCGCTGTCGCTTTTTATTTATTATTATTATTATTATTAATACTAATAATAATAATAACGGACTGTTACAGTATCTTTAAAAACTACTAGCAGCAGATAAGAGATATTCAGTAAACTGCCATGAACTAGGACATAAACTGGTTTTAAAAAATATTAATTACCGAGATGTATATACTGTTCAGTTTGCTTAACATGATGACCCTTCTATGGCATATTGGTAAACTGGCGCTACATATACAAATTGATTTGCGGAATCACGTTGCTTTTACTGCAATATTTTCCAGTTATTATTATTAACTTGGGTTGTAGTGTTATTGGCCACATACAATTTTCTGTAATCTATTAAAAATAATATATATAAAGAGAAAATACGACTATCATCGCCTTAGTAAACAAAATGCAATAAAGTAAAAATATGCTCCTAAATAAGATGCACGTATTCAACGCACCGATGGATTATTTTCAAGTTATTTCGATACACCAGACATATTCTTAGGAGCAAGTGTAACGAAAGTACACATCTCGCGGGGGACAGTGAACATTTTCTCTGCTTGAAGTGATAGGTGATAAATTATGTTATTCCACATAAAAAATAAATGTACTCTGGAAAAAATGTATAAATTGGAAATCGCTGGATTTTATTTTGCAAAACAGGCCCTTACCTGCGCAGATCTCATTAGCATCCCATTGTCACAGTCCGTGGCAAAACTTCACCAAAAGATGTCCCAACTTCTGCCAGGCGCACGCTGCTCCCCGGTGGAAGACGGGGCAGAAAAGCAAGCCTCCCTCGCCGCTTTTATTTCAGATCGTCCCGGTTACTCTCTCTGTATAAAAAAAAAAAATCCGGGAAGAAAAAAAAAGCGGAGATGTTTGAATTGCACTGAAAGCGAATTGGCCGGACAGGAGGCTTCTGTGCCGGAGACGCGGCTGGGGAGGGCGCACCGGCGTGGCGAGCGCGGAGATTCCCCGGGACGAAGGATGCGCAGGTGACAGGCGCACATGTGTAAGTGCCGAGGAGCCGACCGGGGAACAAGGGGAGGTCGGAGCGCCGCGGCGCCTTAGCTGCGAACCGATCGGCGGTGAACTGAAGCGCGCCTGATTTGTCACAGCACGCCACGGTGAATATCTCCCTCCCCCTCCCTCCATCCATCCAGCCCACCCCCGCCCGAGCGCTCGTCGAAGAGGTTTTTATTTAGGGTGAACGGCTGGGGGGACTGTATTTTCGTCCCTTCGCCCCTCTGGGGGTCCCCCCCCCCCCAATTTTTATTCATTTATTTATTTATTTTATTTACAGGCGGCGAGAAGCGCTGGGGTTCGCCCCCGGTCTATCCAGCGCCGCACCGCCAATGACCGGAGGGTCACCCGCGATGAACGGTGACCCGATGGGAATGCCGGCATGCTTCTGATTGCAAAAGTTAATGAATTTACGGGTTCATTAAGCTTTCATTTGAAGTCTTCATACTCGGCTGTTTTATTTCCATGCAGTACAGCGATATTTATTGATTAAACTCGCAGCCCCAGCACACACACCAGTTGGCATGGCGTTAATATGAATTACAGTCATTATCGGCGGTCCGGCGCTAACCATATTTGACTTTCTGTCATAAACTGTTGATATTATTCAACTTTCTAAGTGTCCCGGGTGATTGTAATCCAGTAATTCGCGAAAATGGGATTTTGCGATTTTGTTTTTCCGACATAAAATGAACTCCTCGTTTAGAACCGGCTAGAGCGCACATCTTTCAGCCGATTAGCGTCAGACTTTGAGATGTTTATGACTTTTTGGAGCTGATATAATGCGATAAAGTATCTATGAAGGCATATTAAGGCACTCCAGACAGCTGTTTTCCTGCGGGAATTTAGTATGTTATTAAACAAGGGCGAATTTAAAGCCATATGAAACTGAAATATGAACTGCTAAAAAAAAACCATAAGAATACAGTGTTGGTCTCATCCCAGATTTAGCCAGGATCCGGTGAATATCGGTTCCTTGCTGAAATAAGATCTCTCTGCATCTGAAGGGCTCAGTGTTTGGCCTGGGTGTCTGACCATGCACACCTCTCAGGGGTGTGTACGTTTTTTAAACGGGTCACCTTGGCATTATTTGTTGGGGGCCCCTACAAATGCAAACAGCACCATAACATGTCCCCCTACCCGACACTATATGACACTAGTCCTGCTGTGCAATGCATTCTGGGTGATTGGTGATCTCTGCCTCGGCAGAGCATCTCGCCATTTCGCATGTGTCGTCCACAGCGCGGCTCACCACCCACCCGCCGATGTTTTTGTAGGGAATGTAAATCATACTTTTGGCGGGAAGGCGCCATGGCCTCATGACTCGAGACATGCAGTTTTATTCCACCTTCTCGCGATTCTGAAGGCGGAATGGCTTTGAGGTGGAAGGTGATCGGCCTCACGGCACAAAACGGGGCAGCTGGGGGCATTTGCTGGAATAGGGTGTGAGGCATTCAGTGAAGCGTCCCCCGGAAATAAAAGGCCTTTTTGTGATTGTGCTTCGAGTTGGAAAACTCTCTTGGAACGGGGATCATTTTGGCACTTGCAGAACGCCAGCAAAATAAACCAGGAGTGAGTCGCATGGAGAGGGTGTGCTGGCCTTGTCGAATTATTAATATTAAACAGACAGCATACTGGGCTCGGACGAGTCGAGGGAGCGGGATTCCAGCACGAAGCCGTGATCAAAAACAGTGGCGCTGAAGGGCATCGCAGGCAGTGTGAATAGTGTGAGGAAGCATTAAAAAGCAAGTTACGGGCTCCCTGGCCGCCCTGCACAGGCGGAGAGGAAACCACACTCACCATCTGTGTGATAAGACCTACATTAATGTAATCAAAGCGCTCAGCCTCAATGTACACCTCACAGACACGGTCACAGAAGCTCTCACAGATGTCGCTTACAGATGCTCTCATAAACACGTCCATAGGGCACTTTCACAGACGCATGGACAAGGCTCGCACAGATTCTGCTTACCAGACGCTCTCAAAAACTCGTTCATAGGGCACTCTCACAGACACACGGATAGAGGATCTCACAGACGCTGTCATCGATGCGCTCACAGACGCATGGACAGACGCTGTCAGATGCACTCACAGAGGCTCTCACAGACGCACGGACAGAGGCTCTCACAGACGCATGCACAGACGCTATCAGATGTGCTCACAGACGCACGGACAGAGGCTCTCACAGATGCATGCACAGACGCTGTCAGATGTGCTCACAGACGCACGGACAGAAGCTCTCACAGATGCATGCACAGATGCTGTCAGATGCGCTCACAGAGGCTCCCACTTCTGGGTGGGGGGGGGGGGGCTTACAGACAGACCCCCGGATTACAGGAGGGAGGCACAAAGAGCCTGGGAGGGAAGAAATGTCCCTGGAAAAGGGGTCGACCATGAATACGGAAGAGGACGGACCTCAGTGATGTCAGGGGACTCTCAGCACCCCGGGGGGGGGGGCTACTGTGCTCTGGAAGGGCAGCCTACGCCCTTCTCCCCTAGGGGGCAGCACTGCAGCCCGTCACCGTCTGTCTCTTTCTGGCCCTCTCTCCGTGTGATGTCCACTTCCTGGCAGGGTGGCATAAGTGGGAGGTCACTGGTGGCATTTAATGTGCAGCAGCGTCGTGTTTATATTTTACATTGCGGTGCCAGGTAATGACTCTGTGTCATGTGAGCATCCTCCACAGAGCCGAGGCGGCTGGGTCAGGGCTTAGTGTAGTCAAGGGATGCGGATTTGTCACAGGCACACCGAGTCACGGCAGGAGTCATTACGGCCCCAGAGACAGCAGTGGGAGGAGTGAGAAAAGTGCCAAATGTGACCATGGCAGGGATCAGTGTAGTGATGGACACTCTGGTGGGAGGAGTCAGCATAAGAAGACAATCAGCAGAGGGAGAGGTCAGCATACTGTCAAAAGAATGGTGGTCAAGTGGCAGGAGGAGCCAGTATAGTGACAGACATGCTGGTGGGAGGAGTCAGTATCACAACAGGAAGAGCAGTAGGCGGAGTTAATGTGATGGTGGAGTCAGTGAAATAACTGCAACAGGCTGTAGTGGTGCTGTGCGCAGCACTGTGACTCAAAGAGCATTAGGAAGGGCTCAGTTCTCCTACTAAGACAGCCTCACAGCTGAAACCAAATCGTTGCGATTGAAACAAGAGTGGAATACCATTGATTTTGAACCCGTGGACACATTTCACCACAAACAGGGAGCACAGAGACCAAATGTTTTATTCACAGAATATTAAAGTGCGACCTACGACGGTGAAGTAACCCTTTCAAAACGCAGACAGTTAAGCACCAACAGGAAGGTCTGGACCAGGCGTGTGTGCGCACACATCCATACTGGCCAACAAGCTGTTCCTGACACACAGTGTGATGTAACAACAAGCTCTGATGATTAATTCAGCCTACTTGGAATCCGCGACCGCGTTAGTTCTCAAAGTCAAATCTTGTTAACACAAACTTTGCTACATGCTTAAGCTGAACACCATTACTGCGGACACGGGTGACTTACGCCATGGCCTTACTTGAAGATGCCCAGCCATGAGCAGTCTACGATCCACCCTAATTTCCCTCAAAATTAATTATTTTTTTTCTCTGCATTATATTAATTTCACTATGCTTGCAAGCGACTGTTATTCTAAAGATGCACAATAAACATAAAAATAAATGCTAAATAGATATAAATGTTACTTGGAAATATATAAAAGAATCATGTGATTTATGTTTCGTGAATAAAGATGTTGGAAGTCCTCAGCGTCGAATCAGCTAATGGTTTTCATACTGAAATCTCCCCATGGTGGCTGTAATTCTGCCGCCGATTCTCCAGGTCCAGATGAGCTGTTAGCAAAGCCGCAGAGCAGCTCCAACCCATTACTGTATCACTGGTTTAAACTTGAAGGGGGAGAGCAGGCTAATAAACACAGAGGGCTTCGAAGACCCCTTTCTCAGAGCTTTCATGAAGTGCTGTAAGAAAAACAGCCAGCTCTCCCGGCACAACATGGGCTTCACCAGAAAGAGGAAATGAAAGCCTTCCAAGCCTCTGATGTAGCGGTGTATGTCGTGCCAAGAACAGGAAACGCCCCGTGCTGTCCCAAGCTACCACCACCCAGCTATCACCAAAGAAGCTCCTCTAAAGCCGCCGACTCAATCAACCCAGGTTACAGAAAGTTCTCCAGGGGGCAGGTCAAGCCACAACCTCCGAACAAGCCAACTCACCAAACCTCGCTTCCGGAAAACATACCCAGGGGATTGTCAATATGTGCTCAGGACAGATCACCCAGGCCATGTGTCACCCAGAAAATGTCCAGTAGTCGTATACAAAATATATCAAAATGAGTTATCGTAATACATGTATATATAAACTATACCGTAATGAGGCTCAAAGCCATCATGCTCCAGAGCGGCTTCGCAGTGAGCGCCATGCTGACACTGACGATCGGCACACGCCCATCACCGCTGCCACCAAATTACTGTTTTTAACAATATAACAACAGGTTAAGCTCTTTCTTCATACATTTCTGAACACCTGCAGTGCAGTGAAAACAAGCGATGTTTCACACGTATGACTCAGTTTGGGATGTACGATTTATCAAACATTAATAAAAGGCAGTATTATTATGTAATGATATGTAATTTGTGCCCGTTTCGCACCCTTTGAGTAGAGCAGCTTGGCGTGTGTGGAACGCCGCTAAGCGGGAAGGGCTGTCATTGGGTATCACACAGAGGGCTGTCTCAGGCGTCCTGTCATCTCTGCCGCAGGCCGACTCGTAACTCCGCCTGACAAGCTTTCTTGCGCCGCGCTTTGCGACGTGCGGGCCTGCCAGCTCCCCGCTCGATGTTTATTTCTGAAAATAACCCCATAGTAGCGCGTCTGCGTACCTGCTGTGTGATAATGTGTGGGAGATGGGAGCGGCCCGTCCCACAGAGTGGGATTAGCGCCAGTCTGCCGGCCCCGTCGCCTCCACGTCTCGATAACGTCTCACGTTGCAGCCCTTAGCTCCCCCCATCCGCATCTGTGAAAACAAAGCAGGGCGGCTGAGACGGAGGGGCCGCAGCCACGGGGCCCCCGTGAGGTTGAGCGGGCCGTTAATCAGGGGGCGGCTGCCACCGTCCTGACACGCCGTGACGGATCACTGGCTATTTGACAGCCCTGGGCAGCTGGACTTGCACCCGGCCCGGGCACCGCCCTCACAGAAAGGTCACCTTTCACAGGTTGGGGTTGCATCGCTAAGGTTCCGTCACCCCAGACTGAAGGCCATTGGACCTCTGGGTGCACAGCTGGGGTTATGAGAGAACATGAAGAAAAATAGAAATCAAAAGCGGACAGCTGTCACCATCACAGTCCTGTCACATGTCGTGGCTGGTCTCAGCAAACACCAGGGACATTATCAGTCACATGGCACTCTACGTTACAACATATATCATGACATATTTTGAACAAAGATTTAAATGTACACAATATACCGCACAGATACATATTAAATAAATAAACAATGAATTAAAGTTCGGTGAAACTTTACAACCTTCAGGTCAGAAGGTCAGTTACTTAATGGGTAGAGTTGGTTAAAAAGCAGAGACTTGTTAAAAGTAGTCTAAACAAATATCAAAAACCGTGTTGTTTCTGAAAAAGCCCCCCATCACAGATCATTAAATGAGTGCAGTAAAAGGGGCTTCTTCATGGGGGAAGCAAGCAGAGATGACAGAAACTTTGACTGAGACCATAGCAGAGGAGAGAGATCCCCCCCGAATGTCAGTGCACGTCTGTGGGGTTCAGCGAGGCCAGATAGATCACTGTTCATTCCTATGTACTCCTGGTAGACAGTAAACCAGCAATACATGGAGCAAAGCCGAGTGTGAGGCACCCGGAAGAGGGCGAGTGTCACACTGCCTGCCACCTGTGGCCTGCTGTCTGCCTGACGCCCCTCCGCACAGCGTAAGGGTGCAGAGAGGCCCTTGGGGTCTCTACCCTGCTCCCTTTGTCCACCACCCGTGGGAGGACGGTCTGCGTGGATAGGGTGTTGGGCGAGCGGGCGCGTCCTGACTCTTGCATGACGGCATCCTCGGGGGCTGTCATCAGCAGAGATCGGCAGCCACGCCCACTCGCTGCTGACTTCACCTTGACGGCTCAATTTATTTTTTTTGCCTGCCAAGTCCACGCGTCTTTGGGGACACACCACAGGTTTAAAAAACGAACCCGACAGCGACCACAACAACGTATGGAGGATGCCCCACCCCCAGCTCCCCTCCGCACGCCCATCTCCTTGCGGCCTTTCACGCTAGTCGGCTAATTAGGCTATTGTCAGTCCCGGCAAACCGCAGCAAAGCGGGCCCATAAAGCGAGGGTGATTATCGGCAGAGGCCCCGTCTCGCGCGGATGCGAGCTGCCTGCGCCTGACAGCAGCCTTGCAGGCTGAAGCTCCTCTTCCCTCAGTAATGGTAATTCCCCGCACAGTTAGCAGTTAGCATGCCGTCAAATGAAATAAAGCATCGCCCCCGAAAGTTTATCCCCCCGCCAAGTTTGAAAGTTTACGGCACCTTTGCGGCACCTTTCAGAATTAGGTGCCGATTGCATCACTTCCCCCAGCCCCA
>JAODKM010000048.1:10172941-10183279 GCA_026780845.1 Petrocephalus sullivani | reverse complement strand
CAAACACTAGTCTGGAAATGCGGAATGGATCCCAGGGCTCTCTGTAAATAGTTTTTCTGCTGGAAAGCAATGGCTGCACCGATATGGCAGGGCAGACAGGGGGCCCGTGAGCTGGCAGGCCGTCTCGTCTCCATTAACGTTAAGCAGAAGAGTTGGCTGAAGCCAGCGCACACAGACTGGGAAGGAGAAGGTGGCATCTCGCTGTTCTTCAGTGGGAGATGTGGTACACGCCTCATATTTCAATAAACCACTGCTCTGACCAACGCAGAGGGACAGCCATCCACATGGAGGCTGCGTGATGGTGCAGCGTCCGGCAAGCGGAGAGTGATACGCAGAGAGCCACCGGTGGGATCCCCTCTCTCTCGTTAGGAATGCCTGGGAAACCTGATTACATTGCAGTAAGTGGTCCTAATTAAGTGGACATTTGGAAAGAGCGAGACGCTCTCCGCTCTTATTGGAATGTGGCCGTTCCCCATCTCCTTATCCTGCAAGGCTCATTGCAGTTAATGGGAAAAGCCGGGGAAACGTTTTAGCGCCTTATCTCACTGCCGCACGGAAACAATGCCCAGCCAGCATGAGGATATGAAGCATAGCAGGAGGAGAGGGTCCAGCGGGCTGCTGCGAGGACTGGATCGCCCGGTCTACGCGGGAAAACCTGAGGCCTGCTCGAAGCAGCAGGACCGCCAGGTGGTTATGGCAGTGGATGTGAAGACGTGCGGGGGAAGCTGTTTTGAAGTTTCTACTCTGGGGGATAGACATTCCTCTCTTACAAAGGTTCATTAGGGGGTCAGCTCCATGCTTGCTCTCGTAAAGCTCTGAAATGATGTCACCCATTACAGACCAAGCCACTTCATTATTCAGTGACGAGGCAGTTGGAACAAGCCCCCCGCCGCACACGCTATTTCCACATCTCAGTCAGCTTGGAGAGAGTGGGGAAGGGAGTGAGCAAGCCCTGCCCTTTTCCTTAAATAAAATGTAATATTTCATGCTAGGTGATTATTTATTGATTTTACTGTGCTTTATTGGGACAATTTTTTACTCTCACAAAAGAATATCCTTAAACAGCAGCTACAGTGCAAATTATAAAATTAAATAAACCAGGGGTTCTTACTGTAAAGAGAGAAAACAGATACCCTACTTTCCAACAAAAAAACACATCTATGACATCAACATCATGGACATTGTAAAGTATGGACACAGGCACTGGGACCCAGTGCTGACCGGCCAGGCCTACGCCCACAGTGAAGGGTGCTGGACCCATCTCCCCACATCCCAGGGTGTCCACCTGACTGAGCAAATTACACTGATTAAGTCTGCATCCGTCAGCCGGCAAAGGGGCCCCCAGGGGCATGAAAATGGTACTCCACCACGAGGCGTGACCGTGCCCTCGCACACTCTGTTGCATTCGATCGTACTCGAGCCTCTGGTTATACTCCCCACAGTGGCTCTTACCACTGTCTGGAAAAAGCCCTGTTACGAAGGCAGAGCGGTGCATTCTGGGATGCATAAGTTAGAAACCCATTTAAAAAAAGCGTTTAAAATTATTTGGAAGTTCTGATGCGAGGAGAAAAAAACAGTATAGGTTCATTTTTATAACCAGGGACTATTTCACCAGTACCTGCAGGCTTTTAGACCTTCTACTAGCTAATACGGATTGACAATTTACCCCTGGCATGGCATGTCGAAGGTCACACAGAACAGCCACCTCTGACCTGGACTTTCTTTCTACAGCCTCCATTAACACCCTATTTCAGGAATGAGTCCCACAGAATGAGGGTGTCCCTGTGTAATGAGCATGGGTCTGCTGTTACCCTCATCTGTCTCTCCTGTTTTCTCATGCCCAGACAAGCTTTACAAGACACGTCAAGAGAATTCACCACTATAAATATAGAGTACAAAAGAATATAGCTTTCTTATGATCATTGTGTTTGTACCTCCTATCATTTGCAAGTAAAATTGAACGCAGCATATGAGGACTGATGCACAGACTTAATGTATAATGTAATGGATAACCACTGTGACATTTGTACACAAAACACCATCACCACGGAGACCACCGCCATCATCATCAGGCCCAGCTAATACCCCGTAATTCACTGTAGCTGAAATGTAATTTCGGCTCAAATAAGACGGTAAAACAGCTCACATTTTAAAGTTTGCTGCTATAAATCATGCCAAAATGTATGACTTAATTGACCGTGGTAATTGGCTGATTGCTTGACAAAAAAAGAAAAAAAAACACGCTGTATTACAGTATGTTAAAGTGAGATCGGCATCTACATGTGACAGGATGACAAAGACTCAGGATGAAGTTGGACCCTGAAAATTGATGGAGCGCAATTAATGATGTATGCAAAATTAAACAGCCGTTCCGTTATTCAGAGAAAGGTCAAAGAAAGATGGTAATGATTTTTTAATGGCATTTTCAAAGGATCCTATTTACACAGTTTGGCTGTTATCAGTTATATTATGGTTATAGGTTCATGAAGCCTGTGCAATCTTCATGAGGAATAAATGATGGTTTTGCTTTTTTTTCTGTTGGTAAGGACCCGCTGTGTCATGCTCTATCAAACTCCATAGCGATAAGACAGATGTTTTTCATATTCATGGTTCAATCTTAGGGAATCAAAAAAGCTTGTTATGCCTCAGATAGAGTTACACGTCGCAGACTGAGTCACTGTTTTACACGCAGTCACAGAAGTTGTACATTGAAACTGATGGCCATTTCGAGAAGCTGTCCATATCACTGCAAATGAAAGATAACTTTGTTGTTTCAAGTAAAAATCTTGGGAGGGGAAAAGAGACAGCTGCACACTCATAGCCCTAAATGAGATCAGATTAAGTGGAATTCAGTCGCTAACGGCTAGCTGTGAGATTTATCAGCAGTCTTGCCTGTTCCTTTTCAATTTCTTTTACTGATATACTTAGTCAGAAGAGTGCATCACCTGGCATTTAGGTGTAAATCAACCACAAATAGAAAGGCAACTTTCAGATATGCAGAACTTCTCTCCACTGTTCTACAGCATGGTACAGCCCTGTAATCATGCATGTAGCCACTAAGTAAAATTACCGGTTTGAACCCTCTGGTCAGTCGCCAAAATCTACAGAGTGATACCTGTACGGGACACTACACGAAATGTATTTCTGGCTATGGGCCTGCCTGTAATTGTAATGAGGGCATAGACTTCCTTCATACATGTTTCAAACTCCAGAAGTATGGATCAGGAATCCATCACCCCGAACAATGCACAGCATTCCTGGAGAAAAAAGACAAAACAACACAATGCAGGAATATGCAGTGAAATTTACCAGAGAGCAAAGGCATGAAACTCCAGAAGCGTAGTTTCAGGGGATGGTGATCCACGAGGCACCAGCTGCGTCTATCCGGGTGTCCGAAGGCCCCCCCATGGCCCTTCGGCGCCTGCTGGCCAGGTCCCGTGATGAAGTGCTTCACCACACCCATATAATTGAAGGTGACACGGCGCCTGCGTGTTCAGTAGAGCATCTTAATAAGAGCTTCCTTCCGCTAATCTGTCCGTTATATCGGATTATCGCACATCGTGGCGGCCCTAACGCACTGAGCGAACTCCTTAAAAAGAGGAGGAAGAGGAGGAGTGTGGGGGAAGCAACAGAGCTCTAAACAACGCCGACCATGCAGAAACACTCCAGCTGCTGTCCTTGGCGGGGGGGGGGCAGTCAATGCTAACCAGAGCTTCCCATAAAATATTACAATAATTAAAACAAACACATTTAGATAAATACAAGGATAAAGACACACACTCCTTAGCAGACAAGGTGACCCGGAAGATGGTGGGTCAGAGCACAGACACCTCCAAACAAACAGCCTCTGCTCTGGTGCTTCTGGGGCGCACAGTGTGACGTGCCTGTTTTCCTCGTCTTTTCTTTTAATAATTAGAGACTCTTCTAGGATTAAAAGAAACAATCATAACCGCCCCCATCCCACATCAGCTGCCTCCCCAGGTGATAAAGTGTAGCCCCTTGCCTACAGTAAGCGACCCACAAGGACGCGGATGCCCCCTCCCCGAGCAAAGCTGCAAGCGTCCGCGACGACCCAGGGCAGGCAGAACAAACAGAACAACGCGGCGAAATCATCACCTCACCTTGAGTGAAGGAGACCGCCCGTCATGTCTGACCCTGGTGTCAAAGCTCAAGACTGCCCCAGCCCCTGCCCCCTTTAGTTAGCTTGGGGGGCTCTGTGATGCTGACGTAGCGATTTAGCACCTGGTCATCCCAGGAAGTGTTGGCTTGTGGATCTTTGCTAGAAGCTACAGCTATGTAGCCAGTGAAACTGGCTCTGGGATATCTGCGTGAGTGTATTTTAGCATAAACTACTGGCTTATGAATAATAATAATGACTAATAATAATTGTGACCTCTGCATTCATCAAGTTTGGCAGTGCTTGCGAACATGGGCTGGCGCTTCGTCATGTCGCCGGCGCCCCCGAGGCCACTGCAGGTGTACTGTGGGCCCTCCCTGAGGAGGCCGCACCAGGGGTGGCCACCGCAGCCCAATCCGTGCTACAATAAAGGTGAGTTAAAACAATAGATTTGAAAGGGAGAACTGCATTATTGATGCGGGTGGAGACAGCCCCAGGGTAACAGAGGCAACCGCGTCGCATTTAAATGCAATATCGTCCTGCTAGCCTCCGCGCTGCGGCGCCGCTTCGCCCAAGCCCTACTTATTTACTGGGCCGAGGGTGACTGGGCAAAAGGGGGCTTTCGGGGTTTTCTGAAATTTAAGGGGGTAGGGTGATCTCGTTTCATTATTAGATTTTTGCTGTGTAATATTGGGGTGCACGATGCAATGATATCAAGGGCATTGAAGGCATTTTATCCTGCAGCTGATACTCCTTCATTAAATTAAAGTTAAACAAAGCAATGTATCATTTGTGTGATGAGACTATTTTTAACTAGTTCGCTGCATTATTTATGACAGTGTCTTAAAAAACAAAAATGAATTTAGAGAAAAAATATATATTTCTGTATTTTTCTGGGGAAAAAGTCAATATAGCCATAAACTTTTGGCTCTGCAATAAGGTCTGGCTGAGTTGTAAATATCCATGGGTGGCCGGTCATCCCTCTGCCTTGAACACGGCCCCCTGCACGCATGCTGGGTCTGACTCCCAAGCACTTCCTGCGGCTTTTCGCCCTCTGCAGGCGATACAGCATTGCCGTGGTAACGCAATGGAAGGACTCTCCATCTTTACCCACCGGTACCTTCAGGGGACGCTAGGGCGTGTCACTGAGGACCTGGATGTGCCGGCTCCCAACGGCCGGTGTGTGTCTGCAGTGTGTTTTTATCTGCCTTCGCCAAGAGGCAGCAGAATTCCGTGCTGCTTGCATTCTGACTGCCACCCAACTCTCCCTTCTATGTTCCTGCTCCCGGCCAATCATAGCAGGCACCTGTGAATAGGTGCAACTGAGTGGAGCAGCTGAAGGGGGGGGGTGGCATTGCATCCATCTCCGAAAAGCGGAACCCACAGACACCAGCATAGAATTCATCCAAAGTCCGCAGTAAAGTCCTCGTCCGAAACAGCGGCTATGGCCAATCAATCAATCTGATCACAAGGTCGGCGGGGGTCCCCTGAGCAAGCCGCTTCCTACTGCTCTGGGCTTCCTGTTCACTCAGAGGGTAAGCAGACCTGATCCGACATCCAGCATTAAAATAAGAACGTCCGCATCAGCACTAAATAAGCTACTTCAACATCTTAAATACATCAATCATACAAATTATACCCATTATATTTCACGTCCACATAAATAAATTTAATATAATACGCATAATTTGTGACCTGAATAAGACTTGCATATCTCAGAGAACAGCAGTATAATTTCCTGTGAGGTAAGTGTATATTTTATAAATTGAGTCCCCAGTATGATACCTCATCAAAGTGTGTACATGAAGCAATGCAAATAGAATTTCCTTACATTTAAAAATTCCTTTATTAAGAACTTCAAAGTAATGCAAACATTTTGGAATAATACATCTGTTTAAAATAAAAATACGTCCTTCAGATTAGCGATCGGAACACTATCAGTCTCAAACCGCTGGGCAATTAGACATGGTATACAGCTCTTTAATAAGACCAACCAGCTTTATGGCTGAAACAGGCGGGAGAGCGGCAGATTGTTTTCCATACGGCTGCCATTGATATCGCTGCATTGCAATTGAAGCCAAAGTTTACCGCGGTAAGGAAAGTTCTTGGCAGTAATTGCTGTGACGTTTGTTCTAGGCCAAGTGGTTAAGTATGAATAAGGACGCAGGAAAATCTGCGCAGTGACATCTTCTAATGACAAACGTTACGGGAGCGCCGATAACTAAAGAATGAATAAATAAAAAATGCACACGAGTCACAACACAGTAAATAAAAACACAAAACGGCTTCAAAGGAGAAGATTTTAGTTGCGAGAATCCAGGCTGCCCTCTGTGCTATCAGTCCTTTTTTCAAACAAAGATTTCAGCCAGCGTAATCCGGCATTAGGCCTGGCACAGTATGGATCCACGCCACTGTTCAATCAGCGAAAAACAAACAAAAAGGGGGGAAAAACAAAGCACTTCACAGGAGGACTGATACCCCACGATGAATAATGCATTTAAAGCACTCTTCTGTGATAATGTTCACCATCTGTTGTTTTAATTCACTCTGGAACAATTAAAAAAGCATGACTTGAGCCCCCTGACCTTTAGCTAGCTGCTTTTTTTGGAGAGGAAACATCAGATTTTCCACAAAAACAAAAATGTCTGCCTGACCTTTCGGCAGCTATGAACATCTGAGTGGCAGGCGGCATCGATCCGAGACCCCGAATCGAAGCAGGCCCTCACCACCGTCTCCGAATGACGCCGGCCAGTCGTGGGTGTTGGAGACGCACGTGGTTGTGGATGGGGGGGCAGGGGGCGCCTGAATCTAGGACATGCTATAGACGACAAATATTTTCTTTAAACACACACGATTTACATTTCTGAGATGAAAGGCGCCTTGTGGGTCTACTTGATGGACTGCAGGGCATTAGCAGCAGGGAGCCGCCATAATTGAGTAAAAATTGCTTCCCCATCACAATGAAACTTTGTTCCCGAGAAGGTTCAGTACGGTCTGAAAGGCACTTTGCATCTCGTGCCAAAGTAAAGGCCCCGCTCGTTTGGCTTCCTACCATTACAGCTCTGCCGCTGCCCCAGCTCATTCCCGCAGACGGGGGGAATCGGCTCTCCTTCTCCCTGACGAAGCGTTTCAAGTCGCTTCGTTACCTCCCAGCTGGTGCCGGCTATAAACATCTCTTTCCCTGACTACTAATCTTGTTATTCTTCGCTCCTCCTTTAAAATAATAAGCGGCAGAACTGTGCATATTTTTAATGCCAGTGTAATCAATTTTTAAAGGTACAAATTCATATAATTGCATATTTTCTGACACTTCAGAAAGAGCCACTCATGGAGATTTGCCCCGGAGCTCGCGAGCACTAAGGTGGGCCGCCTGGCCGTGACGGGCCTCAGCACCTTTGTGGGGGCGGGCAGGGGTGAAATCACCGGATCACAGGACACAAACAAACCTCTCAGATACTTCATAAATATTTGAAATAGGAGAGTATTGAAGCTAGGCTAATTGGCAGGTTTCTATGGGGCACTTTAAGGGGCAGGAACATGGCACTGAGGTCAGATGAGTACAGGCTGGCAATACAGGGAATTTCACAATATTTCAGAGCGTAACTAACAGGGAGTACCTACGATGTTATGGCAGTGTATAGCAGAGCAGGACATAAGCCAAGACCAAGAGAAGAGCCAACACAGCTAACTTGGACACAGTCTATGTGTTGTCTGAGGCTCGTACCCGAAGGAGACATGCTCATCAGCCTGCCATCTTATTTTTAAATGCATTGCTGCTTGTCTCTCAGCCCTGAATCCCTGCACTGTGTATAATCTGCACTTTAAGCTACGGCATTGTTCACATTTTATGCAGGCACTGCCTCCACGAAACCAATTGGTACAGCTCCGTTCCTGTTGCTAGGAGAGCGTGGAAAGCGGGAAGGGACCGTGTGGGAGGAGCGGATAGGCCGTGCACGGCTGGGCGGGACTTCCTGTGATACCCAGATGAGAGAAGACACAATGCTCCAGTCACCATCACTCATAAGTTTGACGCTGGTCATGGATATGGGCCGGTATGAGCACCCTAAGTCTGTCTGGGCCCTGGGTGGATGCTGCACTTAATGTACACAGCTGAAGGACACAAAGAGAAGCACGTGAAACAGAGGTGTGGCTGCCGGCGCGTCGCACCCAGCACCATATTCAGGTTACTGATGCAACTGATGCCTCCTTTCCAACATGGCCGCCTGACCCACTTCTGAGCATTTTTGAAATAGGAGTAATATTAACATAATTGATTTTTTATGCACTCCTCATTAATTAATATTACATCTGCACACGTTGAGGGAGAGTCACTGTGACACTCTAGGGGGTCCAATCAGACCCACAGCGATAAACTGAGAGAGAAAGAGAGAGAGAGAGAGGGAGATGGGCAAAAAAAAAATAATCAACAAGAATAATCAAAACAAGGACCCTGGCATGTTTTTGGGCGAGACGCTCTCTGGCGTGATGGGTGCAGCCAGAGCCCAGAGAGGCCTTCTGGTCCAGCAGACGCCCCTGGGCCTCCAGCTTCACCATTTTTGCGTCTCACCACTGTGACGCCATATTTGTCTCTGTACTCGACTCGAAGGACAGCCTCGCACAAAAACCAATGACCACAATTACTCAGTATTCCCTGACGGAAGTCAAGCACGCAGTCAAATAATGGATCCCTCTCCAGCTATATCTACATGCAATAATAATATGACTTCCATAGATGAGTTACTGGGGAGGCCATCTCCCTCCAGTACTGACAGCAGAGCGCGAGATTCGATTTCCTTGTTGAGCTCCATAGCTGACTGTGTGCGTCACGCCACCATGTCCGGGGAGCAGTAATCCCTGCGCCTAGCCACATGCCTTGCAGAAAAGCTCGCCCCATACAGCACTTCTATGATAATTACCGGTTCTTATTCAGAGGGAGACATTATGGTCTGGAAATAGCGTCTCCGCCCCCATCCATGTACACACCCGTCTCCTGAGTGTCGAGGGAGTTTGCAAAAGCAAACTAGGGTTTAAGAGCTGATCTTGTGACCTGGTACATGCTGGTTCTAGACATTCATAGAGTCTGCTTATGGGGGAGGGGGGTGTACTGTGAACTGGATCAGCGGAAGAAAAACCAACCCCGGCATGAAACAGAACATCAGGCAAATTGTGTCCAAATAACCAAATAAGGCTGAAGACAGGAAAGCCCAAGAGACGAGTGATGTCGGTGTGAGGAGACACGGCGTGCGTCTTCTTTTTCCCTCCGTGATGGATGAGGCTGCGAAGAGGGTCTCGTGAGGGACCAGCTGACTGATAGGACAGACGTGTATCCCCTGGAAATGGGGCAGAGTTCTTCCAGTGAGCTCCTCTAGCTAGGGCTTCTCCCTCACAGGTGCACCCCAGATACCCCTGTGAGCCCGAAGCCTGTGCCGTTGGGGCCAGGGCTGGACTGCCCATGTGGTATACTGGGCTTTTTCCTGGTGGGCTGATTGGGTTGGGGGCCCGCAAAATCAGATGGGCAAAATTCATCGGGCCCATTTTCAAACACTGATGTTTACATAATTTTTACAAAATCTATAAATAATCACCTTATCATTACGGTGTAATTATGTCCCATAATGCAGTAAGTAAAGCCTGAAGGCAGGCTGAGAGGACACCTATGGCTCTTGGAGCTGTTATGTGACTGCAGCACACAAACGTGAAGCCGTAATGGGTTAGAGTTGCACCGTTCGTTCCTCACACTGCCAGTGACACATTTGACACAATGGAGTCCCTCCATTTCAAAGGTGTAAATGGACAGCTGGTTAACAGACTGAACGCCTGGCCTGCTAATGCCTTTAACTACTCAACCGAAAGACCAAAGCACTGGATTTGAATCAAAATACTCTGAGAGGTATTGCTTTTTTCCTTAGGTCACTCGCTTCCGGTTTATCTAAAAGTCAACCCTGTGACATTTCTAAAGGCGGTAATGTTCCTGTCACCCAAAAAGCCCTCAGTTCCTATCCAGCCGCCATATCAGGTTGTAATGCCCGCAGGATGGAGCTCGCTGGGGGTGTGTGTGTGTGTGGGTGCACATGGCCCTCCCAGAGAGTTCCTGAGGGAGCCAGTCCTCATGAGTGTGTGGCAGTAACAGGAGACATGCACTCCACACACCCTATGCACTCTACACACCCTATGCACTCTACACACCCTATGCACTCCACACACTCTACACACCCTATGCA
>JAODKM010000048.1:10160010-10172841 GCA_026780845.1 Petrocephalus sullivani | reverse complement strand
TGCACTCTACACACCCTATGCACTCTACACACCCTATGCACTCCACACACTCTACACACCCTATGCACTCTACACACCCTATGCACTCCACACACTCTACACACCCAGCCCGCACCTTCTGGTCCAGGTGAATAGCATTGCTTCACTTTCTGTGTGTTTACGATGTCATCCTGCAAGCCATGACAGCTGCACAGGGACCCAGAACTGGACCCAAGGTGGCTCCCTTCTGAACTGGGGCCAAGCACGTCCTGAATCTCACCTGGGTCCAGGCAATAAACCCTCCAGCTGTTGCTCTACATGCGACATGGCGAGCTGTACCGACATACAACTGACCTGCCGACGTCTCATACATTAACCCTAACAACTGGAAACTCAGACCCAGACACAAGGCCAGCCGTGACTTCCGCCATCCCCCTGCCTTCCTCTACTCTCTGGAGAGCTGCTGTCGTGATCCCTGGGGTCCTGAAAGCCCAAAGCTGTCCATTTCCCTCTCGTGCCTCAGGGATCTTTAAAATGCTAACGAGATAATGACTTCAAAGGCCGAAGAGCTCGGTCCACGGCTCCGGCTCCACGCTTCAAACGGTTGAAATAATCCCGGTAATGAACTGGCCGCACCTGCTTCACCGCAAAAGGCCTCTGTTTGATCTGCCGGCAGGAGCAGAAGACCCCAAAGTGTGGATGTTAGCAACGTGTGTCTGCGTCTCACTGCTGAAGCTTTGCATTAAAGAGCCATTACAATGAACATCCAGAGTCTGGATGGACTCCTCAGGAGAAGATAATGGGGGGGGGGTGATGAAGAACAAAAACCAGTTATTTAGAGCATCATAGGAATTGGGATCACCAATCAGGAGAGAGTAACAAGAAGGAAGGAAGGTTATGGACCGCAAGCACACGGCTTGCTTAGAACCCAGGTTCAGGCACCCTGACGACCTGCTCATGTCATCAGGAAAGGATAGGGCGAGACCCAAAACGGAAAGATGGGGCGGAAGGTGTATGTCACTCACAATTTGTCTGATACCCACAAACACGATGGGGGGCAGAGTGGTGAAGGACAGAGACAAAGAGGTTTTGCACCATTGAGTGAGGTACCTCTCCTCACTATGTGTAAATCCACACAAAATGAAAGGTGCTTAGTATGTCAGCTGAACGAACTAAATGAAAATATCAAGCTCAAAAATGTTATGAGGAAGAATTTGGAGAAACGGAAATTTGCTTATTGCATCTTTACACTCCCATCATTGGACCCAAGCATTAATTCAATGCCACGAGGCACCTGCCGGCAACTCCGAATCAGGATATATATGGTAAGATGTCGAGTAGCTTTCCTGTCCTCTGAAGCCCTGTACTCCCAGAAAATACATCTATAAAACATAAACGCTAATCCATGGGAACTACATTGCATGACGTGTTTATTTGCACTGCTGAGAATGTGTGTCATTCAATCTGAATATTTCAAAGATGATTTCTCTCACAGCCAATTACCATTTTGCTTACAAATAAGGTGATGGGCCCTGGTCGACGGCTCGGGCCAGGAATTACACAAATGGGAACAAATGGGGATGCACGACTTCGCTGCTTCTGACAAGAATTAGAAATGATTACACGGCATTGTCATCCCGGGTGTCGGCCAGCTGCGGTGCATCGTGGGAAGCGGAGACACACAAGGCAGCGGAGAGATGCCGCGCCATGCCACACAACGTGGTGCCGCCTACCAGCAGTTTGCAGCTGTAATTTCGTTATTTTCACTCTGACTCAGAGCTGCCAAAATACCCCCCTGCAATTCCAGATGTAACCGTTGAGATGTCATGCTTTCCCAGTCACGCTGCAGCCTCAAAGGGACAATTACACCTGGGCTAACATGTGATTGAGCCCACCTATACTGGGAAGAGCGCCGCGGCACCGGGAACACCCAGAAAGCGCTTCTTCTCATCGTTGCGTATAAATACCAGCATTAAGACCACGCAGATGCACAAGCACTCCAGCCCGCGAACCATGCGTGAAAGGCACCTTCCCCGCTCTGTTACGTCACTCAGACCTGACACGCGCTCAGGAAAATGATGAGAGTGCAAGAGTGAGCAAGAAGAGGCAAAGAGTGACTGTGGCGGGGGCTCATTCTACGGCAAAATCCTAGAGGTTAACTGGTGGTCAGACCAATCCTGTTGATTAGCCGCCTGGTGTCACCCACAACGTGACGAAGGTCACCTGACCCTTTTATCATCAACCTGCCTCAATCTGTGAAAGGCAACATGTAAGAAAAAAAAGCCTGTATCATTAAATTTCCTAGGTGCTTCGGGGGGTGGCAGAAGACTCCGACTCACAGGCATAAGGTGGCTGTTGGGAAGGCGTGTGCAATCGGGGGGGGGGGGGGGAGGGGCGGGAAGGGGTTGGGGGGGGGGAAGGGGAGGGGTGGGGGGGGTGATAGGGGATGGGTGGCGGAGAGGGAAGGTAGGGGGGGGGTGGGTAGGTTACTGTAGTCAGCTATTTTAGCTGCTAAGAAACACCATTTTCTAGGAGGAGGGTGTACACAATGTGAAGTAAAACTGTTGTGATTCCAGCCATGTATCCTGAGGGTGACCACAAGGATGTCCTCTTAGCACCGAGTGACCGCCTGCTGCCCTGTGCCAGGCGTGACAGAGCCGGGTGACAGGTGCTGCGGAAGCATCCAGAGGGGTACAGAGGGAGTGAGGCTGAATGGGCTAGTCACCTGACTGGGCCGCACCCTGGGAAAGCCACACCCCCATCTTACTGCACCTTCTCTGGCCTGGCGGTGCAGGTCCTGCCAGGAATGAACCTACTGTATAGCCACATGACCTTAATAGGCAGCTGCTCACAATGCCCTCCAAGGTCAACTTAGACACATGAAATATCGTGTAAAACGACTTTGACTTACACAATATTCAAAATGACAAGTCAAATTCCACATGGTGCTTATAGTCAACCAATGGGAGTCATTTGCTTTCCAGAGTCAAACTACATAACATGCCTGAATCCTTTTGAGGTCAATGTCGAGTAACTATATTCTTGCATAGCATTTGTGCCTCCAAAAGAGGTTGTAGGATGGCGCAGTCCAGTACGTCACACCACACGGGAAACTTCTCCTCGTCCTTTGCGAAAGATTAAGAACGCGTGTGAAAATACTGACACAGCAGGACAAAAAACAGCAGGATTTATCTGGCTGAAGAATTGGGGCTTTAAAACACCCCAGCTGAGACAATGTGTAAGGATCCCCACCCGGGGTGGGGTTTGCGCAGTCCTACAGATCAAAATGCTCATTGTCTACATCTGACAGAAACCCTGATTCAAAGGACAGTGATTGGGGTGGGGGGGGGTTAACTGAAAACAAACAGATCCAGCTTCTGCAAAGGAACACCGAATACTGTTAACACTGCAAGATAAATAAAACAGCCCCCTGAACCTGGCCCCCCACCCTCAACCACCCACAATGACCTGAATGCAGCAGACATAGCTTTGTGAGGAGATCGCAGACTGTGCTGCGTGGGACGCGGTGGAGCGGCTGCGGGAAGTGTGAGGTCCCCCGTGATAAACGATGGGAAGGAGTGACAGCCCCAGGCCGCCCGGGGTGATGGGTGCACGCCAGCCGGCCAGGGGGTGGGGGACGCAGGGGCAAGTCATGAAATTTTCATGCGGCTACGGTGGTAGGGCAGGCCAGCGTGACAAGGCTCCTTGCCACTCACCATGGCGAGGAGGGGCCTGGGGGGCTGTCAGGCACAGAATTGCCAGGAGAGCCTCCCTTATGAGAACGCTGGCACGTGTGGCACAGACAGAGTGGGGTGGGGGGTGGGAGGGGGGGGAGACAGGGCCATATCTGCTCCCGCCATTAAACGGTAACAGCAACAACAAAATAACTCCCACCTTTTGTACATCAAGAAAAAGATGGTAAATGAGTTCCTAACGAGCACTAAATCTCTAAGGTAAACGAGGTCAGACGGCCCACATAGCACACGGCCTGCATTTCCAGCAGCTCGCAGTCCTGAGATCTCAGACACTCTGCATTTCACAGAGCCCCCCAAGTTGCGAGCGCACCTCCTTTACGGAAGCGATTCCCTCTGATGGAGCCGGAGGGGACTTTAACGATATTGTGCACAGGGGGTGGTGGTGGGAGAATTAATCAAGGCATCTGCTAACACTGCAGTTTCAATGAAACAGATTGATCCATAATAGAGCAGGAGTGCGACCCAGAACACAGAAGGATGCCTGGGCCCCAGGTTGGGGGGCGAGGCTGGCGGCCGGCTCCCCAACACGCATGTCTGCCCAGATGACTTTCCCAGTCTCTCCTGATCACTCTCATGCTGTGGTCAAGGTATGGGAGCGATGGGGCACGCATGCGCAGATGTGCATCGCTACCATTACAAATTCCGAGAACTATAGCACGGAAGTCAAAAAAGGCCACGAAATATTTTTATTGTGATAATGGAATCATTTTCTCATTAACACGAAAAAAAAACTATTGCCTGATGATAGGAGAATAGTTTTCTCGAGATCTTGAGAAAATGAAGAGCATTTTCTTGTGACAATGTAATAATTCAGCAGCATGTCAACATGTGTTCGTAAGATCACTGTACCGTCTACACCATTATTCACACTGAAGAAAACTAGCATAGCATGTGATGCTTTAACAGCAAAGCCATTATTTCATTTCTAGTTTGGTGCAGTGCAGCGAATAAAACAAAAAAACGTGGTACCATGTCCAGATTTAAACGTGAATCATAAGGTTTGTTTGTTTGCGAACAAATGTAAGTAGATCTTACTACATCATCTATACATGTGCACAGTGATATTAAATAGCGTTTCTCGGGAGGATAGAATATATTTTCTAATGCAAGGCATTTAGCCTGCATGAAGTCTTGATTAAACAAAAATGTGACACGCTGATCAATACATTCCTGCTCTCCTGCCATTTCAAACAATATCTGCATGAGTGACAAGCTGTGGCAGCAATATACTAAACGTTACATGCTATAGGCTAGATGTCCATCCTTGCAATTATTCCGTTATCACAAGAAAACTTTTAAACTTTACCTTTATTGTCATTGTCTTTATTGTCATTTATTTATTTATTGTCAAAGTACAATGAAATTTATATGCCCAACTTTCAGTGCAAAAAAAAAGGTTAAATATATATGTCTTTACTGATCTGACAAGACCACACATACACATGCAGGTATATGAGGTATGCGCGCACACATACACACACACACACACACACACACACACAGAGTCCATGTATTCATATCATTATGGGGACTCTCCATTCTTTTCTTTGGGCATACCTCTGATCCCATCAAATGCCAACCTTAACCCCTACCCAACTTTAACCACAAATAACCAAAGAAAATACAAGACTTATGGCATTTTTAGTTTTTTGATTGTATCCACACATTTTTATAAAAAAAAAACTGTCCCCACTAGGTGAAAAAAAGTTACAGGCTTACCATCACATCGTGGGGACAAATACACACACACTCACACAGACACGGACGATGATGGAGGGAGCGGCAAAGGGGCTGGATCTCTCTCTCCTGGTGTTTTCCTGCCATTTCACAGAGAGTGGTGTATAATGGGAGCAGATCACACACGCACCTGACAATCAGCAGAAGTGCCTCGCACCCGAGCCTTCACCTCAGTGAAGGACAGACCTGGAACAAGGGAACAGACACACGTGCCATAACACAATGGAAAAGTGGAAAAAGGCCACAATGCCAGCGTCCACCACAGAGACTCTGTGTATGAGGGACTGAGCTGGGCCTTGGGGAGCATGGCAGAGCACGGCCAGCACATGCACACGTTAGAGGTGTATATGGAAGCGCATATGTAACGTTGCCGAGGAAATGCCAGCTGAAGCCGAATGCATCTATGGCTTTTCAAGTTAAAAAAGAAAAAAAAAACCCAGAGTGTGGGTCCCCTGCGGGGCGAGTGACCTACATTTACACAAACACGCTGGCTAATGAGGAGGAGGAGAGCAGGGTCAAGCCAGAGCGACCGGCCCCGCTGAGACAGTGACCTCAAAATGCAGGTCAAATGTTACACACGGCAGCACCTCCTCCCTACAGCCGTGATACAGACACGCAGAATCACGTGCAGCTTGTTGGAAGGCCCCCTGGGGGGGGGGGGTGTTTATCTCACACTGAAATAAATCTCTGATAAAGTAATGAATAGAGAAGGGCAGCTAACAGCTGTTAGCGCTCACTAACCACGTCCGCAGGCCCACAGGGTACAGGCTAGAAACGACCTCGCATCCCTGCAGACTGCGGGTTCCCAAGACAAAGGAGGGGCGGGGGGTGACGTCGGAGTCAGGACGGGTGGAGGGGGCATTGCCCCGAGACGGCCATTATCCCCGGCTAAAAAGCGGAGGCCGAGGACGCCATTACCAGCGGACAAGTCACTAGGGAACATTCTGGCAGCTGCTGCAGGGTCTGCAACCAGACATATGGCAGCCAGGGGGTCTCATGGGAAGGACACGCTGCACACTGCAGACATTCGGGGGGGTGCCACAGTGGATAGGCCAGGGGGAGATCTGCCCTGATATTAAATCATTTATCCCAGGGCCAGCAGCATCTACAAGGTTAGGAGTCTGAGGAGCATCTGTCAAAATGGGGCTCAGGTTAGGGTTAGGGTTAGGGTTAGGGTTAGGGTTAGGGTCAAGCTGCTCACCGGACAGACACACAGCATGTCAGGCTATAGGCAGTAGAGCCACGTGAGTGATTTCACCTCCTCGGTAACCCATGACTACATTTTTCACTCTAGCTACATACCACATCTCTACGGCCTTTGGCTCGATATGAAGATTACAGGGCCTGAGTGATTTTTTTTTACTGAAATTCATGAATTGAAGAATTGAAATGAAAGACATGATGCTTAAGTGTGATTGGCTGTGATTATGAATTAGAATATCTGTGTGAAACTCAAGGGAATTAATATCATACGACTTAAACTTCCAGGGTCAAGAGGGGTGAAGGCCCACAGCCCAGTGGTATGGCTGCCCCCACGGGAAGGGCAACATGTCAAACGGTGGCCACAGGAGTAGCTAGCGCGCCGGCTATGACCCCGGTGGAGGCTACAGAAGGTCTGCATCCGCACCATGAGTGCTGCCACTCTCTCCATCTCCCACTGAGCCATTTGCGCTGGCCGGAGCGAGACAGAGATGAGGAATGACCGCGACCTGCAGCGGAGACAGTGGGCTGTTCCATCTACGCTGCAGCAGGGGGCATTAATGGGTGTCCTTACCTTAATACACAAACCAATCGATATATACATTTTTTAGCAGAAGAGCTCATTTGATAATTGAACCCCCCCACATCTAAATTTGGTCTTGGGAAGCTGCAGTGCGAATGCGGCTGAGATGACTGGCTATAGCGGGATGACTCCTTTTTCAAACGAAAGGCACATGGGGAAGCCACAGGTAAGCTGGGGGCTTTGGCCTAATCCTTCGCTTAGGATGGAAAGCGAGCATGGAGACTGGCACCGGCGGCAGCGCCTCACACGCGACGCCCGGGAAGCAATGAGCCGCACCCCCCCCCCAGTGTTTTAAAATGCACACAATGATGTGAGAGCAGGGAAAAAGAGGACAGATGGGCAATGAGGGATGTTCAAGCTATGGCGGGGTGTCACCCGGGTCCTCTGCGCGCCGTCGATTGGACAAATAAAGAATTGGGGGGGGGTGGGGTGAACGGAGAGATACGAGAGCATTATGCAGCCGGTCTGCGCACTGCCCCCCACCACAAGACAAGGAGGTGAGGTTGAGAACATTAAAAATGTGGTTTGGTGGGCCCCTGTGTGCAGCCCTCCACCACATCTAGATGTCCTCAGTGGGTCTTGTGCGACCCCTTTCCTGGCCACTCCCCCAGCGGAGCCTCATCGGCAGTTGCCAAGGAGATGCACATACAAGCCGCCACTATGTGCACGTTCCCCTTCCGCAGATTTGGCTCGCTCCTAATTAAAGCTGCTCCTCCTTTCACTTGTGGAGATAATTAGACTTTCATCTCTCCAGGAAGCTTCAGCCAAATCCATTCCTCTTCAACAGGGGGCTACATTTTTAAAAAATAGCCTTTCTTTAGGGCAGAAGTCAATAATTAAAGATATCTTGGGTTACAAAAATCTCTTAGAGAAGTTTTTTTTTTGTTTCATTCATTCTTGAAGATGACAACACGGAAATAGGTTGGAGGGTGGCTCTGGTCATCAGAGGAAAGGTTTAATCAGGAGTGAAACCCCATGGGAAATAACAGGAAACCTAGAGAGATTAGTCTCACTGTACTCAAACCTCAACAAATACCTGAATAATAAATCAGTTTCTTATTTTAATCAAACAGGTTTTTACATAGCATGTTTGACGTTGAGGATGTCACGTGCTTTATCACTGGGGAATTGTGGGTAGGCTCAGACTGCTTCACTCATTCTAAAAATACACATGGCTCTGGGTCTCCTCTCCTTAGCCATGCTGAACGTGACTCCATTACAGTTCAGTGCCAGTCACCATTGGGACACAGATTAATCTGGATTCCTGCAAAGCAGACGGCTTGCTGGTGCGATACTTTCAATGACTTTAAATGAGATTTTCTCATTCTTCATGTAGTTACACGTATTATACATAATTATTTGAACTGGGCTGCGTCTTAGGAACGTTTAGAGAGGCTCAGCTTGGTATTCCTCTAGTCATGCTCTTGAGGTATGTATTCCCCGTATCCATCTGCCTTTTCCCACCAATCAGGCCAGATCCCCAGCACCCCATATCCCCTAGGAGCTGAAAGCAGGAAATAAGACCATGTCACAAATAGAAGCACCAGTGGAGGCTGGCAACAGAGAAGCCAAACAGAGGCTGAGTAAAACATCACACAAGGTATACAGGGTAACCCACCACATGTACTCATGTAGACAGGACTATGGGCAGCACTGACGAGGAGCAGGACTCGCAAAGTCCGTGGAGCAAACCCATGAGACAGCCACACCCTGCTCTGCAGGGGATGCATGTTCCCCATCCACACCAAGCTCTCGTCTTTTAATGGCGGCCTTTACACAGACCGGTGAGAGGAGCTTCTGGGTATTGTAGGCCTAAATCACTGCCTAATTGGAGAGTGGCAGTAAAATCTGCAGGTGTCCAGACTCTCAGCGACTATAACGTGCTGCCCACAGCGAGAGGGGAACGTATGTGCTTTTAATAACACGGAGCCAACAGGTGGCGGAGTCGAGCCAGTAAGGGCTGGGCTCGTAATAAAGCCTAGACGAGCCATGTGCAACAGACAAGCGGCAATCCAGGGCATGCAGGAAGGCCAGCCAAGTCTGGCCCACCACACCACTAAAAACCAACTTCTTATCTGTCACCTATTCCTTTCAGTCCATTTGGGTGGAGTCTCACTAGGCACCATAGGAATCAGATAGCCCATCAAATCTGACCACAGCAGTCAAATAGCTTAGACCAGGGGTGTCAAACTCCAGACCTGGAGGGCCGGAGCCCTGTACATTTTTGGGGTCACCCTCATTTAACACACCTGATTCAACTCTTTGCACCTCATTGTGCTAATTACCACACAACTCTTTAGCTCAATAATTCGTGGTGGAACAGGAAAAGAATTAAGCTACGCAGGATTCTGGCCCTCCAGGACTGAAGTTTGACACCCCTGTCTTAGCCTCTCAAGTGCCATCTGTTCCCTATTAGACATACAATAATAAGTGAGCTTACTGCTATTGCTAATGTCCAAACAAAGACAATGGTCTAACTTCAGCAATGATCAGTGGACAACGTAAATGTTAGAACCTGAAGTACAGCTCGTCAGTCATGTGATGGGGGTCAGAAAATGGCTGCTTGACTGTCTTTGAAGGCTTTTCAGAAGGAAGCAATGAAATCTAGGATGCTGTTTTAGCAGATGTGAACACAGCGTTAGCTTCACGTTTGAGCTCAGGACCTGCTCACCACCATGGGGACTGCATGCAAACACTAACAAACAAAGTATGCCGGAGGGACTTTGAGATTTGTACTAATTTTCTTGGGATTAATTCAGTTAAGAAGCTCCATTCATGTCCTGACTGCCACCCCCCCGAAGAGCCTGCAGACACCTTCTCATTCAGCGGTTGGCCGAGTTCTGAGGTTTTCATGAATAAATCGGGAGCACGAGAACATCGATTGGCGTGATAAAAGCCGTCCGTTCTCAGATTCCTCCCCAACTTGACAACACCTGTGCCTTCGGTGGGGGCTCGAAGATCGATACAGTACTCAATTAAAGGCGTAATGTTTTAATCAATGGACCGCTGAAGCATGATGACACGCTGTTCTTACAGTGTTGGGAATTTATGAGCTGACTAATGTATAAACACCATATATGATAAAAAAAGAGAGGAACTTTGAATCAATAGCATTGATTCAGAAGTGCATTAAACAAACCACCAAGAGTATTTAAAAAATGTAACACCTAGAGTAATGTCCGCGTGATTACGGAAAAAGACGAAGAATAACTTATGTGATTTTCTTTACTTTAAACAACGCACCACATAGAAAGTATTTAATATTAACATCAATAAAGGCAATTAATGTTTAATATCATAAATGATGTTAATCACCACATATTTAGGGAAGGCATCAGTGGCATGACAGTTATTTGTGTGTTTTGATTATACGATTAGTGGGTCCACCAGCCACTCAGTAGTGTGCATCGTATAGGCCATGGAACGAGGTAGGGTGGGGTGGGGCATGCCGGGACAGCGACAGCACAGCAGGGGGCAGTGTGTGAATGAAAAGCTTGCGATTTGCCTCGGGGGCCGGGCTCTACGGCAGCCTTTGAAAGAGCCAGGGTGACGCAGCCACAAACCCCCTAGGAGTGGCTTGAAGGAGACCAATGGACGGCCCTGCTGTTGTTTCCTGCCCCCGCCCTTTACGGAACGGGAAAAAAGCTAACTGAAAATGTTCAGGTCTCAAGGCCTTCTGACAGGGATACGTTTAGTCTGGACAGATGAGGTACCATTCAGTCCAGTGGAAAAGCCCCTCAACCCTGTCAATCAAGACCAGGTCAACTGACACCAGTTGGCCACATGGGCTTGTGGTCCCCCCCAGTGGGGTTCATGCTAAGGGCGTCACCGTTGCTCAGTGTGTAGCCCTGCTGACCCACACCTCCAGGACTGTGGGCTCATTACCTGCCCCAGGGGCCATGTGTCTGGTGCACGTTCTATCTGCATTCATGCGGGTTCCCTCCGGGTTCTCTGGAAGGCGTTCAGAGTAAGCCCAGTGCTCATGGACACCCCTGCGGGATCCTACTGGGAGACCCGTGCATCCACAGCCAGAGTCCCTGGCCACTGTGCTTGCCTGGATATTAACCAGATATTTATTCATTGCTATGACCCATTAAATATGAAACAGGTAGAAATACGAACATTCTCAAATTCTACATCTAATAATCACTTATTATATTGTACACTTAATTCATACTTATACATTTAATAACTGGTCTGTACTTTTAGCAAAAAATTCTACAGTATTAAACATTCAAACATTTAACAAAAAGTTCCGTTCAATAAATAATTGATTGATTCTATTAGTCTAATAGGTAAATGGCACAAAAAGACATTATTTCACCAGCTGCTTTTAGCAGTTGATCAATACGGTGGATTTCTCCAATAATTCAGCACAATAGTGTTTCTTTAAACTGTACCAGACCCAATGACCAGGTTGAGCGGAACATGCATCTGTAAGAAAGCTTGTCAGGATAGTCGGTTTATGGTGCACTTGGAACCCCTGCATTTAGTTTTTAATATTCATGCTGGCCTTCAGCCTAATTGCAATTCAAAAATGACTAGCATAATCATCATCTTTTACAATGGAGTAAGCAGGTTGATACGCTGATGGAGAAACTGGGTGTTAATTCATTCTGATAGGATGGATATCCACTCAGACTCATAAACAAACTTTGTCACAGTCTCCAAAAATGACAAATTTCCACGGGAATGGTACTTTTTTTTTACCAAGGTAATACCTCACAAAAGTAAGTTTTCACAGAACACCATGTGAAGCACTTTAAGACAAAGCAGCTGTTAAAGTGACAGCATTTCCATTTCCCACAGCAATGGCCTTACGGGAATCAAATGGGCCAGCTAAGTCTCAGCAAACGGCAAACGGAAGATTTAAGAACAAAAGTGATAGCTATCCGCCGATTTCTGGAGTCAGTAACCGCATCCCAAGTTCCTGCTCACCACCTAATCCGAGGGACAGCAATCATCAATGAGATTCTTGTGCCAACCTTACGCTCAGCCCCCTCCAGATAAAACCCCACATTTAAAGATCCACGAGGTGGGAAACTCTGAGGCTAAAAAGCCGCTTTATCTTATTTCTGGCTTGAGGCTAAGAAATCAACTCCTGCAGCTAAACTCAGCACAGCTCCCTGGTCGCTTGGGTTGTAGGACTCCGCAAAACGAAATTCAAAGTTAAAAAAAATAAATGCAAAAAGGGGAAACATTAAGCTTTTTCCCTCTTTTGGCCTCAGAGCTTGCACTTAAACCTCTCAAGAGTTTTGAGCCATTAAGATAAGCCGTCCTCTCACTGAAGTGGACACTCACACAGCAGTCATTAAAGACCCAGGGAAATAACCCGGTGCAGAGCGGACATCTTTGAAAGCATCTTTCAGAGGAGCAAACACTCAGCACCCTCCATCGTATTGATTTCTACTCCTCTCCAGGCTCCGCTCTGTCTCCTCGGATGACCCTGTCCACCAACACGTGACTTATTCCCCCCCCCCCCCCAACCCCTCCCCCCCCGGCGCTCGCCCCGCCACAACCCCGATGGGAAAAACAAGTTACAGTACGTATATCAGTCGGTCATCTCTCGGCAAAAAT
>JAODKM010000048.1:10142497-10159910 GCA_026780845.1 Petrocephalus sullivani | reverse complement strand
AGCCCCCCAACAGTCCAACAAGGGAAGAAATATTAGGTCCAGCTCTTCATTAACTAGTCACACATCCAGATAATCTCCGGTCAGCTGCAGGAATTTAGGCATGGAAGCAGAAATCCATGGCTTTCCCACCCCGTACCCGAGTTCTCCGAGGGAGGGTTTGCATCAGTCGGGCATCTCCAAGCGGAACGTGTCGAGCTCCGCACCGTCCGGCGAATTATTCCGCTTAATACTCTCGCCGCCGCTGCCACCGTCTCTCCACCTCCCACATTCCGCTCCTTTCAAGTGTCAGTCCTTCTGAAGCTTCTTCTGGTCGCATTCCTCCAGCGGCTCCGGCGAGCTGCCAGGACGTGTCAGGAACGGGCTGAGGAGAACGACGCGGCAGGAGGTCCGAGACTGACCTTCCCTGTCGGCGCTGACGTGCGGCCCGTGGGCGGCTTGTGAGAAAGCAGAGGCCCTGGCTTCCTTCTCACCTCCAGAAAAGGGAGCGCTTTCATATCACCGAGAGTGCGGGACGCTCCGCGACACGAGCGTGGCGTTATATGTGACAGGCGGCAGTGGGACCCAGACTGCCTGGGTACCGCTTAACGCCATCAAGGGCCTGAGCAGGAACTCTGTCCCTCCGAACAAACAAGACTACAAGTAACAAAAAAAATCAGACAGAGAGCAGGAAGCTATGAAATCAGAAACATCCCAGGGTAGCAGGAAGATACGAGTCGCACACCCTGTCAGCCGCAACGAAAAGAGAGTTCACACTTCAGGAGTCATTTCCACCATACCTCTAATTTAAATGCCAAGAAAAGGGATGTCATGGAGGTCTTTGTGCTACTCATGCTGGGGGTGCGGGATGGAAAATGAGACAAATAAGAGAGATACACATTTTATGGAGTGTGTGGCTTTTATGTGGGATCTGTGGAGATTGATCAAAGTTCCCCATAATTAGTACCAACGCCCGGAAGTATGGATCTGGATCAGATACACCTCATGAGATAACCTCCACTGGTATGGAGTAGTCAAGCACAAAGGCTAAGCAGCCGTTTCCACACGTGCTCCCGCGGCTAGACGGCATCCACTCGAGTGGCACAGAGTAGCCGACTTCTCTCGTATCCTCAGCGTGTCCTAGACATTCCTCACATCTGGCAAAGTTGCCGTCTAAATTCCAGTGGCACAAAGTGAATGGAAAAGGCAGCCAAGGGCCTGTAGATGGGTCGCTTTCCTCCACATCCTGCAACCAATCAGATGCATCTCTAAGTGTGATAAAAGACATCCGTATCCTCTGTAGATTGAGGTGGGGGGGTTTACTGGACAGGCATCTATGCATCTCCATGCCTGTGCAACGGTCACACCAGATTACTGGTTACTGATTACGTGTCTCAGCCTTCCATTGGAGCGTCCAGCAGCAGTTCACAACAAACTAACTTTGACTCATTCTCAAAAACCCATTTTGCACTTACTAGCCGTAACCTGTGGATAAAAAGTACCTCTCAGCTCAACAAAAATTAAAAAGAACATGGCTCCATTTGTCTATGGGCATCAAAATAAGGGAAATACTTTCTGCAGCCTTTGATAAGGTGGGATAAGAGCAGAAGCCGCCACTGGGACACTGTAAGGGATCTATGCAATCACACTGGTATTTTCCTAGCATTGCTAACACGCCCCCCACCCCGCTGCAGGGACATCACTTTCCTGATGTGCCATTATCCACGGATTCGATGTGGACTGGGGGCTGCTGCAATGACGAGGAATCCCACTCAGCTCTCTTTTGCTGCCGGCATAAAACGGGCACCGACAGAGCCCCCCCCCCTTGCTATTTATAAAATCAGCACTTCTTCACATCCCTGGTGACAGGGGGGATGACAAGCCGTTACCTCTTTGTCAACGAAACGAATCCCAGAGCCGACGCTGTGCGGAGCGGGTGTCAGTGACTGTCACCGCCACATCCCGCCCACCACCCAAGATGGTGGCTTCCAAGAAGGGGCTCAATTCGCGGGAGTGTTACTTCTGGCTGCCGCTGGTTACCGCTGCCCCCCCAACACCCCACTCCCTAGATAAATGCACCCTGTAACACGGTACGAACCTTGAAGCTCATACTGTCTGTGTTTCTGAAAGAAAGATGAAAACATGAGAGGCGGGGAGAAAGCAGATTTTACAGAAGTGGCCCTTTCCGGGTGGTGGGGGGGTGACCAAATGGTGCAAAGGCTCAGACAGGAAAGACGGGATTTTGCCACATTACAAACAGACTGCCGATAAGCCTGAAAACTTGACGGCTATACCACCTGCAGATCCCATAAGAAAGCCAAACCAGAACACTGACCACCCCCCCCCCCAGCCAGAAAAGTGCCCACAGTGACTTCTATATGGAGAAATGGCCAGAGGCAAACATGGGCTTCCAAACAAGGAGCTGATAAAAGCACCAGCAGCTCCTCCAGAAGGTTAGGACACAGACTACCCTCTCTCAAAAACTCCCCAAAAGAAGTTCAACAGCTCTGCATCGTGGAGGGAGCATGGGGGCAGAAGACAGTCTGTTAAAAGGGGTCAATACGTTATCACGAAGTTCGGCACTGGCGTTCGCAACGGGGTGGCCTCTGGGGATGAAGGGGATGATGACTTGGGTCAATCACAAGCTGTCTGGCTTAAAGTGATAGGAATCGGTTTCAATCTGACATAGCACTGAGCACATCTTCCAAAAAACTGCCCAGCAGAAGATGGTGGAAAAATATCCTCCAGCAAGTCATGTCCACAATCATTAGAAAGGAACATGGATCTGGGTTCAAGAGGAGGCATACGCATAGCTCTCCTCATGAAGCCAGAAGGCACTGGAGCAAAATAGTAGGTAGGGCGTCATTAACCCGAGCACCCCGCCCTCCACCCACCCACATGATGACCTGCAAACACAAACAATGTAAGCAACTGGGGGAGGGTTACAGCTTAACACAAATCCAGTGACACAAATCCAGTCCTTCATTCGCTAGACCACCTGTTGCCCACGGCTACTGCAGCGTTGTCCCCGGTTACCACTATGTTGCCCCATTCAATAAGCACTGTGTGGAAGGTATGTACTGTGGGCAGGAACATGACGGTAAATTTCATTTGAAATCGTGGCAGGTAAAATTAACTCAGATAGACTTAACCCTGTTTGGGTGACTGCCAGGGAGGCTTACGAATTTTATCACTAGAAGAGACAAATGTAGGATTTCCTTCATTAGCTGGTTGTTGTTTACTTTATTATCTACACAGAAGTTACACAGAAATGTCAGAGCTCATTCCAGAAACAGCAGAAAGGCACAAACACACACAAGCATCGCCTTCATAAATAACTCCTAAATCGACTCTAAATGTCAGCCGTAACGTGGCCGACTCGGTAAAAGACGCGCTTCTGGATGAGAGGACAAAATGGAGACCTTCACATGAACTACATAATTTGTAGATGGGTTTCAGCATTTAGGAGTGAAATCAAAGCGACAGATTCACTATGGCTAGTCGAAACTGATTAAATGATTTACAACGAAGAAGAATTAATTGCATCTGCAGAGATAAATGCAGGTAAATAAAGCTTCACTCAAATTTTCTGACCTCCAACCTACATCAAACTACATATATAAGAGAATTATTTTGCTTTTAAATGACATTCATCACAGTTGTTGGTTCTCAGTGAGAGAAATGAAAATCCTTATCAAACTGAAGTCACCAATCATTAACATACTACTTATACAGAGAGTTTCCACAGCATAGTGAAAACAATACATCCAGGTGGCGATGCAATATTTTTGTTTTAAGACCAAGTACAAGTACTGATGCTGCCTTCCGGGTATTCACTGATACAGAAACCACTTAGGGTTGGGCAATGTCTTCAAAAAAATTTAAATATCAATATAATGAAAATATCGTCTCACACAACTTGTGCACTGATATTTGCATCTGAAAAGGGGGGTGGGGTGCTGATAATTGTTTTTTATACTCTGCAGACAACGAAGGATCAGCATTATGGTCATGATTTTAAAATGCCGCGGGCCGTCTAAAACAGTAACGTCTAAAGCAGTAGTTTACAAGCTTTGTACCTGCAAAACACCTCACCAAAGGGCAGGACGTTATATATAGACAGAATATCACTTTGTGAACACCAATATTCATATTGTCATTAATTTGAAAGAGTATTATGATATAACCTCAGAGTTGCTAGTATATGCATCATAACTATTAGTAAAAAAAATCAGCCATTATAATCAGGAGAAACTCCCGTCATATTTTATGGTGAGAAATATCAACATTGTGAGAAGATCTTTTTTTATGGTGTATTGCCCAGCCCTAGTCAAATCCATTCCCTGGAATGAACTATGAGGCAGTCAGATAAAAACCCTAGTAAAAATGTACTGTTTTCTGGTGTTACGCTCTTCGACAAAAAACAAAAAAAAAGTTTATTTTTGGATGATTTATTTATTAAAATTAGGTTTGAGTTTGCAGTCTGCCACCTTTTTATGCTTTGAGTATGTTCTAAAGGGCAATCCTAAGAACATTTTAAGGGAAAATGCAGCAATGAAATAATGACATGAATTATATTGAGATAATTATCAATATTGTTTGATATAAAAAAAGCTCTACCTCACGCTCTCTGCAGACCACCTTTATGATATTTGGCTTGATCTTCAGGAACAATATCACTGCACAAGGGTTATCATTTGACATTTCCTCTCTCTGCGCTAGTGTCTGCCGCATGGTGAGTTGTTGCAGGGTTCTGCTGGTGGCAATTTCGTCGTACTCTTTATGTTTGGTTTTTAGATGTGTAATTAGATTACTTGTGCGTAGGAACTTGTTTTCTTACCTCCTGTTGATATTTTGAAGTACTTCCACACCGCAAACATTCCGCGGTCCTTCGTGTTTATTTTTCTTGTTGACAATATCTCTGAAACTTTTACGCAGTATCAGTGATAGGCATCGGCACATTTTCACAGGGATGGGTACGACTGCATGCGCATTCAGTATATAGACACATCCATGTTTTGTTACACTACACAAGGTAAAAAGGTCTCGCATGTCACTGACGGGACCCACTGGAGGAACCGGCAGCATAAGAAGGAGCACAGATTAGGACATGTGAAGGAGAATGTTTCTTTAGCCAACATGTGAACTATAACGTACACACAGCTCCATAAGTGAAATCCACGGTCATAAATGCTGCCAGTATCAAATATTTTTTCAGGTATAAATTGCCTCTCTGTGTCATGGTGTGTAATGCACACCAGTCACCCTGCGTTTTCCAACAGAGGCTGCATATGCAAATGGCGCTACAGTTGCATCATTCGTTTCTTTACACCGTTGAGGTTAAATGGCTTTTCTGGAGGTTGAGGGATGGGAACCACTGGTCGGTGGGTGGGGGAGAGATGGCATCGCATCCCAAGATTCAGACGGGGGATGTCACCGCAGACGTGCCAGGCACAACTGCATTAGGACTAACACTGCAGTTTGCTCCATCTTGATTGACTTATTTATTTTATTAAAGAAAACACAGGCCTTAAGCTCGCGGCCTTGTGCAGCAGCACGGAGCCGCGGGAAACCCGACACTCAAAGTCAATCCAAGCCATGAGAGATTGCAGAAAGTCTCCAGCTCTGAATAATTGAATTTGAGGCTTAGGTGATTAGACGACCCTTTCAGACGTCGTCTTCAAGGAACGAAGGCCCTGCACTGTCAGGTGCTCTGAAGCCCAGCTCCGAAGCCCGGCAAGAACATGGTTTTGCAGTCCTATTAATGCAATTTAAATGGCGATTTACATAATACAAAAATATGTGAACTGCCGTTCCGCCAAATAAGGAAGACAGTGGTGGGATGGAGCTGGGAATGACTCGCAGGAAGCTGGCCACCTTCCAGAAGAATCTGATTTGCACCTGAGAAGTAACGCATCACCACACGCTGAGTGTGTGTATCTGGACTGTGCATCTGCATTTGCACATACACAGAAAAATGCATGTAGGCATGCACAATCATGCACCCGTTGGTTTGGTCAGTGTTCCCAAACCATAAACATTACAATGCAAAGTTTACAGGACGGAAGTGATCATTCAAGACAGAAAATTTGATGCCCGCAGCAACATGACGAAAGTCTCTGACATCTTGTGCATCACCTGACGGTCACCTGACAGGTTTTAATCAAACTGGGACCAGCAGCATTAGCCTAATATAACCCATGTAGGGGAAAAAAAATCACCGCTTTCAAAAATAACAGAAAGATAGAATATACGGTAAAAAAAGACCAGGAATTTAAATATGTAAAATAAGTTAAATCGGCAAATATATAAATGTTTTTCTACCTGATAAATTAATAACAGAATTTAATTACCATAAAAAGACCAACGATAAAACTAACAGTGATTATCTTAAGACACTGTCCAGAAAACCCGAAAAAATTTGAGAAAATATAAAAATTTATAAACATACACATTCAGTGTAAATACAGACTTAAAGTCTTTTTTCTGGAGGGGAACATAATTTAGTTTCAGCATAGATTCTGAACAGTTGAAAATTTAAAAACAAAAGGAGTAGTAATCTATGCACTTGTAAAAAATTGTAAGTGTAAAAAAAAGTGTAAAAAGTTTTCAGTTTTGTATATTTATTTGTATATTTGTCTTCTGAAAAGTGTAATAAATTTGTACAACTTCTACATTTTGTTTTTTTAATACAAGTATGACCAGGGACTTGTATTCAGACTTCCTAAACATTATTCAGCTAGTTAAAAATTATTTGTATACAGAACTGGAATATTCTAAAAGAAACTGAACCATTTTTGAATAGCCCTACTGAATAGCTGATTTTTGATGATATTCTTGCGCTGAGGCCATGAATAGCTTTAGCAAGCCACTCATTCGCCAGTTAACAAGCGGGTCAATCCAAGAGGAGGAGTGTGTTGGGCGAGTCGGAGGCAGATTCCTCCATCTGCCGGAGCAGTCACAGATGTCACCGCAGCTCTGCAGGCCCTCGGCGTGACACGCTCTGTCGGCCATTTTGTTATCATGTACATAACACCCCCGCACTTAATATGGAAGCTCTGGCATGATGAGTTAATTGTTATGTTGCCATTTTTTCAATATTAAAGGAACCACAAGATTTTGAAGATTTGTTACTCACAAATGACAGAAAAAAAAATTGAAAATACGTACAATCTCAGTAAGCATACGGAAAACAGAAAGCAAATATCCACAGCGATGTCCCTTAGATAAACACAGCCAATGATATACACAGAAAAACCAAGTCATTACACCTGCAGGAAGAGAAATATTTCGCATTATTGACTGATGCGTCACTCAAACACAAAGACGGCCAGGACTTCAATTCAGGGTGGAAATTGCAGTTGGGCACATAGCCACGATTTACGGTCACCTGGTAACCTTGGTGAGACGCGAGCGGGCACGATCGATGCGACTGCCTCACAGATATTGCAAATCCGTGTGCCACCCTAGGTTCGGCCTCCTTTTAATTGTCACTACATCAGATCGGAAATGGTAATAGTATAAATCATTGGAGATGGCGTGCAGAGACGTAGGTCTCACAGCGCCCCTCCACGTGTAATGCAGATCTCTCCTGGTTCATTGTTTCCCTACTGCTTCAGTCCTGATCGTTTAGCCCAACCTAGCGGTATATAATTAACACCGTAAGAAGTACAGGCCGCTCGGGCAGATTAGACGTGGCTCGCTTTGGGAATTTACGGTATGTAGGCCAGACACGCCCGTGTGAGGCTGCGGCCTGTTACCACACCGCCTCTGGAACACCATACTGTAACCATGGTGCTGAGCGCGGGATTCCAATCCGGGGTTCTGCTTTAAGCTGTGTCATCGGGAAACACAAATTCCCCTTATAAAATAAAATCTCCAAATTATATACGTAGCTCTGAGCAGTATTAAGCCCTTTAAGCATTTAGCCCCGCAAACACAAAGGAACTGAAATACTGTCCATCCCAATGAAAAGGCCACTGCTGGCATTGTCCGACTGTCCCTGCGCACTTGTTCCATGACTCTATCGATCTGACAGGCGTGTTTAAAGCGTTTAGCTGCATCTTCTTCACCCTCCACGCTATTGTGGTGCATGACAGAGTCTTTGTGTCCGCTACAGCTGATGGCCCACAAAAGGCAGTGGACGAGGAGAGATGGATTATCATCCCTGTATCAATTGCAAAAGCAGCCTTGATGAGATCTACCTCAAAGACAAAAAACAGGGGGAATACAGGGTGTCTAAAACACAAATGAGATGGGAGGCCGGTGGCATGGCCACTGTTGCAGAACGTTGCTGTGCACCAACACAGACCCTAGAGGGTAAATTGAGGAATCACTCCCATTCCATGACAGTTTTGCTATGGAAGACACCTTGAATCAAAAAGGACAAAACGCATTTCTGTGTAGCTCTTACGCCAGACACAGCATTAACAGGAGAGGTGTTAGAGCACAGCCTCCCCGGCCAGCCAGATGTCACGAGCCATCGGCGCGAGTCCTTGCCATTTGGCCACGGCTCTGTGCCGCCTTCACTCGCCCGGATCCCGTCTGCTCCACTCAGCACAGCAGGTTGGCCCATCTGACGAGGATCTTTGAACTGTGAACTTTGAACCATTAAATAAAGAGGAATTTGGTTAAATAAAGCACCCGACTAAAGGAAGTACTGTAGGGGTTCTGGGTGATTTTGGGTGATTTTGCAGACATAATGGTTCTCTCTAAACCTTCAGCCTACATGGCAATTCAAAAACAAACAAAAAAAATGTAAAACTAGTGTATTTTCATAAAGTTTCCAGTAAAAAAAGTCTTTGAGCTTTTTTGCCCAATTAACATTGAATCCCCAAAAAGCAATTAGACTACTAAATTAACTAAATAACATTGCATAATTTAAAAGAGTACATACATGTATAGATTATGAACCTGAGAGTATTAAGGTGTGAATTAATGGCACACCACTAAAACAAGTCAGTAATTAACACGTCTGAGACACACACAATGGTCGGCTGAAGGACACAACGACACAAAGAGGCCGGTTTTGATTTCCACCTCAGAAGAGCTTCAGTGGAACGGCAAACGCCTGGAGACGCAGGGACACGCGGCCCACTGTGAGCCTTCGCGTCGGTTTGATGTCAGAGGCAGAAAGGGGAGTTTACTCATTTCTGAGAAAATCGCCCGCTTCCTTGGGGAGTAGCCTGCCAATGTACACACAAAGAGAGAGAGAACTTTCCGTCCTTCTTAACAGCATTTGCTTGCTGGACCCTTTCATGCGAAATGACTTGCTGTGCGCTTCACTCTTTTAAACATATGGATACCTGCTGAAAAATAGGTACAGCTCCTCTGAGAGACACAATGGCGGCCCGCTCCCTGGGGTTTCAATCCGCAGCCCTCTGGTCACATGACCAGGGCCCTGACCTGCGGGTCACCTGTGGACCAGGCTCTGTCGTGAAATTGTGCTTCAGCTGAATAGCCTCTTTACAACGGAGTCATCATAAAAGCTCCCCGCTATAATTAATCGGTTTAAAGTCTCACACGGGCCATCCCAGCACGTCACGCACAAATGAAACGGACAAACTCAGGGGTTATAAGAGTGCAGCTGATAAGTTGCTTCTGTACACCTCATTCTGCCAGTTTACAGAGTTGCATATGCAGTATGGTGAGAAAGACATTCAGACATTAAGTGGCAGTGTCATGGTAACGGGCCAAGGAGCTCATTAAACAGTGTATCTCAACAAGCAAAAATGGAACACAATTCTGGGAAATGTCATCCTTCAGACGTCAGTGATCACTGCTGCGCTGATAGCTTTTAATGAAAAATGAACAAACACGTTCAAGCGTTTATTTAAATAGGATTAATGGAAAACAACGCGTAGGTTGCCATGGACGCGGTCTGTCACCATCGCCATCACGCCACGCAAGCCAGCCCGCTGCCGCCACCGTAAACGCTTGTGCACAGGTACGAGCACAACCAGGTAATGGAGTGCAATGCTCAGGGGGACAGACACGCGACGCTCATCACCCAAGGATATTGTGTGTCCAGGCCCTGATGTCCCCTGTGAAGCCAGCAGTGTGTCCATCAGGAGCTGCTGTAAGGGCACAGCGGGGCTGTTCATGGACATCTTCCATCAACCCGTAAAATAGTAACACCTTCTATACTTTCTCCTTGAAGCGATGCAAGAAGTTTCTGGATTCAGGCCCCGTATCTACTTATGTTTGTGCTGAATCTTTGAATTGTTCCAACAAAATGTGAAATTTTGTAAAGTCGTATCTATGGGATTTTAGTGTTCGACTCTAAGAGAGAAGGGGAGCACTCAGGTGTTAGGAAACCTCTCCACAGTGACACCACGGACAACGTGGCACATTTTCACAACCACATTTGATGAAGCAAACTCTCCGAGATGGGAAAATTGGACGTATTGGGGCAGGAAGCGTACCTCAGTGTGTCACCTTTTAATTTACAGCCAGATGTAGGGTTTTACCTCCTGGTTGTACTGCAAGATCAATTCAGAAAATTGCTCCTGGGAAGCGGAGAGTTCCGAGTCTCACAGAATGACATTTCGAAGCTTTCTTTCAGTCCCACAACGGGGAAGTCATCAGCAAAGCAGCCACATGACAGAAGCGATTCGGATTTGACTCTGCCCCCCATCAAGCTTTTCTCAATGTGTCCCCACATATGACCCCTGAACGGCCAAATTTCTTACTGATAACAGCAAATCCTATTTTAAGACGAAAAAGATCTGGGCGCTCCATTTTTTTCCGGTTGACTCAAGGCATTAAGTTGAGAATTTCACAAACATCACCGTCTGGGAACAGCACAGACGTCTCAGCAGTGGTTCTGCAAATATGTTTAAACACGGCGATTATGTTCTGCTGTCTTGTGTAGTACCACTCGTTTACGGAGAAGAAACCAGATTGCAAAGGTCCCAGAGAGACGCAGAGCGAGAGAACATGAAAAAGGAACAGACAAAGGAAACCGAAATGACAGACAGAAGCCAGACCCATTCAGTACACGAATCAGCTCCGATAACATTAAGCTCAGATACCTAATAGCGCAGCAACATCTTTCCACACAACTCATACATTGAACTACTCTGTGCCTGTTATATACATGTTATCAGTCCACAATGTCACGTTCAGGGTTAGCAGCAAACCTGACAACAAACGGGCCTTTTTTAAATCATTATTATTCTATTTAATTTATGGGCAGTTTAATGAGCCTGCCTTTGGTTTGGAATGGAGTGGAAGAAGACAAAGCTGTGTAGAGAGAATCCATCAGGACTGGAAAAGTTGGAACCTGGTGACATACAAGGCCTCAGATATGTGGCCAGCAGTGTGGATAGAGAACACCATGGATTTGCTGTTCCTCTGTCAGTGGTGCGTCCTCATGGGCACCGCACTGATAGGGAGCGGAAATGGAGGGAGTAGAGGATACTTACATCTAAGCAGCTCAATTCAAAATCAGTGTAACTTGGTAAAAATTTATATACTTTTGCAGAACAGTTAAGACAAAAAAATGTTATATCATAGCTATTGTTAAGGACTGGAAATGGACCAGAACCCATCTTGAATGTATGAACATGCACACACGCACTGTACTATCCGCCTCATTTATGTTACTTTAGACAAATAAACCACGTAAAAATAAACATGAAGGGGGGTTATTTATATTTATTTATTTATATACGTACACACACAGACACACAGACACACACATATACATGCATACATTATAAATATATGCTATATGTACACACACACGAAAATTGTTAAAGTGAGTTATACATTTCCACACTACAAATATATTTGCATAAATACTACAGTTAATCTTTGCTAAAATTAGGCAATATTCAGTCATTGCAAACATATCGATACCTCAAATTATATCATAACAGTCCCTAACATTCACATTTAAGCACCATGACAGGTAAAACCTTTTTCATCGAGCAAATACGTATAAAAGGTACTGTACTAAAAAAATCATAAAAAAAAACTACTAAACACCCTGGCTGAGACACATTTTATATCGGCTTTACCACGAACGTAAAAAGCAAATTACACTTAGTGGCTCGTTAATTTACTATGCAGATATCTCATATAACGCATACATATTTTGTTAAACCAAAAAAGCTTCTTGTTTACCTGGAAGATCGTTCCTCTTTTTTAAATTAATGAAACTGGGCAGACCGATTTTTTGGAGTACACAGAAAACCCTATTTTGGAGTAAGGAGTTGTTTCATTTCGCCTACATTTGACACGGCGTAACTCTGGACTGACCTCTCATATCGTACATTGCTCTTGACCGGTAAGCTCAGGGTGCGCGCACGACGCGTGTGCACGGCGGGCCCACCTAACATCTGGGCACACGCACGGGCCACGGGCGGACGGACGCCTCGCAGAATGGGAATTTGACTTTTTATGGTCACTCGTTTATTTCCCATCATCCCGAGCACTCGCGTATTCGGGCTTATGCGGCTTTCAAATAATACAGCAGAGCCAAACGAAGCTTTACTTTTCAGTATGGCGCATACGCGTGGATGAAGGAGCTATATGCATGCGTATTTGAGGGCCACAGTCCACTGGTCACTTTTATGAATCGACAATAAAACTGATCCTTGGTGACCATTAGGGAACTCGCAGTAAGCTATCTGGGGAGGGGGAGCTGTTTCTTAAGGCTGACCGACTGCAGTGAGCACAATGTACCACTATATGAATACACGGTCGTGTATTTAGAGGGTTGCGCTCCAATGAAGCAAGAATCGCTTGATAAGCTAAAAAAAGAAAAGGTGAAGATTCTGCAATTTCCAGCATCCCCTCCTCCCTCCCTTTGATAAACTACCTTCAAGATTTCTGATATATCCAGATATAACAAGGACGAATAAATAAACGGCTCTAGAAATGTTCTGTAGGATGCGGTACCTCGCAGGGCACGTTATCCCAGCCTTTTGATAGCAGATCGGCTATGGGGAGAGATTTTCAAAGCTTGCAGTGCAGAGGACGCTGCCAAGCTCTCAAAGACCCCCCGCCGCGCGTGTCAAACTAAAAAATCTCTCTGAACTGGCAGAATTAAATTCATCTCCCAGTCTCCTCGCTCTCTCCTTGTGGTGGGAAGCTTCGCCCTTGTTGCTTAAGAGCCCCGATGATGGGGGCAAAAAGGGGTCGAGGAAAAAAGGCAAAACAATAGCGCACATCCATCTTCACCCAGCATCGAATTAGATTCACTACGGTATATGTATTCGCAAATATATTCATATAAATAACAGTGAACATTTGAAAGCTGGGACCCTTTCGCCATCGTAAGCGCTAAAAAGCATAGCACGTCTCTTCTGGACTGGGCGCTGTACTTTGAATTATTTTGTACATAGCAATCATTTGCACGCATACTTTACAAACACTGCTCTACGGCTGTTTCTCGATATACCGTATCTAAGCTATAAAAAAATCTACATTGACTATGCTACAAAATTACAGCAAAAGAGTCATTACGCAAAATCTTTAGATAAGGTAGATTCAAAACAATAAGCGACAGGCCTGTCGCTTTCTAGTAATAATCTCTAATTATCACTTATTAGATCACTTATCCGATCTAATGAGGGGTTAATTCAACTTAGTCCTTTATATATATCATTCTTTCTATATGTTTTTCTCTTTTCTCTCTCTCGGCGATTATTGTATGGGCAAATGGTTTAGTATCGATAAATTATGCATTTCGTAAATGAGTTGCGGTTGCGGAAAACGAACGCAATCCTGACCTGGGAATTTCAGCCACCGCGGGGAAGATGCGCGGAGCGCGACGCGGGGCGAGCAGCTTAGGAGCTACGTAAATATGCGCGCAACAAACAAGAGAAAAACTCTGCCAAACGGATACACCACCACAGTCACCTCTTATAAATGCTACTGCGCAAACACTATAACATAGCATTAACAATATATACACCTGTTATTTTACCCTAAATTTCAATACAACACTTACATCTTAAGTAAAGAAGTGTAGGTTCCGCAGAGGGTAGCTACACTTTGCATATAAAAACACACATTTGCCGTCAACGGTATGAATACGCTGCTGAATGCAAGTTACAAAAATATATTACTTGTGGAGAAAAGCACAGCCACATTACCAATCAATGGGTTTGATCAAACAGGCACAATGTTGTCTTAACTAAGTATCGAAATTCTTGTCATTATTTATTCATAAAGTGTTAAACTGTTAAACGCTATACGGAGGGAAAACGAACTCAACTTTTGCTGTATTACAGCATTATTATCGGACAGAGAATTGCACCCGGTTCACGTCATTCTTTTTAATTATTCATTGTTGTTATAGAGAAAGTAAAACATGCTTGCGGATTTATTAAACGACCCTGTATATATGGGGGCCCTGGCTCATTCTACAGAGCCGGCTCGGGCGCACGCTTTTCATATGGGGCTAATCAGACTGGACCCGTCGCCGACCCCGTTAGCGCGTCAATTTGCCCGCGGAAGCACGAACTTTACGCGTCAAAGCGAAGTGTGCGCTGTTCAAACAGAGCTAATACGTGGGCAAATTGAGCTCCCAGATAATCAAGTTTGTTGAGACCGTGAATAATTGTTATCATCCCACGATGTCAATATCAGAAAAAAAACATTATCTAGTGCTGTAAATATTTAAAGGCCATGGTCCATTATTAAAAGAAATCTGATATAAGAGAAACAGAAACGCATTACACTTTTAGACGTTAAAATCAGTATTAGCTCCATGACTAACAAATTATGTTTGTCTCTAGCGACCTCTATAATGCAGACAAATGAGATTTAACACGGCATCAATTATGTTTGTCATTATTAGACTTGATAAAACAGTGACTTTCGGCCTTTCAGATCAACTTCTTTACTTTCGAAAAGACCAATTTAAGCTGGAGTCAATAGCGCTTGCTTTCCGCTCTTAAGGAAAAAAAAACAAAACCCATTTAAAGCCCCCTTTTTGTCATTACCATGGGAGAAATTGTCTTTTAATTGGATTCCAGAAGCTGTATCTTAATTGGCTTTTCGATCTCAGTAATGTACGTGTGCATTTTTTCGTGTGTTCACTACTTTCCAAATTGACCCCAGAGGTCCGAGCTCGCCTCTCCCAACAGGACTCGCTGGGAGATATCGCCTGCTAAAAATTCAATTTAGGTTTGGAGATTGACTGTCTAATTCCGTCGCACCTATAATGGGTTTCTACCCTTCGTTTAATTAAGTTTTCACATTAACGCACTGGACGCGCTCCTAAAACCCCTAGCATTTCCCCTGTGGTCAGCGTTCGAGGTGGGGAAGACGAAATTAAAATTTCTTCTGCTGATGGCCCAAGTAAAACAGCCCCTTGGAAATGCACCTGGCAACACAAAAAAGCTGGTCTCGACTTCCACACCTGAGGTCGCATCCGCCCGCTTTGCAAGGGGCTCGGGATGGCGTTGGCCGTTTTGACAAATTATTCACCGAAACGCCGATCAAGGGCGGCCGCTGCGGAGAAGCGCGGCGCATTCGCGTTTTTTCACCAGTTAATCACATAATCAATTAGCTCAGATCATTTGGTGCTTTATAAGCCACGCCACTGCTCACCTCTGTCGCGTGCTTATTGATTAAACCAAAGCACGTTTTCAAAGGCAGCTGCCTTTGTTAAAATAATCGTGCTCAAAACGGCCAGTTTTCGATATAGACCATCGTCCCTAATAGCATTTTGTTTTACTCTGAATAATTTTTATTGGCATACTATTTGCACTAAATTCAATTTTAAGTGTCTTTACATTTTGGTATAAATATTCCTTAAGTACAATAGGTATAGGAAGAACTGATTCCCTGTACAAGCTATTTAATTAATATATTCAAATATGTCCATGGAAATTACATTTTGATTTATTAATTAATATCTATTGAGAAGAAAATTAAGATGCCGACCCCACACCTTACGTGTCGTTCTCTGTATGGAGTAAATTATGACATCACCAGTCACATGGGTGGGGGGTGGGGTCCTCCCATTGACCTACTTTTATGCGCTCGCTGGATGTTCCGGACCGGCACAGTATTGTACAAATTGATGCCGCTCCGTTTCTTGCCCATCAAATTCTGAAATCCAAATCTTTATAGCGACAGGGTTCCATGGAAATGTGGGGCGTTTTTTTCGTAAGAAAAGGGGCTGTGAGGATCCTCGTTTTTCCATACTTGACTCCCGGGAAAGGGTACAAACAGAAACTAAATAACTGACATCTCTTTTAGAAAACGAACAAACCTGTAAATCCGCCTTGAGAAAAATAACACGGGTGTAATTGATCTGCATATACTTCACTGGGCTGTTTGTTAACACCCCCCCCCCCCCCTCAAAAAAATGGCTGCAACTTAATGAATCCCAAATTTAATTTAATTCTTTTTCATGTATCATAACCTGAGAATTCGCCCATTTTAAGCTGCAATAAGTAAAGCTGCCGAGGGATAATTTATATTTGTCTGACATACACGTTTGTAACTAAATATCTGAATAAGAATTAACACTACTTTCTGACATATACGGGAAATATTTTGAAAACACCAAGATAAATATTCAAAAAGAAATGAAAGATTCCAGGACATTTGCGAATAAATGTCGTATAATTTAATCTCACATTGTGATTCTCCTTCATAGACCCATCAGTTACACTTTGAAAATATCTCCAGCTTTACATTTAGTGGGAATTTATGCATTTAAAAGTACATTATTAATCTTTTACTTTGCAGCAGGCACTTAAAAAGATCTCTCAGTTTATAACGGGTTTCTTTTCAGTCCTCTTCGCACGCGGCATAAAAATAAAAAGGGGGGGGGGGACCAGAGTTTAAAAACTTTCAGAGGAATAGGGAAGCAAATGATGAGGAACCTGCGGTCCTCTTAAAGTGTTGGCGTCGCGTTAAAACCCGCTGAAAGTCCTGTCCAGGTATACGTCAAGGAAGGCATGCCTGCTACGCCCGAGGAGGTAAGCAAGCGCTCAGCGAGCGCCAGCCAGGGCTCAGGCACGAACGGAACGGCCATCACACACAAGGACCTGGCTACAGAACGCCTGCATCAAGCTAGCTTACAGGCAGGCGAATGCCGCCCACGGAATCTTCTATTAAAATGTTTCATTAAAAGGAAATAAAAATATAAAATTGTTATTGTTTTGTTGTTAAACATAAGTGTCAGAAGTAAACATGCAGTCTGCAGTAAGTTCGTTATTAAACATACATATATATGTATGTATTTATAGTTACATTCAAAGACATTGTTCTGAGATGAAGCTGTATTTCAGATAGATGTTATAATGATCAGCTGCCATTCTGTTCCAAATCACTCACTATGGCAACGGGTTAAATGTGGGGGCCGGGGGGGGGGGGGGGGCGGGGTGCCCCCAGTGTCATTACATGAAGGGCCAAAATAAAAACACTGATAGCAAAAAAATAAGATTTATTCCAAGTGTAAGAAGAG
>JAODKM010000048.1:10126193-10142487 GCA_026780845.1 Petrocephalus sullivani | reverse complement strand
TTTCAGACTTTCCAGCGGCCGGAAGTGTCAGCTTAAGTTCCCGAAGGAGGGTGGGGGGGGGGGGCGGGGGGAGAGGAGGGGGGCAGTGTGCCACCAGTGTCATTACATGAAGTGCCAGAATACAATCACTGATAGCAAGAATATAAGATTTATTCCAAGTGTAAGAAGAGGTACAAAAGCGTACAGTAACACAGAGTCATTATAGGATGGCCACACCTGCTTCCATATCTGTTACAAGGCTTTTGTCATTTCCTAAATGTCAGGTTCTGTCTAAAACATCATTGTTTCCTCCGGTTTACAAGTCCGTCACCCAATGGAGGACGAAAAAATCCACCCTGGTGTGTTTTATAAGGTTAAAACAGTGCCTCCAGGCAAAGGGGGCTTCGGGTCCAGGTGCAAGCTGACAGGACCACCCGAACAAAGACTTTTTTTTAAAAACACGACCCCAGATTTCGCGCTGCTGGACATGGCCCCCGATCTACTGTCAAACCCCATCTCCCCATCATGGGTGGAACTCGGGGCAGATACCGGGCACCCACAGCAGTTTGTGCTGTCACTCGCCTGCAGGTCACCTGGCTGCAGACGAGGGGGACTGTCATGGCTAAACAGTAATCAAGAGCACTCTGCGACATGGTTGCTTACGTTTCATTTTGGCCAGCTGAGCAATTGTGGAGAATGATGGATGGGCCTGCTTGGCCATCAAAAACTCTGATGCCTGTCAAGGGCCTCGACAAATTACCCAAAAGGCAAAAAGACACGAGTGTTATGGACTACAAAGGCGCAGGCGATAAAGACCCCCACACCTCACCACTGCCTCATCACGGGTCCAGCCATGGAGATTAAAAAAAGTCTCCTGCCATAAATGTTTTGGACTATAAACATTATAACGAGTGCTGTGACACTAGGCAGCGATGGCGCTGACACACAGCTGCGCTTGTGAGTTTTAAAAGCACCCCCGCCATCAACATGGCCGTGAACCATTGTCACTGGACAGAGTGTGAAGCTGGCTTGAGGCCGATGGAGCAGCACGTCTGGGCATTTGGGACTTTCGCCGTGACCGGGCTCCACTGTTACGGGTGCGAGGACCAGAAAGAGCAGCACATACACATGGTGAGAGGGCCTGAGCCTGAGTATTAGAGTCATTTAAGGGCTCGTTTTCTAACTGAATATTACAGAAGAGGTTGAGCTCATAGTGTGAGTGAAGGAAAACGTGTGGCACAGGAAAGGCTGTGGTGGGTATGTGCTTGGGAAATGGATACTGGAAACCATAATTAAAATGACTTTAAAGGTTTTTAAAGATTTAAAAATGGCGATTATACTTTTTAAAAAGTCACTAATTAATGTTTGCTCAGAATTTAATTCCATTTCACTTTCAGGCAGCATTTCAGTAATTAGTGAAGAGGTTCGGAGTCCCAGCTGAGAGATGGCCGGCTGTAATCCCAGGGGGACACTGCCGCTGTACCACTAAATGCGGAGTTTAAATGGAAAATCCCAAGCAAATACCTGCCTGTACAACTTGTAAACACGACTCTCTCATTGTGAGCACAATGATGACATATAACTAACAAAATTCCAGAGAAATCCCTAGAAATGGTTACCACACAAAAACGATGTCAAAAGTACAGATCTAAGATTGAATGGCATTTATTAACATGGACTATGCAGGAAAATAGCCACTAACACCTATTGTCAGCCAGTAGCATGCACGTGGAAAGCCTCACAGTACATGACCTGTGCATAGCTTCTTCATAGATTATCAAATGGTGCAACTGTCAGTTATCGACTGCATATCTAGCGCCAACTACTGGTACCCTCCAATACTAACTCCCACGTAAGACATCTAAGATATTTACAAGTCAGAAGACTTTTTCAACAAAGCACCAGAGTATCATCAAGGGGCCACACGGATTGACCGCTGGTTCAGAGCGTATGGGTCACGTTCCAAACTCTGTAGTGTGCTGAAGGGAGCAATATCGTTAGCTGCCTTTTACCAAGTTGACCTCAGAATCTGATCAACACAAGAGGCCCAAGTGACAACATAAAGGGCAGCAAGGCTCATTATGGTTTGCAAAGGGACACTGGGAATCTTAGGAGAGGCTGACTGAGAAGCTCTGTACCACGCAATAAAGTACACAGCCCTTGACATGTTAGCATGACCAACTGTCTGAAAGTTAATGACCACTGAGCTGGAAAATCAGCGTTTTGGTCCCTACTGTAAATGTAGTGTTTTGCTGATGTTGGGGTGTACTTACAAATTAAAACAAAGGTTGTGTTCAGATAACCATTTGCCCTTCACACGATTAAGCTTTTGACTATTAGAGGGACTTTCAGCACTGATTTATAAAGAAAGTATCACGTTTTTAAGGGCAGAATGATAAGCCTTAAAAGGGACAAGATTAGATGCTAAGAAAACGGGAAAATTAAAATTTGGACCAAAGTGACATTGCCAAGAGAAGCCCTGCGTTATGGTTTTCAGGAGAGTGTCAACTGACCGGTGACAGGGAACTTTATTGACTATGTGCGACCATACCCCCCCGCCCCCCCGCCACCCGGTCTCTTCCACACAGTGTTTAGATTTTGAGGTCATAAATGTGGGGGAAACAGACACAAGTTTCAGTAGATTAACTGCAGACAGACACAATCAGGATAAGGGGGAGAATGATTAGGCCAGACCTACGCGGTACGGACTCAGGGCACATCCTGCATGAGGCATCTGTGTTCCATTAGGTAAATTCCGTGCCGTATGGTTGGGGACAACGAGTTAAGGAAGCAGATAGTCTGTAATAACCATGAAGCAAGCATCAGTAACCCAAGTATAGTCCAGCTTACAGCTGCCTGTGCTGTAATTTAGATCCTGTAACTGCACCCGTCTGGGGACTGGGCAGACATATTGCCCGGGTCTCTTCCGGTGCGGCCTCACATCCAGCCACCACTGCTTGCTGGGTAACTGCCATGGCTGGTTGACTCAAGACAGCAGAATACTGGCTGGCCCGCCTCTCGGCCACTTCAAAAGTAATATTAAGCATTTCAGGGGTCCAAGTGGCCTTGTAACATTAGATGGCTGGTGAGTAGGCAGGTGCCCCCATCCCATCACAAACGGCATTCTGGATAACCATGATGTCTGGCTTAGGTTCCTACAAGCCTTTGGGGGTGGAATCAAAGCCTCGGCTCAACGGTTTTGTTGAGTCTACGGTAGGACATGCAAACGAGGTAAAACAGTCCCTCAGCGATGGTTTCCGCGACCCTCCTCAGCTACTTAAGGTCCATCACTGCACTCTGTACATGCCCCAGCCTTATCTATGCTGCCCAGGCCTCTCATCGTGAGGGACAGGGCATGGCATGAGCCCTTACAAAGAAATCCACAGGTACATCTGACAGCCGGAGTGCGGGCCCCAAACCAGGGGCCCCGAAAAGCATCCTCCAGCTCACAGTGCTCATCTTAATAACAAACCAGCCGGCTCTGCTGGAATTAAAAACCTGCGACCACAGGGTTGCAGGTTCAAGTCCCAGGAGGGGTTCTGATGATGTAGGGTGAGGTGCTTAACCGGAATCACCGTAGTAACAATATCCAGTTCCATAAATGAGTGAAGCATAATCAGGGATTAGGCTGCAGTGATTCGTTTTTTTTCCCGTCGAAAAGCCACATAGGATAACAGGGTCATACAGGCACCTTTATTACTGTGATTTTTCTAAAGAGGTTGGCGTGGCCTTTCCATCTGTGGGAGAACACACAGCTACCTTGTGAATTTACAGAGAAGAAATGAGAAACTAAACAAGCATAAATGTAAATTAAATATGAAATATGAATATCTGTCAAATTAAGGATAATTTCTTGCAGTTGACAGTTTATACATTCAGTCTAATGAATGCAGACACGCTAAACAAAACAAATGTTTGTTATAAATATTTTGTTATAACCTGATGAGATGAAAAAAGCACAATCAAATTCATTTCAGACTAAATATTTATACCTTTAGAAATATGATATTGATGATATTTGATGATATATGAAATATGATGGTATTAAGTTATAATTTTACTCCACCATGGTGAATTTGATAAAGACACGCATAAGGAATATATGCTTAATTTAAATCCTGGCAAATCCATTTTAATTAAAAAAAATCTTTGTAAACTACTCAGCCTTTACATCTACTTACGATTCAAAATAATTAAGTTGGTAATTAATATGACGGTTAACAATATTTTCTTATGAAGTCAGCCACTTTGCAGTCTTGAAAACACAGTAATTCTAATTAATAACAAAAGAGGTTAATGAGGATGTTGGGAAAGTACTTTGGTGATTGCTTTTCTCCCTTAAGTTTTCTTTTTTTAATTAGAGGACACTATAATACTTTAATTTTTCTCCTAATAAAACCAACGTGGACAGTATTTAGCAGACAATTAGATAAGGCCCAAATAAATTGGACCTTCCCTTACCCTTAAGCTCAGAATATTCCCACATGCTCTTTTTAGAAAGTCACCCTCAGACACTTTCTGTGCCTAGCACCCACGCACTCACTTTCTCTTATGTATATGGCTGTCATAATAAAAATCACAGTCCACGCAGTATGATGATATATCAATTCCTTATGCTTCACCAGGCATCCTGCACATTACCAACAGGAAACAGTGAATTTGAAATCTTAGGTTTCCGTCAAAATTTGATGTATGTTTTCATGTCTTGAAAGGGCATGAAAGGGCAATTTCAGGGGAGCGTTACTGGAATAAAAACAATAACATTTTGATCACAGACACATTCCAACACTACTATTGTTTACTTTCGTTTGCTGCCAAATCATCCACATTTTCAGAGAAAAAACCAACTTCACTCCAATTTGAAGTAAACGCTTCGCATGTGAAAATCCAACATCCCTACTTCCCAGGGTTTTTACAGTCAATAGCTGCCTGAAATATTGCACAAAACAGAGCTTAAGAGTTCAGCGGTCCCCCGAAAATTTTACCTCAGAACAGAATTTGGAAAAAGATTTATCTGGAGAACTATGTTGTACGTCCTTGGAGGTCCATAAAAAGGTAACATCGCTCCCAAGCTCCATGTAAAGATGTTTATGTTTTACCTGGCCAATGGAAACAGAGACGCGCCGGGAAAGCTGGCACCACGCTGGAATTATCACTTTCTCATAGCACTGATTCTACACACCTTTGCTACTTTTTTTCATCCCTAAACTATTCACACAGGACTGCTCAGGTGCATTGGACTGTCGTAAAAACAGGCCGAGACTTTATCACTCCAATTAAGTGTTTTTTTCCCAGCTTTTTCTGTGAAACGGAGGTACTGTTACAGATGTCAAGACAGGCTCCCTGTCACAACGCACTGCAAAATTTGGAAGATCTTCCAGAATAATGGCAAAAGCTGATCTCTCACGTATCCCTCCCTCAGGCACAGTGGAGAGTAAGAATCACCATGCGCTGTGTTCATATTTAAAGAAAATAAACGAGACCCTGCTTATTCATAAACATATTCAGCACGTCGACAGATCACGAACCACAGACCATCAGTTAACATGGTGTTTGCATCACAGCCACTGATACCATGAACACAGTCTTGCCGTTTGGCTTTCCACATATAATCTATTTCTGCACCAATTAATACAATTTTGCGTGAGAAACTAATCAATAATCAAGCACGTGAGCAGATCAGTATTATAATGTCAGTTATGTAACCTGTGTACTGTAATTTATAGAACTATGCTCTAAGTCTTGTTTTTATTATGCTAGTATTGAAATTTATATGCTATTTTAGGATCAGCTGAGAGGTACCTTCCACCAAATGACCATGCAGCCCCCATTTCGACTCGCACTAGCCACCGTGCGTTACACTACACCTCCGCCATTTCGTGGAACAGAAAATCTCCAGGGTCATAGCGGCACAAAGGAACATAATGGCCCGAAGAAGTGTTTATGCCGCGCACTAAGGCAGCTCTATGACAAGACCGGGCTGACCTTGTTGATGCCGGTCAAGGTTGATGTCACTCCCGGATGCGTGGAGATGTTTCTCTGGCCATGACGGAGAAATCGGTCGGTCCTCCTCAAGAGCTTCATGGTTCAAGGACTAGCAGGCATCCAGTCTGCTGGCCCGTACTGGTCCCAAAGCAGCAAAGAATGCCCCCAACATTCCCCCCTTTCACAATTTTGGTTATGTATTTAATCCTTACACTCATGGTTAGTGCCTATCCATCCCCCTGTTACGTCTTTGGGAAGGGGACTGACAGCATCACCCTATGATGCCGTCCTATCTTCAACTTAAACAAGGCAAGGGTCACGGTGGGCGGGGGGGACAAATATATTGAGGAGGCCCCTCACTACAAAAATCACCACCTTGAGAGCTTCATGGCAGGTGTGGGGGGGGTCATCTGTTCATCTGAGCCGTGTCGGACGGAGCTGGTGGGAGGGATATGGAGCCATTCATGTTTATATGCATGAATTAACAGATGGGCGAGATTCACCGCGAGACCCCGCAGGGCACCAATCAGATGCCGCTGGCCTGGTGTCTTACAACTCTGTTTTCTCTGTTCTCACTCACAGCGCAACACCTATAACGTTCCAGACCCGCCTGCCCTTTGTGGTCAAAACACCCTGAGACTGCGCAGGCGGATCATGACACCAGGCACAAATATAATTCTTTTTACAACTTATTACTACAATTACCAGTAGCAAATAGGCACAGCTGTATAACGGCCAGGTATAATAAAATAAAACAGGATAATGGGGGACTGGGTGTGTGAATGGGAGGTAAAAAACGTACTCACATTTGATTGGCTGATTTCTCTTTCTCCTATCGGTCGGCCTGGCAACCTGCACAGAAGAATAAAAATGGAGAGTCATCATCCAGTTCAAATACATACTGGTGGCCGCCAGCCTATCCTCGCGACCGCACTGGAGTTGTGCTCAAGCTAAGACATAAGTGCAAGAAACAATGTAAGACAGTATTTTTCCATATCATTTGACTGCAAAGGATTGCATTGACAAGGAACGGAGCAAATGCAAAGGACCTCGGACTATTTCATCATATGTCACTCATTTCTGACATAAAAAGCTGTTCCACGATAATGTCCAATTCATATGTAAAATGTCAGCCGCTGCACCGCTTGTAGTCTAATTGCTCTCAAGTCCGCTTCGGGCAAAACGGTATTTCTAGCGCCCGAGCGCATCGAACAAGAAGTGAGACTCGAGCGCCATCTACCGGCCACACCGGCAAAATCCCATCGATCCGCCGGCTCGAGTAACTAAACGTTTTAAGGACGAGTTGTTTTGAAACATGTATCATAAAAAATGGACGAAGCTACGGAATATTATATGAACGGATATATGTAGCATTAATTTCTAACCATGCTCTGCATTTTGCCATTCACCTGCAGTGATGACTGATGTGGGAGAGCTCAGCCGCACTCAGGTACACACGGCTCTGGGAAGACAGGCTTACGGCTCCAAAAAGGCCGCTACCGGCGCATCATTTCGGAAATCACCATGATCGTCCAGTGTGTTCGACCTGGATCAGCCATAAACAAATGTGCTAAATAAAAGATGCACCGGGCAGACCGGCTATTTAAAGTGACGGTCGGTGCAGATACCAGTCCTGACAGACTCCTCGGCGCACATTACTTGCAGTGGCAAACGCAGCATATCATTACATAAAGCACATTAATTTAGTTTAAATATAATTCATATATGATTTTTTTTTTAGGTGGGGGATTGCAAAGTGTTTTTTTTTCTTTTTCAAATACTCGGAGTGACCAGAGTAAAGGTATCTGGGGGGGGCTGCCTCTTCCAGCACACACACACAGAGCAATGCATAGAGACACAAGGAAACAGACTCTGTGTGGGGGAAATATACATATATTAAGAGCAGAGCTAGAGTTACAGATGACTGGCTGCTTCTGGTGCTTTAACTAGAGTAGGTGGGTGGTGGGGGGAGACAGTGGGGTCAGTGACCACTGCAGCACGCTTAGGAGTAACGGTCTGTCAGGGGGAAACTAACAAGATCATACCAGAAGTCCAGAAGTGGAAGTGCTTGTGGAGCTGGGGTGGGGTGACCACTGGTCTCGAGTTAGCAAGCATGGTCAGGACTCTGTGGACCTTGCACGGGTGCTGTGGCTCTGAGCTTGTGCACAGACATTAATCACAAAGATAAAGCCACTGAAATAGCATGGGTGGCAGGCGACAACCAGCGAAGCTGCCGAGATTCTCAGCACCAGACGTGGCACTCAGCAAACAAAAATCAGCAATTCCTAAAAGAGACTGCAGGAGGCGTGGTTTGCACCCTGCCCCAAGTGTGCAGGGACAGAAATGGATTTGGGGAAGTGTGTGCCCAGCAAGCACAACATCACAGTGGCCACCTCATCATCCAGCCAGCCAGAGGTCTGAGGCTTTCCATCTTTGTGAGGCCTGACGGAAGCCTGCACCCCAAAAACAAGTAGATTAACTTCAAAAACCACACAAATGAGGAGGAGAAAAACCTGTGAGGAAGCCCCAGAGGTGTGCCCCCTCCATCGTGCACGGGAGACCAGCTACATGCCCAAAAAACACATACCTTCCAGCTAATCCCGCTGGATACTATAGCTGCACATATATCATGAAGAGGCCGAGTATCAGTTGGCAAGGATAGAGGAAGTGTGCCCGACACATTCCCTGCACGCAGGGCATTGCCGGCTCCATCCGTCTGCCGCTCCCCATTGATACCACACTGTCTGCTCTGCCTCGCTAGCATTCTCCCACTCACACCATACAGTCAGGTTATCCATCCTAACGTTCCCCCTTCACGATGCAGAGTTGGGTCTGTTCCCAGCCGTTAGACTGATGCACTAATGGAGACCTGTCTTCCCTGGAAAGGCAAATAGCTCTGCTCTCCAGACCCTCTTAATGATGTTGTTTAGAAGGTTCAAGTGTGTAGAACAATCCCTCAACACTCAGCTAGTTCTCCGGACTGCACGTCCTGAATTTTTCTTTCTTTTTTTTTCCTCCTGATGTGGGGGCGCCATATTATAAATGCTTTATAAATTATTAACGAACACAGAGAGCCGTACTAAAATTTTTTGCCCGCCCGATGATGGAATTAAGATGTGGTGAAGATCGGTGTCTCTGATAAACTGCTGGATGAATATTTCATTCGTCTCCAGAGGACTTGATTTACTACCCAGGTCTGCCGCTCGCAAAAGCCATCTTTGCACAGCACCAAATTACTTGGGCTGTTTCAGTTTGCCCCCCCGCCTGACTCAGACCACCACAGCCCCTCCCCCAAACCACTGCACGTATTACTTTAGTGTATCATTCCCTCTGTAGTCACATTTGCATTAGAATGAGACTTTTTCGACAAACTCACTGGTTCGCAGGATTTGGCTGGCTTGTGGATGACAGTGTGCCCTTGTTGAGTCACCCAAGACTACATGACAACAAAGGAACATCTAAGCAGACAAATTGCTATGGCCAAATTATGGCTTTACATCCCACAGAAGTTTACGAACAGCACACCCATCTCTCACACCCATGCTCTCGCTGGGGAATTTCCATTGCTTTTGAAGAACTCGGGGGGGGGGGGGGGATCCTTACTCTTCCTCCCAACCATGAAGTGAATCTTAGCCTCTCCCCCCCACACTGGCTAATGAGGGTTTCCTCAGTCCAACACTTAAAGAAAGCTTTCCCAACTGGTGGCAACACACACACACACACACACACACATACAGCAGTCTAATACAGCAGTCAGATGAGCCAGAGTGACCTGTGGTGAAGACTCACGACTAACCGTACATTAAACATCCGAAATGGAATATGTTCCACTTGGATGTGGCCTGCCATTCTGGGAACATGGAAAAAACAGATTTGCGAGGTCATCCGTCTCAGGTACGGATGAGTTCTTCCTCCTGAGCGAAGGCAAATAACCCATTTCCCGTGTCAATCTGGGAAGCAGAATGAAAATCCATGGAGGAGACCAGGCCGTCCGAGAGACTCAGACCACGTCAGAGGAGCAAAACGAGATTTATCACCAGCCCCCACCCTGGCAGGGACCCATGGTTGCAGAGGCTCAATTTTGGCATCTGCATGCTGCACGGCACCTGCATCCCACGACACAGCAAAGCACCACTGGAAGCTGCACGCCCTGGCTCATTCACTGTCGGAGTAGAACTGAAGCAAGGACCATTCCGCCTCAGCAGGAAGGGAATTTCACCCATCCAGGTGGCGGGCATACGCAGCAGTACAAGAGAAGAACCATTTCAAAAGCATGTAAACATGTATGCGTGTAAAAAAAACAAAAACAAAACAACAGTAGCAGAAGAGAGCACTACTTTGGTACATCGTACCCATAATACGGTGACGGGGACTTCAGACAGATGCACTCCAGTTTAACCAGTATAGCGATCATCATTTACCAGTTCGGATGCTCATAACCAGTTTCCAGTTAGGGAATCAGTGCATGGGATGGAAAGAGGTCCCATCGGAGCTTCCCAGGACCCTGTCTGGTAAAACACAAAGAAGGAGAAAACAGCATGGTGGTGACACATGGAGACGAAGATCGATGAAGATGATGATTGGTGAATGATAATGATTACTTTAACGGCTCGTTTGCAACATCTCACAAAGGCACGTGGAACGTTCCTCAGAGAGTGGCCAAGGCAGTAGTCGTCTCGCACATAGACATTACTGACGCAAAACAGCCAATTATTTACTGAAAGGTAATAGTTGATTTTCTGTCCAATAACACAGAAAAAAAAAATCTACCGCGCATTTCAGTCAGCAGCTTGTTTACTCATCAGAAGTTCATTGGGTTATTCGTTATACTAGAAGCAGGAGAGTGATGCCAATCGCCATTAACCACAGACAAACTCCAAGGACCATCAAAGTGGGTTTATTTCCTTGATGGGTTATCATTTAGGGTTCCACATACGACATTCATCAGCAGGAAAAATAATAGCCCACAGCTCGCTGCTCACCCTACTGTGGTGATTTCAAAATGGAGTAATTTTCACAACAATATCCGTTAAAGGCGAATACGGTCACCACTTTCCAACTGGTCCAGATAGTTTAAAGCCACCCCCCTTTCCACAACACTATGACCTTTTTAAAACCGATAAGCTCCCTCCCTCATTTCAAGAGAGGCTGGTGTGACATATAAAAGTCAGTCTTATTCATTCCGCTTGTGGGGAAGAACACACAGAGGTTCTCTTTCCTTTGTCGCTCCCAGCATGCCACGGCTCTCAGTCCCTGGATGTCTGACAGTCCGCCACCCCCCCACCCCCGGTCGAGCTCCTGTCAGCCCCCTGGCCCCGCGGCGGGGTGGGTAATGGAGCAGAGATGGAGGAGCGTTTCGAACGGGTCTGCCAGTGCCAGGGGAGAGTCAGGAGTCCGGCTCGGCCACTTCGCCTGCAGACGCCCAGCCCCCCAGGACAGCGGGGAGGACTTGGCTCTCACTTTCGCCACTGGAGTGACCATCAGGTAAAATGCCACACACACACACACACACACACACACACACACCAATGTTCAACTTGTTTAACCAGAGAAATCTTCCTCTTATGTGACCCATTGAGTGCCTTGACAACACAGACACAAATTGGCACATGGTGAGCCCTGCCGAAGCATTTCAGGCATGACAAGGTCAGCATCCACATCTGGGCACACCTGAGAGAGGTGGCCGTGGCATACAGCACGCTGAGGGAAACCACATCAGGGTGTGTAGTATGTGCTCTGTTCCAGCAATGGGGTCCTTGTTAACCTGATCCCACCCATCTCACTCTTACCCATTGCCTAAGTGAGTCTGCTGGTAACTGGCAACCTGCTCCTACACCGGCTTTTAAAATCTTCCGATTCTCACTCCACAGCAATGACTACAAATCAAGAGCAGGCTGTGGGGTAAGGGCGGGGCTAGAAGGTCCCCCACAATTCCCATCACGAAAACCCTCTGCCTAATAAGGACGTGCAGACATCAAGCTGGGCATTCAGCATATGTGCACTGCATTGTAGGTACATCAGGAAAACAGCGCTTCTTCCTTAGTAACTAAATATAAAAATGCCAAAATATTTTTTTCCGCTTAACACTATAGCGCAGTCACCCATGTAAACATGCAAGTACTGAAGTCTTAATCCACAGAGCTGTCGAATCACGACAGCAAAATGTAATCACATGTGCTTGATGAGATCAGAATAAGGCAGTGCAGTGAAAAAGTTAAGGCCACCAATATACATGGTTAACCCCCAGTTAAGATGCACGGGCCCGGCATGGAGAACACTCTCGTGTCTCATTCCTGCATGACTGAAAGGTCACTTTGCATTGGAGAGATGCAGGATACAGGTGCGATGAGCTCACAAGCACCTCCTACAGACTGGGATTCACAGTTAATCATCAGCTTTAACTGCTTTCAAGCAACCACATCGCCTACACAGAGATGAGTGCCATTTCTGCCCCATGTAGCCACATGAAGGGGCCAACAGGCTACAAACTTCCCGCTCTGCGCTAACTGGCTCCAGCAACTCCAGTAGCTCGTTGCCATTCGTCGTATCGAGGGGGAGTAATGATGATCCATTTATGAGAAATGGGTAGCACCTCCCCCTCAGCAAGCCGGCTTCCTGCGAATAAGCGCCAGGTTCCTTCTTGCATAGCCGTCAGAGGAGAGTACAGTAAGTAGTTCGGAGCGAGCGGATTAATTAAAGCAATTTAACATGGCTAGTAGAGGGATGACAAGGAATACGTATCATAAATTAATTGTCCAAATGGCCTTGAATATGTTAAGAAGGCCTCCAGTGCAACTGTATGGAGTATGGTTGATTTATGACGGGGTTCGGTGACATTGTAATGGAATCATCAAGCTGTCAATTTTAGGTGTTTTATGGCACACGTGTTCATAGCAAAACTGGAAGAGTGAACACACTTCCTGAGTTAATATTCATATGGCAGATTCATGGGGAACGTGACACTGCAGCAGCGTGTCGCAGGTCCCTGTCTCGGTGCTGTAATCAGCATTCTTAGTCCTTGTAGAGTATTATGTTAGCTCCATTTCTGCATTTTTTTCAGTGGAGTATTTAGGCAATTTATTAAACCAGTTAAGGATCCAATTAAACTAATTTATCCTATTCTTGCTGTGGGCAAATGGTTAAAAAGAGGAGGACCACTCCTTTAAGCTCAGGCCCTATCTATGGTAACTTCATTTAAACATTTTCAGAGAGCTCAAGAATCCTCTGAGCACAGATCCTTCAGGAATAGGACTTCCTGGTATTAATATCTATGGTATATTTTGCAGTGCATTTAGGCATTTTCAGAAAGCCGGACAATCCTCTGGGCTCAGGTGGGCTCCAGGAATAGGAGTGCGTGGCGGTAATGTCTTTCCAGTCAGACACCCTGCTTAGGAATAGTCCAAACCTGGCACAGCTCAGTGTGATGCCCTACTGGAGCACCAGACTGTGTGCAGGTAAAGGCACCTGTGTACAGCATCACCCTCTGTCTCGTAAACATTTGCTCACACAAACACGCACGCACGCACACATATGTCACATATGAAACAATTATACACTATAGATGGACTCAGGCATCAACTAACCAGGATACTCTCGTTTAGTCCTTGAAACTGCCATGAAGATGTGCTTTCCCCTACAAACACCCACTCTGCCCAGAAAATCAGGATATCAACCATTAAATTTACTTCCATTCAATTTATTTTTATATAGCGCCTCTTATAACAGTCCTCCCAAGGCGCTTTACGTGGGTGCGTTGGGATTCATTCAATATCTTTAAGAAAGAATAAGTCGAAACAAAAAATGAAACAAACATAACCATTAAGGCAAATAAGCAAATAAGAAGTTTTGACTTAAATCATACTCATTAGTAGAAGCTCTTATACAAAGTGACTTTTCGTTTGATCTATCTGTTCTGCTGGACACTGCACTATACAGGTTAAGTGGCCCACTCTAAGGTACAAGAACAATCCCCCCCAACAATTCTGCTACCTGCTGCCCTCTTTTGCCCCTCTGCCCATACTAAGACCCGTTTCTGATAACCTCCCCACCAAAAGAAATACAGATTACAGCCTGCAGAATCAAGATATTAATTTTTGATGGGGCAATCAAAAGCAGAAAGTGAAAGCGGTCTGGCACCTTTTTAAGTGCAGATGTTGTCTTTAAGATGAAGGAACCGGCAAGAGACTCGACAACCTCGGCCGCTCTCTCAGCACAAAGGCGAGCCGCGTGCGTTGCCGCGATCTGTGACATTTCGCACGTCATTATGGTTTATTGAGTCAATTTGGGTTGCCATATGCGTGTGCTGGATTTCAGATAGTTTGTAGGCTGATCTCATTAGAGCCGTTCATTAGTTAAACTATTAAAACTATCTGGGAGCGTCGAACAGATGGATCTGTTGTCTACAAGAGAATGTCCAGCTGTAGGGAACTAAAGCATAATTAATATTATAAAAGCTGCGTTAGTGTATTAAAGGGTTTGATTAATGACAGGTCAATTAAACGCAAAGCAGTTAACCCGTCTTTCGTTTATGTTCCCCCCACCGCCACCCTTAGCTGATTCAAAACCATGTTGGAGGAGTTATCAGATAAAGGAATAAGGGCATTCATGAAAAGCCAGGATGCTCAGTGGTGTCATCGAATCGTCCCTGCTGAAAGATTCATTTAAAAATCCATTAAAACGATCACTGAGGTACATCGGACAGTCGTCTTTTTCCTTGGCAGACCTCATAAACATCCTGACCTATAAACCAAAACTCGGAACCCCACTGATTACCTTCATTGCTGAATTATTCCTATTCCCTCTTTCACAAGTAGTAGTCAAATCTCTCCGGGAAAAAAAATCTCTCTGGCAAAGAGAGGCAGGACTGCTCTGGGGTAGGAGCGAGCAGCCACACTGTGACACAGGGGTCACCCCCTCTGTACCACTGCCACCATTCTCCCCGGCGCTCCTCTTTCACGACACACCAGCAAAGGGCTCAGAGGGGATCACTCCAGGGACAGGCTGTTAATACCCACTGGGTAAGCAACTGGCGAAAACGGCCCCATTTAGGAGATGGAGTCTGTCGTCTGGCTGACTGGAACGACACTCATTAGATAAAACAGGGACACGGTGCTGATATTGACGGCTCATGACTGATCCACATTTCGGGACTGCACAACATGAGCAACTCCCCCTTGCTATGGGTCCTCAAAAAAACCCCAAAAGTTCAAGAAACAGCTGTGTGCTCTTAGGGGGGAAACAAAATTGATGCGAAATTGCCTCTTTGGTGGAAAGTTAGCAAGCACTACAGCAGCTTCTCACAACTTCACATAGAAAATGCAAAACAACCGCTTCCATTGTTCAAGGGGAAGTTCATCAGGAAACAGACTGTCCTAATGAGATGGGGCTGAGAACTTAACAGGTATCAGTATAGCGTATGGCGGCGGACAGTCCCCTTGCTAACCAAGCTCCCTCTGGTGGCCATTACTGAGTATTGCACCAGCAGCTAGCTACCAGCAATGGTACTGCTAGCAGGTCAGCTACTACAGCTGAGATCAAAGTGGCCCGGTTGAGTATGCCAATGACGTCTCTGCTTCCCAGTTCCCCAGGTACAGTGTGTGCTGGCAGACTGGCTGGCAAACCACAAGCAGCCAGGATGAACACATGACACTGAGGGCTCATGGATACACTGGGGAGGCACAAATTACAGAATGAGTTACAGGTGCGAGAACAGCAGTTGGGCTTACTCTCTGTCCTTAACAGGACCCTAAGGGGTAGGTCAGCTCTTTTATTCACCCAGGAAGAGCTTGAGAAGCCAGGCCCCAGGTTAACATCTGAACTTTCCAAGCAATAAGAGGTCCAGCTGGCTTCTTCAGGCACGGCGACTGGACAAGACGCGGTAGATATCACATCAACAGCAAGGTCGAGTATGGAAAGCAGGCACGTTTGGCTATATTTACCAGAGTCTCCAACTCCCTGAGGATTATCTTCAAATAACACACATTTATCGCCTGGCTGCATGGCAGGGTGTAAGGAGCTGAGGAGAGTGCACCTTCTCTAACTAAGACCCTGGGAATGAGGCATGAGATCACACAAACTGGTGGGAAGGCCTCTAATTAGACGCTCCTCTGCAAAAAGCCTTTCTTCCACTCGTAATTACGTGGGCTCATTACCAACTACAGCCTCGTTTAAAAAGGGATGGAAGAGAATGGCTGAGCTGAAGTAGAGCGTTTCTCAAATGCCATACGGTCACGGAGGAGCATATCAACTGGGCAGCTTGCTGTGTGAGTAAAAGGTAAACTGTGTGGGGGGTGGGAGGAAACGTGGGATGGAAAGGAGGAGCGGGGGAAGG
>JAODKM010000048.1:10111965-10126093 GCA_026780845.1 Petrocephalus sullivani | reverse complement strand
AAGCGGGGGAAGGTGGGGGAAAGAGGGAAAGCTGGGGAAGGTGGGGGAAAGAGGGAAAGCGGGGAAAGGTGGGGGAAAGAGGGAAAGAGGGGGGAAGGTGGGGGAAAGAGGGAAAGTGGGGGAAGGTGGGGGAAAGAGGGAAAGCTGGGGAAGGTGGGGGAAAGAGGGAAAGTGGGGGAAGGTGGGGGAAAAATGGAAGGAGGCTGGAGGAGGGCCAAAGATGGGGACGGAAGGGGGCAATGGGGAAAGTGGGTAGAAGAGGAAAAGAAGGAGGGAACAGAGGGAATGGGGAAGGAAGGGGAAGAAAGAGCGAAAACTTGGGAAAGGAACAAGAAGGGAGGGAGAGGCAAAGAGGGGGAAAGTGAGGAAAGGAGGGGGAAGAGGAGGAAGAGAAGGAAGGAGGGGGAAAGAGGGAAAAGGGAGAAAAGAAGAGGGTAGAAAGGGTAGCAGATGAAAGTTGGGCAAGAGGGGGAAAATGAAGAAGAAGAGGGAACAGGGGGCGAAGGGGGGAAGGAGTGGGAAAGAGGGAAGAAGGTGAAAGAGGGAGAAATAAAAGGGGAAGCAGGGCGAATGGGGTAAAGCAGGGGGAAGAGAAAGAGGGGAAAGTGGTGGAAGAGAGGGAAATGGGGAGAGGGGGAAGGAGGGAGAAGGGGGGGGAAGAGAGGAAATGCAGGGGGAAAGGCAGGAAAGCAGAGGAAGGAGGGGGTAAGGGACCCGCCAATCACAAAATCATGTTATAGTTTACCAGTAAAGTATAATTTTTCAAACAAATCTCAAGTAATTATTCATTTGTATAATGAAGTGCTTTGTATAAGTACCTGCCAACTAAAGGGTTTTAGTTAGAAAATGACACTGGTTACCGGTCTAACCACAGCTCTTTATGTTGTCAGGACTCATGTTTTTTTAACCAATATAAAAAATAAAAAGTCATTACGGATGTGCAAACGCAACCCTTTAAAAATACCTTTTAGATGCCTAGGTGATGTTCAGTGCAGGGCATCTTTTGCTCGTACAAAGGCCGCCTGCCACCTTGCCTCCTCCCCAGCAGCCCCACGCTTCGCAGCTTATTCTAATTGGCCCAGCGTTGTCATCCTGTGTGGGGGACATTTCCGCAGAGCCGAAGGTTAATTCCTCAACCAGAATTTGAATGGCACCCGCAGCTGCAGCCAGGGGCTGGGGGCCTTATCTATAAACCTCATTTGTGTTTGAAATTGATTTAATGGGATTTGTTTACGCTCAGGATTGCCCTCCCAGTATGTAATTATTACATTTTAAATGAAACAAATGCTATTGTCATATTCACACCAGAGGGAATTCTAGCATAGGCCAAGCTGAACTGAGAAAGCACAGGGCCAGCTGGACCACATTGTGTCCTGTGAAGGGGATCTGAAGGGGTCCAATTAGCCCTCACCCCCCAGCTGCAGACGGAAGCTGGAGAAGCTGCTGCATCGCTCGGCGGGAAGTGTGTGCACACATCAGAGCTGCTGGTGTGGATGTCACTGGCCAACAAGAAGCCAGAGGGAAAATGGGAGATGGCAGTCTCTCGCCTCACACTCATTCAGGTGTTTCACCCCCATTTCCTTCATATGAAATATCACTACCAAGGCAGCAGAATGAGTGCCAATGGGGTACTTTCCTAAAAAACCCAACAAGCCCACAGCAGAACTGTCAAAAGGTGGGCTGCTTAAATAACATCCAGAGACAGCATTTCATTCATAAAAATAATTCATGTGTAACAGTCATCATGCAGGATTACAGCGTTCTCATCAGACGCTGGATCCTCAGCCCGTTATTCAAGCCCATCTGCCTTTCTGTCTGATCTCTCACACTGCTGTAAAAGCTCTAATCTATCACTATTTATTGTTGTTATTATATCTGACCACAAAACCGCTCCTTCCAATTAGTTCAGCTTGAGCACCAAGGCTAACCCCATTAAGATCTCTACTGACCCCCAGGTGAAGGCAACAACTCAGACAAGGTAGACGATGACATTTTAACTGCCCAGTCTCATGTAACCCCTTCAAAAAGCAAGGACCAAGAGCAGTACTCGGACACCAAAGACCTTTGATTTAAAAAATAAAAAAAGAAAAAGTCTGACCACAGGTCTTCATTTGATTCATACTTATTTTCCACCGTGCAAAGCACAGAACCGTATTCATAAAAAATCAGCGTAGTAACTGAATAAAAATACCAGGATGATTAATATAACAATTTATTTTAAAGAAATATCACTAACATGATCACCAACTATGTGAAAGATACGGGAAATTATCCATGTAAAGTGTGAAAAGTGAATATGAGACAGATTCCAGCAATGTTGTGGAACATATGGACTGTATCAGGAATAGTCAGTGACCCCAGTAGCGATGTATAAAAATTCTGGAAGCTTCTACTTCATCATAATGCCAGAATCAGTGCAGAAAAACATACGAACAGGACCTGAGGAACCAAAACATGAATGAACAAAGCAATGAATGAATAATTAAGCAGTTCACCTCAACATCCATACTGCAAATGTGGAATTTCTGCAGCCTGGATGCATGAAGGAGATCGACTCCACTCCTATGATTAATGCAGGACGGCTGGGCCGTTCATGGCCAATTTTTAAGTTTCTAAGTGGGATGGTCAACACACTGAGGGCAGAAAGCTCCAAGATGACACGAGGGCACGCATTTCATCATGTTACTGCAGGATTGCATGTTCTGATGGAGCAAGGCTAAGAAGCATTTTCATTGGTCTTGTGAAACATAGCAACATCTCAGCATCTGGATGGAGCGAGCACAGAAAGCATATGGGAAGGATGCCACAGTGGTAAACCAGCGGCTAACACACTCATGCTCTGTCTACCCAAAACAGAAAAAAAGACATGTTGAGAAGTCACTCTCTGTGCCATTCCACGGGGGACACCCTCAGACCCTCAGGGCCAACCCTCCGGGGTCATGCGCTGAATTTTATTTAAGAACATGGCTCCCAGTGACAAAAAATAACCAATTTGTTTAGTAAAGACTGCTGAACACCCTCCAAAACCAGCTTATCTTCCTTCCTGAAAACATGCTTTCTCTCCAAGGAATCACATGAATACATCAAGAGTGCGTACGTGTTTATTGATAAATACCCACAGCATGTCAACACAGAGCGTGTATCAATACATCTGCATCACCTTTGTTTCACCCATCAAAGCACTGCCAGAAGTCATTAAATTAAAGCTTTAAATAGACTGATAAAATTATCGTCACTACTCTCATTAAAATGCTAATGGGGACTGTAATTAATAAATTAGGTGATGAACATTCATCGGAGACGAACGACAAAAATAATAATTACGCATATGAGAAACGGCGGCCTGGAGCGACCGTTTAGCATATGGATTTGTCGGTGGACATTACCAAAGCACAGAGATGTTCTTCTCTAGCTTGCAAGTGAAGAGTTTGGAGACACCTCAGACTGGCCCACATGCCCTCTGCTGCCTGAACTGGAAATGACACAGGCTACCGCTAATCAAAGTATGAGGCGTCACTATATATACACATCAAAAAATTATTGTTTAAAAAGCCACCGTGAAAGTAAATGTGGTTAACGTGAAAGATTTCTCACTCTCCTGGGGTCAAGAGCAAAATAGAGGCTCACAGCTATTGGGTAAATAATAAACGCTTCCTTTTATGCAGAGAGTGCCATTGCTGTTGTACCTTTGAACAACAAAGAACAAAGAACAGAGATGTTTCCTAATGCTGAATTATTCTGACTATTTACATTGATTAGCAGTTGGAAGCTGTGTAACGTGATGATTGCCTATGTTAATATTAGCTTCATATACCAGTCATGAGAAAGCGAGCCAGCCTTCCATTTGGTGATGTGAAGAGCTTCTCCAAAGGAAAGATAACTATCATAAACATGAAGGACAAAACAATTTGCAGTGAATCACGATCTAACCTTTAAACACCCGAACATTTATGAAAGACATGAATTTGACAACAAAAACGGGCCAATATGAATAAAATACATGAAAAATACCCCACAGCCCTAAGCTGAATAAGTGCATACAAGATGGATGGGCACTGAAAACACACAGTACCATGACAGCCGCTAGGCCTTCCCCAGAATTAATGCATCAAACACAGGGAGCTTCGACTTAAGACTGATCATGCTTGCAATCAGCATCCCACTAACGAATTAGAAAGTAAATGATTAAGTCCCGACGGCCGGTCATTAAGGCCTGAAGACAGCCACTCAGCTCGCGATACGATAACATGGCTCCCTCTCGAGACCACCATGTCTGGCAGCTTTGTTTGTGTTCTCCTTTTCTGAGTGTTAGTGGATGTACAACTGCTTATTTCTTTAAATTGTTTAAAGAGACTTTATATTCTGCTGGCAGGACACACCTGTATTTTAGTACTTTGTAATGTTTGACTTACAAATTGCCAAAAAACTAACCTCTTCATAAGTGAAGGAGCATGTGAGTGCATTTTACAAACACAGCAAAAACATATCGATTAGCATTAGCCATTGCCAATATTACAAGTGGATCACATTGATTGTAAATCCAACACAGTGACCTTGGGAGCCACATACATTTACCTTGGGTGCCTTGGGAGTCACGAGGACACTTAAAAGCCTGCAACATTTTCATCTTTCCTTCTCCAGGATTTGATCGTATACTCAGATGGTCTCACTGCTCATATAACACCAGAAAAGTAATGTCCTTCATAGCATTAGCCTAGCATTCTGAAGTGCAGGCTGTAATCTTATACTGTAATCAACTATACAGATCATACAGAACCAATAAAATCTTTGTCTTTTCCTCATTTTATCCCCATTTCAAGTGGCCGGCTCTCTCCAGGCTGACATCAGCACATCTTGGCATCACCTTAAGTACCTGGATTCAAGGCCTAAAGGGTTCAGATCCCAAAAGGAAAAAAAGTCTGCTGGACCGTTGAGAAATGAGCAAAGACAACTTGGCTTTCTCTAGTAAATACAAAGCTCTACCTGCAGCCTGTGACCACCTCACATCTCTACCTAAAAATACCACAAATAAATAAATAATAATAATAGTGTTGTTGTTTATTGACAGTGTTATAATCATCATCGCCAGCTGCAGGACCGTCTCCACAACTGCATCCAATCACAGCCCTAAAAGGGGTCGGACAGCTTTGACATCCTATTACGGCCCGGGAGTGCAGCTGGGGCTGCCATCGGCAGAGTGACAGGTCTAAAGGCTTGGTGAGGAGGATCCCGACAGCTCTGGGGCCGTCTCAACAGGCTGTCACGGCAAGCTCCTGGTTCCCTGCTCACGGCTGACACGGGCCGGGGCTCTCAATTAAAGCAATCTCCGGGGCCGGGGACGAAGCGGTGGGGGGTGGGCCGGGACTCTGAAACCCGCAGAGGCCGGATTAATTAAGACGCAGTTGCCCCCCCACCAGTCCCGGATGCAAGTACACCAGTGTTCAGGATGCTATATTGTTAAGAGGCTGGTACCGTATCCCCACCTTGCGATCATGCCCCTGACCTCTCACATCCATTACACTCCAGTCTGCGGTCACACCCCCCACCCCGCCCCATTTTCACTTTGGGCTGAACAAGAGAGAGCATGGCCCATTAGACGCTGGCGACACACAGTCTGTCCTGATGCATTACGCACCAGGCCGGCGTGCGGAGCACAGTGCAGGAAAACCTCATTAATACTGAAGGAAGCCGCCCCTCAGCGGCTGTTAATGAAGCCCGTCTCTCCCGGATGATATCATGCTGAGAGCGCCCCCCACTGACTCTATTAATCCCAGCTTAATATTAGAATGTTGCGTGGGCTGAGGACGAACGGCATCGATTCCGGTGTCCACGAAAATTCACGTGCCCGGTACCCGTGCTCTGAATTACTGAACTGGTGGAGTGGGGACCTGACATACCACAGGAAAAGGGTAGGAAAAGGACGTTAATGACTATAGTGAGACAAACAGGACCACGGGGGGGGGGGCAGCCAGTGGAAACTGGTGACCTATGGCTCATTTAACGGGGATTTTCGAGCAATGACACTCCTCTCAGAATTACCAGATCAGGTGTTCTTTAAGCGGAATTTCAACCAAATGAAAGGGGTCTGATTCTTCTTAAAAACAATTCAACAGGCCGCAGGCTGCCACTACCTTAAAGAACATTTTGGGCAATTCTTACATGGCTTATGGCTACAGAATAGACTGCTACTCAAGCCCCGATGGCTGCTTGCAGCTGATGTATTTGTCTGGCAAATGCAAAGGGCGTATAGATGCGACTTCCGCTGGAACGCAGATAAATCACCATGGCAATGAACTCTGTTCATTTGGAGCACTTTAGAGATGTTGCAGAGGGCCGCTCTTAGCTGCAACTATCCCATGGAGGGGTACAGATGGTCGTTATAGCAACATGCTGTCAAGACTGTTTCATATTACTGTCACTGTATGTCTTGAAATGGGGGCGGTTTTAATGGGAGATGGGTTTCCAGTCAGCTCAGCACCTGAACACCATGACCACATTAGGCGGTCAGATTCAGTCTCTTTTTGTAATAAAAGTATGCACCCAGGGATATCAGAAAGGAAATGAGGTCGGGCAGCTTTGTGGTCAATGGGAAGCAATAGGTATTCAGCCTTTCTGTATCCCTGAGGTGCAGAGCTGCTGTTAAACCTTAGAGGAGAGGCTCACCTGCGTCATTCTTGTCAAATAGTATAGACTCTGCTCGTCTCCCTGGACAAAAAATCTCTGAGGAGCATCAGATTTTTTTTTCTGTAGTTCTGCACACCTGGCAAAGGAGGACCACCTGACACACACTGAGACTGTGTCTGCACACAGGCACTGCGTTCGCACGCATCATCCTGGGAGCTGGTTGCTGGACTGCATATACAGTACTGAAGAAATAAACAAAGCTCACCAATGTTTCCGAAAGTGAGCGCCACCCTGTGTGGGTGCACAATGACGATGATTCACCTGCCCTTTTCTCAATCAACCAACCGGTGCCCCCTTGTGGATGGCCAGAGCAGTAGCTTGAAGCACTTCTGCGCCCTTATGCTATGACCCCCAGCTCATAACAGTGCCCCTTCAGTGATCAACCCAAGTACAGAAGCACGGCCACGGCGCAAGGTGGGGAAACGGCTCCACCAGTCCAAAATATATACCAGACACCAAATATAGACGTGGCCCGAAAGCTGGCGCAATTAGGACAGGGCGGTTGCTCGTCTTCTGTCTTCCGCCAGTCCCATGGGACGCCGAAAAAGTAGGTCCTGCAGAAGACTATAAATAATACTAAACAGGCAGCAGAGGGGGCTCTGGAATGCCGGCTATCTGGCGCATGCTGTCAGGCTCTGCCGGCAAGAGGAAGAGGGCCCACTGGTACATTTGACTCCTTTAGCCCCCACTTGTTAACATGCATGAAAAGGCTAAACTAGATTTAAGTAATATCCTCGTAGGCACAGATGACAGTTAGCAGCCTGGCTGATGCAGATCGCAGCATACAGGGGCACTCAGTATGGTATCCGGGGGAAAACAAGGTGCTCCAGTAAAGACCCCCCCCCCCCCAAAAAAACACGCATAGCCTCCACTCCCCAATTCAGAAAAAATACTTTAGAGGAGTATCTCTAACCTTTCAAACGCAGCCTTGCACTGCAGAAACAGTTCACCTGTTTCATGTTTTTTTCCTAGGAGGAAAAAAGAAAAAAAAACCATAAGTGACTCCCGTGTTTCCAAAAAACAAAGGTCACTACAAACGTCCCTAACATGAGGAACACACTGAAATAAACAACAGATCATTCAGTTATGTACCACCACACACTGCCATGAGGCAGTAATATTCATGAAATATATGCACAGTTAATAACATGAAGATGATTAATAAAGTGAACACGGTCATCCCACTCAGCATGCTTAACTCATGCTGACCGACAACAAGGTCGCCCGTGAGCTCAATGTACTTCCTCTCGGTTAACAAGCATGACCACCAAACGACCGCTTTTGTCAAACTGAACCACCCCCCCAGTTCACAGTCCAGGGGTGACAGCTGAGACAGGCCCCTCTTCAGTTTAATCAATGTGGCCTTTCAGAGTGGGGGGGTGCCTGACAAGCCACCCATTGCCCCCCCCAGAACCATACTGTACCGTCTTACTCATGCATTTGCGCTCTGCTCGGAGTTCATTAGGCATCTTCAGAGATATGCAGGAGAACAAACAATATTTTTGTATAAACAAAAGACAAGCAAACGAACTGAATTTGGCAATTACGCAAAAGCGTGACAGAAGCCGGGCAGAGTCTGTCACTCTGGCCGCTCCCAGTGGGGAGGAGATGTATGCTGCTGTAAGTCTCCTTTCAAAGCCACATTCACGTTCCTGAATTTATTACAGATTACCCCAATACAGGCCATTAAATCAGTCCTCACAACAAACTCCTAACAGACAACGCGAGTCTGACCACTGGGGAGGGGGGTGTCCCCGCGGGACCTCTGGTCTGGAACCGTCATCTTGGTGGAAACGTGAGCGTCCCGGATTCAGGATCTGAGGCGCCCTAGTCAGGGTGGGGGGCTAATCTCTGTGACCAGCAATTCCCGGTGGAGACATGCTTCTGTGTGACAGCCTGTTTGGAGCCCACAGGGCGGGCAGAGCTTACAGTGTGATCCACGGTCAGAAGTAGCTGCTGATGCATGTGTGATCGGCGTCCACAGGGCTCCACCAAGCTACCTATAAATATGTAGCACAGCAGCACCGTGTCTCCCTCCTGACACAAGTCCCATAAATACACAAAACATTCCCAAAGCCTTACAAATGTGTTTAAGACTGTTAAAAATCTTTTGAATATTAAAAAAGCTTGTCAGGTATTGTGAGGTGATCCTGTCCTGGTTTTCACCCGCTGAGATGCAAGGTAGACTTAGGAGGTGAAGACACGGACTTTCATTGTCCAAGACCACCCTGACACAGACAAAGGTCAGAGTGCACAGCATGAGCTGAAAGCCAGGAAGCAGGAGGACATGGCCAGCAACAATAGCTATTGGGAAAAGCTGCTCAGGTAGTTCCCATAGAAACAACTAAAAACAGAAAATTCATGCCACCAAGTATTCATGGACAATCACAACAGGGTTGGGTTTGGGGGGCAGGATTCAAAATCACCTGGTAGGGAGGGAAGAACAGCTGAGGGACAGATCTCCAGACATCATTAAAATGACGCTTCGATGAAAACAATGAAAGCATGTGGGAAATGGGGGGCAAAGATTCCCATCTGATTCTCCATACTGCAAAGGCTCTCAATGTCAGCTTTGTGTGAGCAGGGGCCTTTTCCATTGGTTTTTCTGTCTAAACTCATGTCTCAGGTTGGAGGTTAGAATGGCGGAGCCCGTAATGGCCTTGAAGAATGCTGCCAGCCACAGTACGTTCTGGGAGAGTTGTGAGAAAAGAGCTACATGCTCAGAAATCTCTCCTGCTGTTCCTGCCTCTCTCTTTCACACACGGCGCTGATGAAAGTGCTATGAAAAAGTCAGTTAAGCAGAAAGCATGAGATGATTGCACTGGCTCGGGAGGGACGGGGCCCCTACAGAAATGGCCCCCAGGATACTCGCTCTGCCTCCGTGGTTCCCCATACCTTGTCAAAACCAGAGAGACCATGTAGACACTTTCAATGAGCTCCACCAGCCAGCTCGCCATCCTTCATTAGCTCCGGTGATGAAGAACCCGGGCCGTCACCATCCGAAAGGCTCAACTTCACATCAGGGGGGATGGACAAGACAAGGCGAGGAGGAACATACTCGGCCTATTGAGCTAGCTGAAGTGTGACATTTTTTTTTAATACATTCGGACGCACATGAGATTGCAACATGGAGGCAAAGGACACTGCAGAGCCCATGTCCACCCACAAACTCCATCTCACCAAGTGATCAACTGACCTGTGTAGCACTACTCATAGGTGTCGTTTACACTCGCAGTGACAGCAGCGTACACCCCTCTTCTATTCACAATGGGTGAAAACCAATGGGGAAACAGAGGCCGAAGCAAAGCGACCCCTGATGCAGGTGGTTGGTTAAGTTTCAGTGAGCAGTGCTGGGGCAGTAATGTTATTCAAAGCCTTAAGCATATGGATTAGGTGTGTATTTCAGGTGGAATAATCCCGATATAGTTTCACACAGCCTTGAGATGTTTTTTACATAATCTATTCGGGGAGAGCATCCAGGAGCAATCAAATCTTTTGGAGAAGAGAAGAGGGCGGCCGAGAACCGAGGGTGACGCCACCATAATGACAGGACTGACGATGTCCTGGAGGTGCCTGTCTCCAAGTCCCTGCTCTCGTCACTCACAGGGCAGCCCCAGGTCCACAGCAGACGTATCACAAGCTCGTCTTTGCAATTATTAACATGGGTAGCAACTGCATCGAAAAACTGTCCTATGTCTAAATGCAATCGGGTGCACGTACCACTGCAGGCGTCTGGTCCAGAAAGTGCGGGAAATATACCATTAAGTATATTTAATACATTTTCCACTTGGAATGCACAATAAAATACATAGGCGAAATCTAAATTCACATATTCATGTTCAATCACAAGTACATGCTCAACAAGGAAAACATTATGCTAATTGTGGCTGTAAGTTGGTGTCAGCTGATGCTGGTTAAAGTCAGTCATAATCAGTAGTTTGGGAGCATTTTGGTGTCCCAGTAAATTACACTAACACTGGAGAGAGAGCAGTTGATAAGACCAAAACTGTGTCAGTACTTTTATCCTGAACTTGGATATATTGCTAGAAGTAGGGCTGGGTAAGAATAAGATTTTAACGGTACTACTACTCTTTCCGGTGCTGCCTATCTGTGCGGTACTTTAACGGTATTGTTATCGCTACATTGTGAAGAATAAATCAAATTAACAACATAATTAACAGATTTATTTAACAAATCCCTATTATTATTCAACAAATTTGCATTATTATTTAACAAATTTACATTAAATGTGTAATGCAAAATTAAATTTGACAAAAAATACAGCAATGTTTTAAACATTTCCGATAAGGCCAATGTAAAACAAACAAATTATTTTAATGCAAAGCCTTTAATGCCTTAATTTACACTCAAAACACCTGTTGCACCTTTGGCAGCGAGCACTGTCCGCATTGATTCTAGTGATGCGCAGCCGCGCTCCCGATCTCTTACCTCTCCGCCGTCATCACTAGTTGCGGCTTGGCCGTCCCCGCCCGATCTACGTGCGCATGCGCATATTTTACGGCGTAGGTAGCGCTCTCGGCGGCGGCGTAGCAGGTGCTCACGGCAGCGGCGTTGGTACCGCTCTCGGCGGCGGCGTAGCAGGTGCTCACGGCAGCGGCGTAGGTAGCGCTCTCGGCGGCGGCGTAGCAGGAACGCAGGAACAAACTTTTCATGCTATACCGTCGACACAGATGCTGACAGATACTCCTCTCGCATGAGAGTTATAATATTACTAAAATCATTGTAATAAAATAAAAACTTACACAATTGCTTTTGTTAGTTTTAATTAAAATTAAATGTTATTAATTTAAGTTTTAAATCCTGGCAGGCAGGCTGTACTTGTCATATATTTCAATGTTTACCAATGGATATTAAGTATCATGTGATTGTGTACGTCTGCTTTCATATCTTACTTATATCTTACTTGTGCGCATACTCTAGCCGATCGGGCAGGGTCCAGCGGATGCCACACAGCCATAAGCAGAACAGAGCTTTGCGCATGCGCACGCAGATCAGGCAGCGGCGAGGTTCCACGTCCATCGCACACGAGAGAGCGCTCTAGGTTAACGTTTAAATCAATAACGGAGCTGATCAGATAAACAGAGAGATTATGTTTTTATACGAACAAAAAAAATCTGATTTATTAATTTCTCCAATACCGAAAGCAATAACGTTAACGTCAGAGCTTATCGATACTCCGGTCTTTCATAATTTAGCCCCGGGGCCCGTTGAGTACCGGGTTTTAGTACCCATCCCTAGCTAGAAGTTCACCCAACATGATGACTCATTTCAGACAACACCATCCGAGCGTGTATATAAAGAAAGCAGAAACAGCCTCTGAAAAGGTTAATCTTCTTGTGACAATTAAAGCACTTTTACTAGGAAACTCATATAACTTAAGCTATAGGGGTGTTTATCGCTAGAGATACTACTCTGTAGTAAAGGATACAGGATTTGGACAGGATTTATTTCATTATGATTGTCGTGACAGTATGTCTTATTTTTGATTTTTTTGATTTCATCTTTTTTTTGTGTAATAGGTTTTGTTTAGGTTTATTCACTGGAACACAAACCTAAAACAGGTTTGTACCAAACCTTAAATTTTGTGTACCATTACACCTCTAGTAGCATGCCGTGCACAATTATGCAGACATTCCTGCCCCCTGTACAGTCCCCAGTATTCACTCCAAAACTCCATTATGAGCACAGATGGACCTGGCTTGTCCAACCTGCTGCCCAGATTCATTCATGTTACTAGTGGGCTGTGTCGCTACCACAGAGAATCAGTTAATCTCCCAGAGACCTAGAAGTCTGGTCTAATCACCATCCGCCAACTGGTTACATTTCTTTGTTAACAGGTTAGTTGTGGACACCAAGGGGGTCACAGACCGGAGTGTAACAACTACGTAATTAACTACTTATGCCGTCAATTTTCTGCCATGGAAATCGAAATGGCCCTTTTAAATAAATGTCCAATATGAAGAAAAAACTAACATAATGACATGCAAACAGCCAGCCAGCACCTGCTTTTAGAGGTTATAACCCTAAACAGCCAGGAGTAACCTGCTGGAAAACAAACATTAATATTAAACATTAAGGCTAGCCTGAGAGAAGCTGGCTTTATTAGCAGACCCCTTCGATCCTTTCTGTCTGTTGTTATTCTGTTTTTTTTTTAGAGAGAGCCTTGCACGTTTCATCCATTTACAATTAAAACACAGTTATACCTAGGGCTGGACAATAATTCGATATCAATATATATCGCGATAGAATTTTTTTCAATGACGGTGATACGATGTTTAAGCACATTTCCGATATTTCGATATACATTTGAATAACGTATTTTCCGGCGTATAAAACGACTGGGCATATAAGACAACCCCCAACTTTTCCAGGTAAAATAAAGAGTTTGGGATATACTCACCGTATAAGACTACCCCTCTTCCAAAGCATACCAAATAAAAGTAAAAAAAAAACATCACTGGAGCTGTCATGTGAAATTTCTTCCGGCTGCAAAATTCCTTCCCTCTGTGACGTATCGCTCAGCTGGCAGGCCGGTGACGTATCGCTCAGCTGGCAGGCCCAAATCTCATGTCAAGTGTTACTCTGAGTGGCAAGGCCCCAAAACCGACCTGCCTCTTCCCTTTAATGCATTTTTAGTACATCAATGCCTATGTATCAAAACTCAAGCCACTCAAGAAGCACAATCACATGACTTATTATGCATTCAATTGACCACCGCTGAACATGCATGCAATGGATTACCTGCGTTATGGTGTGTTCGATTATCCCGACGAAGTCCGAGGTGCGACATGTCAAAACCGATTAATTTCCCATTCGAGCTACACAAACTCGGAACAAACATGGCTGCCCCCACGAACACGCTGTTATTGTCGTGATCTGAGCATGAAAGCTCATGGAGAGACATTTATTACTTCACATAAAAGACCGCGTGCAATTACATTCATAACTAGTAATACATTTAATAATATAAACATTTTGAAATATCTATAAAAGAGAGAAGCAGTAAAGCACTTATTATTGACTGTGTAAGTTGCCATGTTGAAATGACGTCACAGGGAATCTTGTACGAATCCGACTTCAACCTTGGAAAAGGGGCGTGTTTCCGACAGGAAGGGACGTTTTTGTCAGAGTTGCGACTCAAAAAGAGAAACGAATGCAGGATTAGTTAAAATGTGAAAATGGACAGAGAAGCTGTAGGAGACATAGAAGAACTTTTGCTGAAAAAAGGAGCTGTGTCTGTTGTCTGGAGATATTTCGGTTTTAAATGGTCGGACGTGGACCAGACAACCATTTATTGTAAACACTGCCGAGCTAAAGTTGTCGCCGGATTGTTTACATTAACAGTGAGTTGGTTTACAAAAAAATATTTACTATTTATTCCTTTTCTAAGACTTGTTCAGTGCAATACAACTTTTGACAAGCA
>JAODKM010000048.1:10076751-10094307 GCA_026780845.1 Petrocephalus sullivani | reverse complement strand
GGTGTTGGTGGGGGGGGGGGGGGGGGGGGGGGGGGGGGGGGGGGGGGGGGGGGGGGGGGGGGGCGGGGGGGAGTAATCTTGGCCAATGGGATCCCATTAAAACAGCAAAAATAATTGTTTAAAACTGTTTATAAATTTCAAGAGTGCATACACGGGATTTACAAAGCCAAGGATGTTTGGGAAATGAGTGAGCCTGCACGACTGGGTGAGCTCATCAGTGGCTGAGTGAAGTCTGACTCACACCTGCGGACGCAAGACTGGCAGGTAGGATGTCAGGGGAAACAAGCGTCTTTACGGTAAGAAAAGGCGTCTCCCTGCTCATCAGCCTTGACCGACATCTTATCGTCTCCACAAATGCTGGCAAGAAATTGGAGGAAAAGGAAAGATTAAAAAACGAAACACAAACATAAAACTTGTCGCAGTGACACCGAGCACAGCTGCCGTGCGTGGCCCCAGATTAAGTCACAGACACCGTGCCCGGCTCAGACAAGCCAGCACATGGCCAGCCACCACGCTAAACCATCTTCCCTGAAGCACAGGATTGCTGCTGACAGACTGTTTATGAAGTCTGGATGTCAGGCTGTTTCATGGTCATTAAAAGGACAAAATAATAATGCATAAACATTGAATTCATTTACTGCATATTACCAGCAAACAGAGTTAAGGTAAAATAAAATCTGCACACAGCCTAGAGTTTTAACACACTTCAAACTGAGATCACTGCTGGAGAACTGACCCACTGCCCCTCTGCCTTCCATATATTTATCCCGATCCATTTAGGAGTCATTAGGGAGACCCCTTCATAAGCCCCTCCCACCAGCATACAGTCCCAGGACACAGGCCAGAATGCAGCTTCCCCCACCACCGGGGGCCGATTACACAGACACGCTCCTAACTTATTGGATTAGGAGGCTAGAAGTTCTGGCAGCAGGAAACTTCACTGATGGCCAGCGTGGGGTGTTGTTTTTCCTGACGGTTATTGTGGCGGATTCAAGGACGTTAATTTTGAGCTGTTACATATAATAACTGCAAAACTAACATCTTTACATTCTACACTGAACAATGTATCAATCTCACATGAAAATGTATCAATCTCACAGGAAAATTGCTTAATCAATTTGGAACAGCACGATTAGCAAATGGCAAAGGCTGCAATTTAGGATATGCATTATACAGCACGTCTGACCCAGGGTTTAAAACAGTCATGAGAATAGTTTTACAAATACATGCCGTCTCCCCTGTATGATAGCCATTCTCTGGCCCAAGGTGACTGCGTATACACCCACAAACAATGTGACACCCAAGGAAAACGTTACATTCACGGTGCGAAGTGATTCCACCGCTAAGCTATAAATTAATTACCTACCTATTTCATGGTTGTTTACAGAAAGGTCAAATTATTAAGGGTCCAAGCAGCGTCAGCTACATCGCAATTTTTTCTTACTGGAATTGTTTTATTTTTATTGCTTTATTTAACTTTTTGATTGTTCTCTAATGTAACAAGTAAGAAATACATCTTGGATGCAGTTCATATTGAAGTTCTCATCCTCGCATTAGAATGTAGACCAGTTAATATTTTGATGGTGTTCATGTAGTATGTCATATGTTTTAAATTAGTTACACACTGAATATTGAACTGAAGCTTGACTTATATCACAAATAAAATTGCAATGTCTGTCAGAAAAATCGCGATTTGATATTTTTCCCAAATCGTTCCATTGTAAGGGTACACAATGGTTTTTATTATATTAATGCTCACAGCTCCTATGACATTCATGTCACGCTCCGTAAACAACTGACGGGGAGGTGAGCAGCCAGATTCCGCCTACCATGCGGAGCCCAGCCGGCCCGACCCACACACCCTCACACTACATCCTGGATTAACCTGTCATTTTTATCAATTTTTCAGCTCCAAGTAACAATTGCAGCTAGTAGATAAGGCTGTGCGAGGGTGTTCAGGTGCCCGCTGTTGTACCCTTGAGCGATCCGCTCGTACCGAACTCCATCTTTACGCACAGCTCAGACAAATACTAAAAAAGTTTGCTGGACTATTTCACAGAATAAAAACCACAGCATAAAAAGTCAAAGACAGCCAATAAAAACTTTGGATTATGAGCTAAAACATTTATTTATACTGGCTTTACCATTTCACATAACTATGTAACAGGCGTGTGCTGTTTTAAATGGCCCTCACTCATAAATAACATATGAAGTATTTATCACACTTTGCAAGCAAATGACACAACACAGCATGTTTCTCTGTATGGCAACCTGAACTCCATGACTGGAGGGTTTTACAACTCAAAAAGGCTCAAGAGAGACCAGCTGTTCCACCTTATTGCCTGAGCTCTGCGAAAATTCACCTCCCCAGCTGAGGGTCCAAAAACCAAATAAGTTTGAGGACATTACATCGGAACCATGACAAGGCCAGTTCTGGCCCGACAGAAATTCTTGCTCGACATCCTTCCATTTGCGGGTACCGGAGCACAGCATTTGCCCCTTACAGAAGAGGAAGGTAATTCATTTGGACGTTAATCAATTTGTCATATTAGCCAGCCTCGGGAAGGCAAATAAGCGGCACGAGAGTGTCACCTTGAAGGGCCGTCCTTGCCCACGCTGGTCCCCTCATTCGGACCGCTATCAGAAAGCGGGCATACAGAGCTATTGATTTGTCTTCGTAGAGCAGCCTGTCACACCGCAGAGTGCAGATGCTCCCAGATGTTTTACAGCGAGTACACACTCCCAGCACGGATCCCTTAATAAAGCACCTGCAAGCTACCCTCAACCACAACACGACAACAAGACGCCCTCTGTTTTCATTGTGCCTACCAACGTTTAATTAGATACCATTTGTCGTGAAATACACCGATGGCATTGTTTACATTAGCACATGAAACAAGTGCACTACCATTTTTAATTGCAATTAAAACAAGTTATCACATTTTTTATTAAAGTGTCAATGTACCCTTATTTGTTACTAAGTGGGATATCCACAGAGAGTCCCATGCCTAATAAAAATGCCTTTTATTATATATTTTTTTCTTGCATGAATCTTATCCTGACTTTGCAGCTAGTGCTGCTTACGGGATTTCTCCTTCGAGGATTCGAACCCACACCCTTTCCGTGACAATGGAAGGGCCTCTGAAAGCATGTGACAGCACTCAGGAGAGAGTTTCCACACACACACACACGCACACTCAAAGCTGAGAGGAATGACGGATCGGTCTGCCAGCGTATATCCCCGCGATCGATTCCAGCTTTGCAATCAACTTGACTGCTGAGACTCACAGCGAATGCACACCGGCTGCCATGATTTCCCCCAACTCCTGACAGAACGTGTCGCCTCAGTTCAAAAGAGAGCGTGCAGACCCAAATGCTTCTGCATCTCCCCCCACTAGCCTCATGGGACAGATTATGTACCAAACAGTTTGTCTCATGGTACCGAAAGTCAGGTCAGAATGACCAAGCAGGACCCTGCACTTCCATACTTAAACTACAGGTTTAGGCGATTCTGCAAAGACCCCCAACCACCTCCTCCGCTGCCCTTCCCGGCATTCCAACACGCAACCTTGCAGCGGCGGCGTCCACCTTCCCCTTGCGCAAGCTGCTACACCTCACCGTCAAAGGATTCCCGGGATTTATAAACAGGAGGGACAGCGTGTGGAAAACTTAAAGCTCCCCAAAAAAACATCAGTCACCAGGCTGGGCTGCTGGGGCAGAGCCCCCCCCCCCCCCCCCGCCGAGCTGGGTGTCAAGTCGGCATCTGGTGCCACAGATAGAGCAGAATCTAATTTATCTGCTCAAGCAAGTGGGAAGTACAACATCTTAAAAAGCCCCGAACATGACATTTATTTTCTTTGAAGGAGAATCAAAATGGCTAAAATGACAGAGCTCCTTCTCCCCTTTCAAGTCATCTCAAAAAAGTCCTCTCCTAAAAGTGCAATTCTCCTAGTACCTGAGTCTCAACTCATCCATCAATGAGCATCTTTTTAATGAGCTCAATTAAGGCCATTTTATAAAATCAACTGCCATTTCCACAGACTTCTGTTTGACAGTAATAATAAGATCATGTGCTTTGTATTGTTATATTTAGAACATAGAACTTGTGATTTTAGTTACTAAAGTGAAAACATGGTGCAAGACACCATATTTCTTCTAATAAGGTAGCAGATGTTAAATGGAGATTGTCTCTCACACAACAGAAAACCAGATGTCAGAACGATTTTATGAAATGGGAGAGGACAGAACTAATTAAAAAATAAAGATTTTTTTCCACCAAATGACTACAAGCCTTTCAGCAGGAGTACAGGGCAGAATTAGAAAAAATCATTGTTTGTTTTGAATTGGACCATTGGTGACATTACAGGAAAGGTAGGCCCACAGTTTAAACAATGGAGGCAAGATACACACATACAAGTCCAAGCTCAGCGAAAGCCTCCAAACTGAGCAAAGACTGTCCTGAAACTGGTGTGGATGCAGGCTCTGAGGCATGCGGGCAAATGTCCCCCCCCCCAAGACTCCCAACCACGCAAATCACCTACTTTCCCACAATGCACTGCTCCTGTGCAGAAAGAGCCTGGAGCACACTGGAATGCTGTCACTGTCATTTTCTATTTATATAGCTATTAATATATAATTAAATATTCATTTCCTCGGCAGGCCCTTCTACACAAAAAGTAATATCTGGACTGTGCATTTGCACGTAAGCCATCGGTGCCGCTCCATATTTACTGTGGCTGTTCTGAAATGAATCTGCAAGCTTCTGGTCCAGCTGCGAATCCCGAACTTAACCGGGTTACAGCCTGGGTTATTTAAATAAACACATCCGGATAGAACTCCTATCTGGATCAGCACCTATCTGGTTCAGTTGGATTCATTTCATATTATACCATACTTTCATTACAATTTTACTTTTTTTTTGGGGGGGGGGGGGGTTGTGCTTGTACTAATTAGTAATTTACAAATATTATAGCATACATTACCATGAACAAGGCTGTTGCTGTATGCTGTTACATATCCTGACGGTGCAATCTTCGTTATTTTTGTAATTAAACGGATTTATAATGCATTGTTATAGTTTCTCCAGGGCACGGCGTGCATTGCTTAGTGGTTCCCAAACGTCCCTCACCCGCATTACGCCACTTACCAAGACTTCAGCGTCCGGCCGTAACTCTCCGGCACCGCAGACGTGCCGAGACGCCGTCCACCGTCTTATCGGAAATAACGCCAAACCAAGGACGTTCCCCGATAATCGATATTAATGAACCTCTGCAACCGGGATCAATTTGGCCGGGCGCCCCCCAGGGGGGAAGGGGTGCCCCACACCTGCTTTAGGTGATCCCGGCGTATTGAATTTGTACGGAAAGAACAGCGCAGCCGAGGTAAGTTTCATTTTCGGAAAGTCAATTAATGTTGATAAATATATTCAATAAAAAACAAATTACATGGGGGAAGCGCACCCCGGCGAATCGCCGCCCTCATTTATCCCTAATTACAGCATCCCTCTCCGGCCCTGCGCCGGCTCTGCGCGCCTTGCCGTCATATTGATCCCCTAATTGTCTAGTCTGGCACCTGCTTTCGGCCTCATAACTAACATTTCAGCTTCTATAAAAGGTAATTATCTGTAATAAACCTCCTGATACTACAGCAGGGCGGAAAAAACACGCACGCGAACGTGGAAATATATGAAGGCTGTCAAGGGTTTATCCAATACAAATGTTATGGTATTATGTGGTATAACCTGGCCCTAACATCCTATTATATCGTTTGACGACCTAATGCGGTTTTGTTCTTGATTTATTATGTCTGGGGATATTATCTATAACTAGTACAAAAAATGTGAATAATTGCTGAATGTACATATGGGCTACTTTGTGTCAAGTCCAAGGTCCCGGCGAAGCAAGATGCCCTAAGAACATAATTAAAGGAATGAATAAACGCCCCGGACGTGGCATTTGTTGGGACCTTGCGTGCACCGAGGTGGCTCGTTCACATTTGGGATAAAGGCTCGCCATCCGTTCTATAGGCTCATTCACCGCACTTCCTTTATTCGAGTTGCCATGTAGGCTATTGCTCTATAGGATGCCCAAAAAAGCATGCAAAATGAACGGTCCATTAATAAAATAAGGTCAGCTTATTTCCCCCTAGAATAGCTTATATCCCATACTTAAATAATAGTTAGGTGCAGAAATCTGTGGGTCTGTTAAATTTTAAAGGCAGGTTCCTTGATATATCATTCCGAATAGGATTAGTTAAGTTTCCTACAGTGGAGTTTTCTAATTTGAAACTAAACTGCCCGGATTACAGCTGCTGGTACTGAAGTCACCGTAATGAGTTAATCCGCCCCCCGCCACCAGCCCCCAGATTTGAGAGTGACAGCCGCGGGTACCTTTCCGACTCCGGGAGGGGGGCTCCAGCCTTTCATCTGACACCCGAAGGCTGCAGGACCACTAAACTGCAGGGGCACCACGGCTGTCTCCTCCTCTGTCATAACTCAACAGGTTCCATACCTGATTTCTCCGGGTTTAAGAACAACATTTCATCGAGGAGTGAACGCACACCGCAAATAGTCGCATTCTTAAAAAATAAAATAAAATAAATAAAATAACGCACCAGAACATTCACACCAAGGAAGAATTTGTTTATAAATTGTTTTATCAATAAACTCTATCCCCATAACGTCTCCCACCTTTTCAAGAATAAACGTCAATTTGTTTGCATTCCATAGATATATTAAACGCCTTTTAAATTATAATAATGGAATAAATAGCTCTATTTGTAATTTTGGCCGTATATTAAAACGAGGATTTTTTTTTTTTGCTTATGGCTTTTAAAAAAGTGCCATGAAATTAAAGTATGGCAACACGGCAGAGACTTTGCTTAGAAAGTTTCCCTAAGTTGCAAAGCGATGAGCGCGAGGTGGGAGCCCGGGCGGCGAGAGTCCGGTGAGAGTCGTACCTTTGCGGGCGGCGCTCCCGTCCTCCGCGACGGCGCGGCGTGTGCGCGCTTCGCGGTCACGCGAAGTTGGCTCGGAGACCGGCGCTCTGCTCGGGCTGCTTTCGGCCGGGAGTAGGCACGGAGGACTTAGCAGTCACTGAAACTGACAAGGGGGGTTGCCTTCTCTCCGCGCCACACTCAGTCGGTCTTGTCGGGGCCGTCAAAGGAGACATGCCGTATCTTCGCGTCCTCCTCCTAATCCCCCGGCGCAAAGCATGACTGCGCCCCGGGGACGTCGGACCGGGCTTTGCTGGCGGGGCGTCCGACGAGCGACGAAGCCGGAGTAGGCAGAGAGGGACGGCGGGACGAGTCCCCGGGGCTGCCGGGCTGCGAAGCGGTGCGCCGACGGGCTGGGAGGCTGGGATCTAATGACGGTGCGGGGCTGAAGTCCGGCAACGGCGAGCGAGCGCACCGCATGCGGCAGCTCGGGGGGATCTAAAGGCAAACAGCGACTCTCTCCAGCGTGTCTTTGCTTTAACCCGTGAAGATCAGAGGCAGGGGGCTCATGAGAGTTTAACCCTGACAGCACCTCCCCGGCACCGTCACACGGCGGGGATCCGTCCCGATCTGCCAGCGTTTGCGGCTTTAGCGGCGCGCAATCGGGAGACGGGAAGATCACCACCACTGCCCGTTTTTATTATAGATAACCCTGCATTTTCGCGATGAATGTGGTAGAATTAATAAAATATATTTTTTAATGATCTCATTTCAGAAAACTGCACGCAGTTTATAAACAAGAACGTGTACAATTATTATCCACACACAATATTTGAACTGAAGCACAGTTTAAGGGTCAGGGTGTAAAGGTGAGTAAAATGCTATAAAGGAGAAGTTTGAGGCTTTTCGTTTTCTCATCACGTTGGTTTGATCATGATGGTATTACTGAATGGCACTCTGGTACACAGCTGGCCGACCAAGCCCCGCCGGCCTAGTCCCACTGAGGGGCTTCTGCGCGGCCCCACCAACTTCTGCTGGAACTGGACCGGCACCACTGGGTGTTGGACTCACCCTCTTTCGTGCTTAGTGGTGGTGGTGGTGGTGGTGGAGGGGGGAGGTCAGATATCCACAAGCGCCATTTAAAAGAGGACAAATCAATTTGTGGGAGCACATATTCAAATTCCAGGTGCCAATCATTAGGGAGAGTGTCCTTTAAACAGATGTGACACGCGCAGGGCAGTCCCAATGTCACGGCGAGTGTCGCGTTACGGGGGGTGACAGTCCCTCCACTGTCACTGTCCATCACGTCACCCACAGCAACATTCCAGCTTAAGTCACAACTTATAAATGGCTATGGCAGGCGGTGTGCCGCTTCTCCCGTGGGGGGGGACAGGTGCTGTGTGGGACAAATGCTGCAGTAACGGCTCAAAGAAACTTCAGAAAGTGAAAAATTTCCCAACAGCAGAATTCAGATTAATGCATAAACCTTTATTTACCAAGTATTTGTACAGCAGAAATTTGGGGGGTACAACCAGAAAATGATGGGTGTACCGCCTCAAGCCAAGCAAAAGAAGCAACGACAAGCCCAGTGTGGAAATCACAATTTGCCAGGTGTTGAAAACTGAATACTAGACTTATTTAGTATTTCCCTTCAATTCACTGTTCAATTCACTGTTCAATTCAATTCAATTCACAATTCACTGTGTGAATTGAAGGGAAAAACTTTTAAATTTAAATTTTATTACATAACAAATGATTAATAAATTCAACCTGGACAATGTGATTTTTTGAAGGGGAAACATTGGGTTCATATTTACGTTCCTGTAACAGAAATCCGCACCATTTGCACAGTTATGTTTGTTTGTTTTTAAGAAAGTGCTGGCCCCTCCCTTCTCAAATCCTGCCCTTCCTCCCCATCACCCCCACCCTCCAGCCTGCTGTGAATATTAAAAAAAATCAAATTGTTTATTATCCTGTCATGCTGCTTTATGGCACGCCAGGGAATATTTGACCACGGTTCTCATAAACTCCGCCATAACAAGGAAGGGGAGAAATTGGCAGCATGACAGCCATGGAGGCCGTGCCGGAGCCTCTGCAGCGCCCCCTGAGGGCCCATCACGGCACTGCTCCTCGCAGAGAAAATAAAGTATTCTTTAGCTTTATTGAAATTCCCAATCCTTCCTGCCCAAATGAGTGTCGCTTATGACAGGGAAATCAGCATCATTTCTACTTCAGCTGTCTGAAGACAAGTGGGAGCAGTTACACCCCCACATTTAAAAGGCTTGCACCACAATATACATGTTGCCCCCTCCCCCCTTCGTCTCCAGCAGACAGAGCTGCCCTCAGACTCTTTGTTAGTTCTGCTTGGTGGATTTCCTCCAAGTCTCACGTTTTGTGAAGTTTCGGGCGAACGCTCGACCCTCGCTGTAACACGCACGACATATATAGTGCATTCTCGTGTAACACGATTCATTTATTTATATTGGTGAGATATTGATAGTGCGCCTGTGTGACCTTTGCACTGAGAATCCACTTGCTAGTGACATACATGGAAAGTGTCTGCGTTACATCGCGCACGATGAAGATTTCCTTACGTGCTGCAGGATGAAATCGGCCGACCTTGCAAAACCAGGTATAAATGTAGTTTTGCGTTTCTCCTCTCAAACCCTTTTCTTCAGCAATACAGAAACCCGACCACTTGGCCTCAGAGTACTTTAACTTGTGTTTATATATATTTTTTTCTGCCCGACTTCAAAACCCAGAGGACTGCAGACAGGTAGGACGTTAAAAATGCATGCCTTACATGCCTGCCGCATCAATGTTTTCGTGACTTTTGACGGATACGCTCAGAGAATGTCCGCCAGATGTGTGTGTAGTGTGTGTGTGTGTGGGGGGTAATTTAAAAGGGAGGGAAAGCACAGCCACAGTAAATTTATATAGACAATGAAGAAGCCATATTAGAGGAATATCAGCGAAGCACATCCAATCAGAGCCCAGCAGCTGAAGCTCGCACATAGAGACAGGGGCTCATGTTGTTAGGGAAGCTGTCCGCCGGGGTACATCGACGTTAAACGGGGGGGCACGGATGCCAACATGTGCCCCCTTTCCACCTCACACTTACCCCTCAGTATCCCCCCATTATACGCAATTTAGTGGTTCTGTAATTTCCTAAGCCTCAGAGAGGCCATTCTGAGAGGGCGCTGGGGTCGCCCCACTCCAAGGAAGTGCGCCCGCTTGTGATGGCGCGTCTTCACTGTCCTGAGAGCGCTGTGTGCTGTGCTGTTATCCTGCTCCAACGGCATATCCACACCTCGCTCTGTCAGTGTCGCCCATTCGAGAAAAGGCTTTAAATAAACGGCTTGGATGTACTTCCTGTACAGCCTGAGGGTCTAACAGAGGGATTTTATCAGATCAATGCTGTGGCACAGCCACTCGAGTGCTGGGCTTCTGAGCACCAGGAGCTCTGTGAATTACACACTCCACATATTTTTAAATCGCTCTCATAAAACTTCAGGTAAACTGTTTAAATGCAACACAAAGCAATCAAATAAGAGGTGTCTAGTATTAACCCTGTGTTCTGAAGTGGGGAAGAAGTTCAGATGTTTCACGCTGTGGATGTTCTCCACCTCTACAGGAACATGGGTCACATACAATTTGAAGAGTGCAACACAAAACCTCAGATGATACTAAATACAGGAAATTTAACCACAAGTAAAAATCTCATCTGGCACACGAGATTGGTCACCTGTGGAAGAGAGGACGGCCCCTGTGTGTCCTTCTGAGCTTCTGTCTGTTGACAAACTAGCCCATCAAGGCCTTCAGGACAAATAAGTGATTTAGCAAATGGCCAGGGTAGCCCTTCTGTATCGCAGCAGGCACTGGGGGGGGGGGGGGGGGGACCTGCCCAAACCTTCCCCCCACCCGGTTTGGTTCAAGAGAGACCCCCCCCCCCCCCCCCCCCCCCCCCCCCCACACCCCCCAGGCGGCGGGAGGAGGGGTGCGCGGGCGGAGGGCGGGTGGCGGGGGGGAGGCGGTGGGGGGGGGGGGGGGGTGGCCGGGGTGGCGGGGCAATACTGTCACAAACCTTCAGCCCATCAGGTTTGATTCAGAGCAGACCCTGTCCCCCCCCCCCCACCGCCTCCAAGAGCCATTTTAGCCATGTGACGATCCTCTTCTTTGCAACATAATATTTTCCAAGTAATATTTCCAAATAATATTTTTAGATTTTTCTCTTTCTGAAACTCCAGGCAGGACCCTGAGTTCTGCTTCGCCAAACAAAGAGTGGCCCCCTCTCACAGCGGCCCCTGCCTCTCTGCAGATAGGACAGTCCCCATGTCGCAGCGAGCCGCTGTGGGCTGTGTTGCGGTTCCTGCAGCCTTCAGGACAACCTGACCAGATCTGTTCAGAGTTGCTTCCAGCAGCAAATGGCGAGTGGCTTCGTGTTAAATTATAATCCCTTCACAAAAGAACAGTTGTACTTCAAGTTGACCCAATGATTAATAGCATTTGCTTTTATTTTGGGATGCAGTCAGTCTGCTTTTAGTGACCACTGAAAACCCCCCGCAGATTAACACCTGCATGTCACCTGCAGGCCCAGACAAAGCAGGCCCATTGTCATCTCCATCAGGGCGAGCCCAGTGCCACTCTGCTGTCACCATGGAAACCCAAACGCACCAGTCCAGACGAGCTGCAGACTGCCAAGAGGTCAAAAAAAAAAAGAACCAAGGAAGGGACCAGATTGAGGAACCTTTGCTTGAACTGCTAATTAAGGTTTTAACAAAATTACATTTTTGGTTAAAGGAGCTGCTCGAATTTAATTTGACACATATTGAGAAGTTGGCATATATGAAATAGGAGATCACACCTGTTTTTGGTAGCAGACAGGTCAGTCCTTAGCAGACAGCATGCTGTTTAAAGCGACTGTGCCGTCACACCAAACCGCACACTGCACTACGGCAGGATTTGTACCTCAGAGACGCCATACACTGCACTATAGCAGGATTTGTACCTTAGAGACGCCATACACTACACCATGGCAGGATTTGTACCTCGGAGACGCCATACACTGCACCATGGCAGGATTTGTACCTCAGAGACACCATACAATGCACTATAGCAGGATTTGTACCTCGGAGACGCCATACACTGCACTATGGCAGGATTTGTACCTCGGAGACGCCATACATTGCACTATGGCAGGATTTGTACCTCGGAGACGCCATACACTGCACTATGGCAGGATTTGTACCCCAGAGACGCCATACATTGCACTATGGCAGGATTTGTACCTCAGAGACGCCATACACTGCACTATGGCAGGATTTGTACCTCAGAGACGCCATACACTGCACTATGGCAGGATTTGTACCTCGGAGACGCCATACACTGCACTATGGCAGGATTTGTACCTCGGAGACACCATACAATGCACTATAGCAGGATTTGTACCTCGGAGACGCTATACACTGCAGTATGGCAGGATTTGTACCTCGTCGACACCATATACTGCACCATGGCAGGATTTGTACCTTAGAGACGCCATACACTGCACTAGGGCAGGATTTGTACCTCGGAGACGCCATACACTGCACCATGGCAGGATTTGTACCTCAGAGACGCCATACACTGCACTATGGCAGGATTTGTACCTCGGAGACGCCATACACTGCACTATGGCAGGATTTTTACCTCGGAGACGCCATACACTGCAGTATGGCAGGATTTGTACCCCAGAGACGCCATACACTGCACTATGGCAGGATTTGTACCTCGGAGACGCCATACACTGCAGTATGGCAGGATTTGTACCTCAGAGACACCATCCGCTATTCAGAAATGTTAAATTACGCAGCAGAAATCTAAAGTTGACAAGCATTAAACCCTGCCGTCATCCTCTTTATGGCTAGAATATCACCTGTCTGCACATTCATTAGGAAATTAGTGGTTGTCCACAGAGCACAATGTAAGTGTTCTAGGCTGCGTGATGCAGAGTAATGGAGCCGTGTAGGTGATCTGCTATTTACCTAACAGATTCAGTGTCCTGTGGTATTGTAAAGGTGCGATCTTGCTGGGTTTGTGTCAGCTTTTACTGCCTCTCTCCCGATTGCCACACAGCTGAGCCAAGCCCCGTGGGCATGATCGGCGATTAAATGGTCGGATGCACCCCACCCCCCCCCGCCGGCTCATTGTCCCAGGTACACGTCCCTCCCGTAAATTGCCTGCAAGCAAATACAAATCCATTTGGCAATCGGCCGTTACTTTTTACGCCAAAACCTGCAACTGTAAAATGTAAACAAATAAACACAGATTTCTTTTGGGATGTCTCGTGTCATTGCGTACTTCAGAATGACAAGCAATTCCAATCAGAGGAGTTGCTTTGGATGTGAAGTGAAATTCATCCTTTGGGGGTGGGGGGGGGGGGTAATCGGCAGGCCAGAGGATAATATCAGCATGCCGCGGAGTGTTTGTTTGTCGCTAATTTAGAAACTCATACACATATGGTTTGGAGTCTAAAGGGCTTTTTGCCCCAAGACAGTTGACAGGAATTAAGCTGTTTGGAATGACAGATATTTTCTCTTATACAGCCTGTTAATAAACACAAATTTAGTTGCACGTGACATTCCTTTCAATTACTTTCCTTTAACTCTGGGTAAACGGTCACCTGAGAGCTCCTGTGTGTCTGAGCAGGCCATTGCGGTGCTGTCCTGGGTCGCCGCCTGGGTTGCCGCTGGGCCCGCACGCTAAGCTTAGGCCGGCAAACGTCAGGCACCAGAGATTAAAGAAGCGCAGCAGCTCAGCCACGCTGACGTCTGGCACGTCGTCCCCCATCTCCTTTCCCGGTTATCCTCTAACGCCGACACCGCCTCGCAGGTGACACTAAGGAAGCGGTATGCTGTGAGACAGCCAGCCTCAGCCTTGACTGATAAGCCAGGGTCTGCGGAGTGAGGCGACTCCGCCATCGACAGCGGCTCTGCGAGGGGAATCCTGCAGCCTTCTGCGTGCGGCACCCAGATTTATCACAGACAGACAGAGGGCTATTTCTGCGTTTGCCAAAAAAACCAAGCGGCTATCCAGAGAGCGAGCCGGCTGGTCTGCGCGGCACCTCCGCGCTGCCGGAAGGCCAGGGTGTGCATGACTGAGTTTCAGCTTGCAGTAACCCCAATCTCATATACAGCCTTCAGCTCTGAAGTCTACGGATTCATATAATCATAATTCCATTAACAGAATATTAACATGTAAAGAATTACTGGCAGCTGACTGACTCAGTTGTGTAACACAGAAGTAATAGTAGAGAAAGTACTTTCCTGTGCATGTGTGACAGAGAAAGCACATATCATGCCAAAGCACATATCATGCCGAAGCACATATCATGCCAAAGCACATATCATGCCGAAGCACATATCATGCCGAAGCACATATCATGCCGAAGCACATATCATGCCAAAGCACATATCATGCCAAAGCACATCTAACACAGCACCCGCAGGAAAATTACTGCGCTTTACCACTGATTTGGTCATTTTGTTTTTGCCACGACCGTGGCCCTAGTCATTAAAGATTTATATCTATACGACAAAGAAGTGTTATCTGACAAAACAGAACCTACAAACCTACAGAACCGGGCCGTCCAAAAATCACAGCTGTCCTCCGGCTATGCGAGTCGGTGATAATTCCACACAGTTTTCAGCCAGTATTCACGAATTACAGAAGCGGTTTCCAGATAAATACACTTTTATCAAGGTCAGTCGGTGTTCGTCGCTGTGTGGGGGAGGGATGCAGTAGATTAATAATATTAAGTTCATTCATGTACAGTTAGTACATGTACAATAACAACAACGACAACATTATTATTATTATTATTATTACTACAGATGGTACCCAGGTAACGGTTCGACTTAAGACTTTTCGATCTTACAATGATGACAATATTTTTTAAAAAGTTTAACTCGGCAGGCAAACGTAGCGGCATATGCAGTATGATACGGTGGGACGCTGCCAGGATGTCTGCATCTTCCCTCGTTAAATAATAATAATAATAATTATTATTATTATTATACTGATCACCATGTCACTTCATGTTACCGTATAACTATGCATGTGACAAATAAAGAATCTTGAATCTTGACTTACGATATTTCCAAGTTATGATGGGATCATCGGAAAGCATCTCCATTGTAAGAAGGGGACTACCTGTATTATTATTATTATTATTATAAGAGGAAGAAGGGGAAGAGAGAGTGTGTGAACCCCCGGAAAGGTCTGGGCTGCCCCCAGACTCACCTCCACACCCAGGGAGCCGGGGCAGAAAGGCTGCCTGATGGATGATAAATACATGCAGCCCTGATAAATGAAAACCAGGCTGATATCAAGCGACATATCAGTGACCCAGATCAGGGGTTATCATTCAAAACCTGGGCAATATAGGGGAATTAAATAGAAAGGTCAGGTTTTATTGGAATCTGTCAGAGGTTAAGATTGATAAGAACAATACTTGTCTAATTCTATCTGTATTTTGCAATATTCTTAATGAATAATTTTATTTCTCCCCGAGCTCTCAGTTCCTCAGCTGGGTTAGAGTGATAAAGTGATTCTTTCTGTGCTTTGGTACTATTTAAAAGGGTGTAATGTCTGTTTTTAATGCTTTTTCTTTTTAACTACTTGAAAACAAAAAAGTTCTCCATTGTGTACGAGACGACAGGAAGGGCTTAATTGTTTTTGGGAAGGTATCCTCTGGCTGGGATTCATCGCATCCAGCCAAGCAGACTTAGAGAGACAGCGGCTCGAGTCTAAATCAAATCCGATTTCCCCTCATCACAGGACGACTCGTGTGTCGGCAGATGCTCAGCGTGTCGTCCGAAGGAGGCGCCCCCGTACCCTGCCAGCCCGGGGGGGATGATTTGTCACAATCACGGTTTCCCCCCCATGTAATATCGGCATAACACGGAGCGTGCAGGAATGTGGCGCTGCGCAGAGGTCAGACAGGGGTGAGATGAATAATATTGCTTCGTTACGCTGTGATGAAACTCCCCGCCAGCAACTTGGAAGTTGACTGCCCCCCCCAAACGACATCTGTTTATCCGTTCTACTTGGGCAAAGTCTCAATATTGCCTTTAAAAAATTGATGCTCTAGTTATTTTTCGTTGATATTAGAATTTTCCCCCTTATATTTTTGGTCCTTACGTCTCTATTCATTCTTTTTAAGGAGAAAATATTGCCTGTTGGATATATTTCTCCCCTGCTTCTGTCTGTGTAGCTGTGGCTGAGATGATGGGATGGGAGAGGTAGCATTGGACCCGGCTCGGTGTCCTGGCGGGGGGATGCAAACAGCCCCCTTCAAAATTGACGAGGGTCTGGTCCTCGGTATGGTGGTGTGTTCTCTAACAAACTTGCATTTGTTTTGATTTCACACCCGGAACAGGGCACAGCGGGGCCAGCAGGGCCAGCCCTCAACCCTGCCTGCTCTGCCGACCTGCAGTGAGCATGGTGCTGCACGCTAGCGCCTCCTTCTGGCAGGGGATTGCCTTGCATGTGGTCGCCACTGACTGCTGAGCATAACCTTCAACTTGGCATCTACTGCGACACTTATCTCACTACTGTGAGGATGTAGTTTGCGGGAAGCAGGGGTTCTGTTCCATTTTATGGTTTTCAAACTAATTTGTAAATAATAAAAATAAGAATACAGCACAGTTGCCTCACACCTCTAGGGTTCAAGGGTCCTGGGTTCAAGTCTCCGCCATGCCTGTGCTTGGAGTGTCCATGTTCTCCCTGTGGGATTTCCTCTGGGTACTCTGGTTTCCCCCCGCAGTCTTAAAGATGCCAACTTAAAACATGCTTAGGTGTGAGTGTGCCCTGCGATGGGTTGGCGCCCCATCTTGGCTTGTGCCCTGCCTCCAGGATGGGCTTCAGACCCCCTGCTACCCTGAACAGGACAAGCGGTTTTAGAAAATGGATGGATGAACCTGTCCTGGGTTGTTAATGACACAGACAATAATTAAAACAGTATTTCACTTGGCTAAGTATTTTATAACCAATCCATTACTGAAGGGCTACCTAATTAATGACAGCTGCTAGAGTGGGTCCTGTTCATGATGCATCAGAAGCACAGACAGGAACTGTCTTTCTGAGCCTGCCACTGTTAGCGGGGACCCCCAGCACCATGACCAGGGAAAAACCAGCGGGGATGAGCAAGCCTTGGGGTGGGGGGGTGCAGGGGCAGCGGAGTAGGTAGGCCCCGGCCCTCGCTTACCCCGGAGACTTTGGCCCCGAGAGCCACTGTCACTGTGGATAGCTATGCCAATGACATGCACCCCCCCCCCACACACAGGTGAGCCATCCTGTAGGGAGCCCATAATATGATGAATATCAAGTTATGGAAAAAGCCAAACTGAGCAGGCGAGCTGTTTGGTGCTGCGGTGTGAGCCGGGGCCGTCTGGCGGGCGACGGCGGGATGAGGCGGGAAGAGAGGCAGCGGCGCGGCGGATCTGGCGGAGAGCGGCCGAGAAAGGTGACACAAATGGGAGATAAGAGCACAACCAGCCCCCCCCCCCCCAATCCAGAGACGCAGCTCCAAGCGCCTGTGAAGCGGAACTAAGCATCCGGCAGCACTGGCATATGCCCCCCTCC
>JAODKM010000048.1:10022964-10043040 GCA_026780845.1 Petrocephalus sullivani | reverse complement strand
GGGAAAGGGTGGGGGGGGGGGTTTTTGTTTGTGGGTTTTTGGTTGCCTCCCCCCCCCCCCCCCCCCCCCAAGGAGTCATCAGCGTGAAAGTTTGCCAATTGCTCTGTTTGCCTGTGATGGCCTCCCATTTCAGCATTGTACTGTTACCCTGGACTGAGGAAGCAGTCCAATGATGTCTGCTTGTGCGTGTCTGCATGCCGGTGTCTACATGCAGAAGTGGCTATTCAGTGTGTTGCAGGAAGGAAACCCCAGAGGCACAAGTGCAACAGTCTCCCCAGAATTGCCTCAGCCACCCTTATTAATCCACAAAGAAATACAAAATGAATTCATGCAAAAAAAAATGTATCAGGAAAGAAATCTTCGTGTAGAATACTTTAGGAAAGGTGTTCCCACTACCTGTATATCTTTAAAAACCACATCCTGTCTTGGATTGAAACTAATTGGTTTTTTTCTGGCTTGATGTTGAATTCAAGAATAAAAGGGCACGATGACTTATTCAGCTGTAAGCCAATGCGGCGCGTTTTTGCCCATAAATGCGCGTGTCTCACGCCTGCAGCAAAGCATAACGCAACAAGTAGCGTGCATCTGAGAAGATTGCTCTGCTGCGGGAGACGCTTCTGAGGAAGCTAGAGGCCCTTCAGCTGCTTTCCTCCTTCTAATGAGGCAATAACCTTGCCACAAGCCAGCTTCAGGATACGTGAAAATAGAGCAGCCCACGTGGAACGCAGAGTCAAGGGAAACAAGGGGGTTAAAAATACTTCAGGTTGGAATCCCACAAACAAAGGTCTCACTTGGCATGACACAATCCGGCTACAGTCAGAAGATCACTCCACCCCCAATACACTTAGGACAAAAACTAGCAGTGACAATAAACAATTAAGAACTACCTTTATAAAAACTAATTTCAGGAAGTTCAAAGTTCAGTAAACTTTTTGTGACATATATTAAACTGCAGTGTCTGTTCTAACACAGATTAGAGGAGATTAAGCCGGTCCTCTTTGATGTGGAGGGATGACTGCACTTAGTAAAAGCTGTTGAGTTTTTTTTCTCCAACAATGACTCAGCTGCTCCTGGACCTAATTTGTTTAGTTGTGCATGACCGCGTGAACCACATTTCTGCGTCTTCAGCCAATTAGCACATGTGCGTCTGTCGTAATTCACCACCACGTTGGATCTTGACATTGACCAGACACCTGAACCATGTGAAATGCAGGTAAAAATAGACACTGCTCCACTCCTACAGCATTACGCCCTGAGCTCGGGATGGATATTGTTCGGGGCAAAAGAAAAGCGAGAAAGAACCGGCACAGGACAGTCATGCAGTCATGTCCCACCCAAATTTTACTGGAGAACAGGTATATTGTTCTGCGGCTGCTGCCAGTCAGTGAGCCCACTGTCAGTGCTATTGCCAACACCAGCACTGTTAGCTCAGATGCTAACGCTGAGACCCGTGCAACAGTGGCTTATGATGCAGCTGAGCCTGTGATCATCAACGAGGACGGGATCAGAACAGAACGTGTGCCGGACTGAGAAGGAAGCTAATAAAGTCAGAGAAGACATCAAACCAAAGACTCTGCTGGTAGGTGACATATAATAAGAGATACTAAAAGCTAAAAAGTCTACCCAATGCTACAGTTAGTGATATGGTCCTCTGGAGCAGGTGTTATCAAACCATCTGGGCAGGGAGAGAATTACTGTTGGTACAAATGACACTTGTTCTGGAATGACAAATGGCACAGAGCTGCTAAAAAGGGACGTCACACAGCTCATGGACAGATCTCTGCGCCAGGCCCTACTCCCACTTTAGGCAAAGGGACTGAACCTTTCAGCCAATTGTTGGCATTAAATACCTGGCTTTCCTCAGCATCCATGGATCATAAACTGAGCTTCATCGACAAGTTTAACCTGTTCTGGAATCAGCAAAACCATTACAGGATGGACACTGGGCACCAGTGCCTCCTGCACCCCACTGGAATTTGGAAAGGTTTAAAATTAGAGAACAGAAGGCTTTTGTCTTCTCCCCTGGACAACGAGAACAATGACGTCATACTGGGTATGGATCCCCTGCTGTTGGCACAGCCCACACTCGGCACCAAGGAGCAGCTCCAGTGTTTGCCAGTCCTGTTTTGACTAACTTGAGGGCAAACAAAGTGCACTCAAAGGGCACAGCTATCCTGTCTAATCTGGCTCCAGTTATGCGCCACAGACTGGGTCACACAATGCATGTAATACATTGAACTTAGCTTTATTGAAATATCAGGTCCCTGGCTGGCAAATCACTATTAATTAATGATAACATTATCAAGAAAAACCTCGACTTTCTGTTTTTAACTGCAATGTGGTTAAATAAAAATAATGCAGCAGTCCTTGCTGAATCAGCTCCTCCAAGCTTCTCTTTATCAGCAAGGACAGAGAACTTAGCATAGATGGTGTAGTAGCCACCTTATTTAAAATATTTACCAGTGCGAGCAGCTGTTATATGGAAAGTTTGGCTCTTTTGAATATCTAGCTCTTCAGTTGAGATCCTCCTGTCAAGCAATATTAGTAACAATCAACAGGCCTCCAAAATACAGCGCAAATTTTTCGATGACTTTGTCAAACTTCTGTCCACCGTGTGTGTTGATTATAGCTGTGTTGTCATTATGGGTGATTTTAATTTAAATTTGATAATCATGAAGATGCCAGTGCTAAAGAATTGTTTAACATCCTGGACATCCTTTCTCAGCATGTACCAGATTCAACACATAACAAGGGACACATTTTGGACCTGGTTATTTCCGATGGTGTTACTGAGGCTGCAGTGGCTGACATTGCCCTTTCCGATCATTACTGTGCTTTCTTTATAATGACAATCTCTGCTGACATCAGTAGAGTTGAAACAGATATAATCAGAAAACACTATATAAATGAAAACACGTGTGCACTGTTTGCCCAGGCTTTTACACCCACACCAGCTCTAATTGTCAAGAATCTGGTAGACAGTTTCAGTTCTACAGTTATGAACATTATTGATGCCACGAAGGTCAAAGTTGTCTCTGGTAAAAAAAGGCCATGGAGAAATGCCATATTGGTAAAAGCTCAAAAACAAGAGCGTCGAAAGGCAGAGCACAAGTGGCGAAAAAAAACGAAAGTACAGGGTCACTATGACATCTATGAGGAGAGACTCTGCATCTATAACTTACAACTAAAAATGGTAAGACAGTCTTTTTTCGTTAAGAGTATTAATAAAAATAGCAATAATTTAGGCACCTTATTCACTGTCGTTTATAGACTGTCAAACCCATCAGGATCATACCCTCCGGAAACGTTACCCACCAAATCATGCAGTGACTGACATTGCCCTTTCATACACTCCAGAAACGTTACCCACCAAATCATGCAGTGAGTGACATTGCCCTTTCATACCCTCCAGAAACGTTACCCACCAAATCATGCAGTGACTGACATTGCCCTTTCATACCCTCCAGAAACGTTACCCACCAAATCATGCAGTGACCTACATTGCCCTTTCATACCCTCCGGAAACGTTACCCACCAAATCATGCAGTGACTGAGATTGCCCTTTCATACCCTCCGGAAACGTTACCCACCAAAACATGCAGTGACTGACATTGCCCTTTCATACCCTCCAGAAGCGTTACCCACCAAATCATGCAGTGACCTACATTGCCCTTGCATACCCTCCGGAAACTTTACCCACCAAATCATGCAGTGACTGACATTGCCCTTTCATACCCTCCGGAAACGTTACCCACCAAATCATGCAGTGACTGACATTGCCCTTTCATACCCTCCGGAAACGTTACCCACCAAATCATGCAGTGACTTTGCCTATTTTTTCACAGACTAAATTATGAGGATAAGACAAACGGTCTGAAATTCCAACTTGGGCAAAATGCCAGTATCACCTGTGCCTCTGCCAAAGACTACATTAGTTAACTTAGCACATTTTTAACTGCTATGACAAATTGTTCAACACCTTAATCCTACTAGCTACTGCCTTGACACTACAAGCCTACAAGGCTCTTCGTTAAAGATGTTTTTAACTGTATAGCAGCAGATGTGCTACAATTAGTTAATAGTTCTCTTCAGTAAGGCCTTTTTCCAAGGGCCCAGAAACCCACAGCTATCAAACCTCTTTTATATAAGTCCAAACTAGATGCCTTAGTAATTACTAACTATAGACCTCTATCAAACCTACCTGTTTTAGGAAAGATAATTGAAAAGGTTGTTTTTCAGCAACTTAGTTCTGTCATGGTGCAAAACAATTACATGAATGCTTTTCAGTCCGGATTTCGATCACACCACAGCACTGAGACTGCACTTGTTAAGATTCATCTGAGCGGTGATGAATCAAAAATTTGTTTTTGGTATTACTGGATCTCTGCATTTGACATGGTTGGCTATTATATACTGCTAGACAGACTAGAAAAGTGGGTGGGACTTTCTAGCACCGTGTTAAATAATTAGAAATTAAATTAGAATTAAATAACTAAAAAATGAGCTTGAATAATATTTTTAAGATTGGGACTAATAATTACTCAATAAGTAATTATGAGTCTGAGCAAACAAAAAAACTGGCATGTGGAGTTGTACAAAAGGATTTAATAGAAAGATGCAGGGAACAGCACGCTGAAACAAATCACATCAATGACCGGACTGGGAAAACAAACTTGAACGGGGACTAAATACACAGGATCACTAATACAGAACAAGAAACAGCTGGTAAATGCAGGAATTCACACGAGGGTTACGAGGGGGCGTGGCACACAGGAGCGAGCATGACGTGACAGCTCCATTCTTGGGCCTTGGGCATTGCTCAGATTTTGGATCACTACCATAAGCTCTCTTACCATAATTACTGTATAATCCCATAGATTCATGTACATTAAATAAATCAAAGAATGGATATGCTAGAATTTTCTAGCGCCTTGAATCCATGACACAACAACCCTCCAAATCAAGCCAGGAATATTGGTGTAGTTTTGGATGGAGACCTTAAAAACATAGCACAAATTAAAGGATTTCTGTCCAAACAAGATACAGAAAAGCTTGTTCATGCATTTATCTTTAGCAGGCTAGACTATTGTAATGGAGTCTTTACCGGTCTTTGTAAAAAACCAATCAGACAGCTGCAGCTCACCCAGAATGCTGCTGTGAGAGTCCTCACTAACACCAAGAAAGTAGAGCATATGACACCCATCCTAACATCACTGCACTGGCTTCCTGCACATCTCAGGATAGAGTTTAAAGTATTATTACTTGTGTGCAAAGCACAAAATGGTCTCAGGCCTAAATACATTCCTGATCTACTAGAACGGTATGAAGCATCCAGACCCCAGAGGTCATCTAGGAAAGGCCTACTCAGTGTTCCCCGAATCAAGCCCAAGCACGGTGAAGCAGCATTCAGTTTCTATGCTCCATGCTTGTGGAACCAGCTTCCTGAAGACCTGAGGTCTGCTGCTACTGTTAACTCATTTAAATCAGGGCTTAAAACATTTCTATTTGCTGCTTTTCATACACTGTCACTACAGCGGAACTTCTTTTCAGTTAGCTATTCATTTGTTTAATTGGCTTTTAGGTTTTTTTGTCTTTTAAATGTGATTTTAATATATTTTATCAAAATGTATCCTTCTCCCTTGATAAAGCACTTTGAATCGCCTTGAGTCTGAATTGTGCTGTATAAATAAACTCGCCCTGCCTGAACTTGATAGGGTCATGTATGTCTACAACTGGTCATTTGTACAGAACTTTCACTCAGTAAACCATGCTTGTTGTTTAGATTCCTCACATTACTAAGAAACTAGAGTTTCCTTAACCATCATTTTAAGAACACAGTGTTTTTAAGAATAACAAAGACTAACTGCCTGAGTTGAGTTAATTATGAAGAGAAGTGAAAAAAAATAGTTAACTTTTTCCTCACACATATTCTGAGTATAATTCAGAAACTGTACATGGAAAATGTTTAAATATTATCTCAATTGAATATATTTTAGCCATCTGTTTCTTTCCAATGTTTTTATTTTTATTAAATACACAATATTTTTTTCACCCTTAACCCCTCTGTGCACTTCCAGACTTGGTTAGACGTGTGTGACTATGTTATTAAAAACGGCCTCTTAATGAGGGGAACGCGTTGCTTAAATCACACGGTTTTTCTCTGCAGACCCTGACCCTTAATTACGCGGAAAACCGCCCCTGACTCTCCACGCAGTGAGCCGATATAAATCGAAGCGTGGGTTGAGTCGTGCAAACAAAGAACACTGTCACCAGCAAGGCAGAGCCCCCCAGTACTCCGAGGGGCTGGACAGCATCGCACTCTCTCTGTGTACAGAATGCGCAGAGGGCCAGCCGTGGACATCGTCTCAACGGTGAATTATTTCATTGGTTCTTTCTATTCTGTTCGATCGCTTATCTTTGTTTGTTACGCGTTTTTTCCAGGGGTTAAAATCATTGAAGAAGCATCTAGGTGTGCAAACCATCACACATTCCTAACAATCACAAATTCCTTGCACAAATTCAAACAGCTGTATCGAGTCCGGAAGGTCAAGCCGTCGCCTTACCCTCCGTTTATTGGACTGCTTCTTCCCCCCTGGTGACAATAGTGCCCAGCCTGACACCCGTGCAATCGATGTGCGTGTAGCCGTGGTGTCGGAGAGAGCGGCCGAGGGTCCCTGTGTCCCCCCCCCCCGTTCATTAGTCCCATATTCGTCCCGAGGAAAGTGCGACTGTTGACAAGCAAATAGATAACTATAGAAATTCGAGGTGCGCGTTAAAGAGATGCAACCGTGGCTCTTCATCTGAAATTCAATTCGGGTGGGGCATTTTAATTACGGGGGCGGCATGAAGGAAAACAAGGCACAATTAAACATTAAACCAACACACACACACATCATTTACCTAGACAAAAACACAACAGTAGAAAAATCAACACAATTCCGAGGGTTTATTAAACAAAACAACCGCCCTCGCATTTAGATCATTTGTGGCAAGGTCTGTTTGTAACATAGGCCTCCGTTACTGAATTCGCAATGTTTAACCGTGACAAACACAGACTGGCGGACAAATCAGACTGATTCCTCTGCTGTTTATCTTTAATTTCCACTGACAAATTTATCTTCTTGACATTATAAACACTTATTTAGTGAAAGTCCTATACTGCACTCCAGAAGATAGTCTAGGTATTCAGTTCATAATGCTACATGAAGTTTTAATCCCCCTTCCTTAGAAAATGTGATGCAAAATGACCATACGGCATTTGTCAAATTAGGGCAGGTATCAAACTTCCGGCCCCGCTTGTCACCTTTGAAGTGGCCGGGGGAGCGAGGGGGGCAGCTGCTGTTGTTCTCCGGGGTCTTTAAGCTGGGATCAAAGCAAAGTGCACGGCTCCCGTTAAGCAGTCCCGGGGAGAAGACTGTCCCCCGGAGCCCGCAAGGTGGCCCCGAAAGGCCGCTGTCGCAGAGCCACGGGCGACACGCGCTGTCACTCCGGCCTCAGAGCTGTCGCGGCTCCCGAGGCTGGCAGCGCCGCCCGGCATAATTACATCTAATTGCTTAATGCGGGGATGGAGGTGGAGTGACAGCGTGGTGCGGGTCCGCGCGTCCTTAGCGGGGAGCGCCGGGCTCGGCGTCACACCTGGCCGCTGTTCTGCGGCTCGGAGTGGGATCGCCTTAACATTGTATCTGTTTAACACACGCACACAGAGAGCAGAGGGAGAGCTTTGGAAGTTTAAGGGGAGCCCGGTATTTATTAGATATAATCATACATCACACTAAACTGCTTTCCTTGCCTATCTATAGGTGGCTGACATTTCTTCCCCATCTGCCTAAAATGAGGCACAGAGGAGTGGTTGGTATGAAAATGTTTATCAGTTGAAAACCGAAGTGGCACCATGTTTGCTTTCGCGTTTGTTTTAACATAAAAATAAAAGTTTAGCACCCCCCCATCGCTAACTTGGCGGCTTCCGATTTTGCGTCTGACTGGGTCACCGCGCATTACCATCCCCGGTCCTGCGAAAGCGGCGAATGCGCAGGACGCCGGCCGGTTTGCTTTTTTTCTCCGCTGAAATAATCCCCCGAAAATAAATGAGGGTGCTCATGGCGGGACCTCCCCGGTGAATGCGCGAATCAGTGCGGCTCCCTCGCCGGCGTGCCGACGCCTTTCCCCGCATCAGCGCCTCTTCATTCCAATCATCGCCTATTCAGGCGCGGCGCCGAAAAGCCGCTCTTCGGGAGAAACGGCTGGCGTTCCGCTAATCATGTGGAGGTTCAAGCTGCCCGCGTTGGAATCAAGAACCCCAAAGAATGGTGAAATTGGGTAATTCAGAGCCATGCAACAGCATTGTTGCCGAAAAAAAGGTCTTGCAAACCCCATTATGAAGCATTAAAGGTGTTAAAATGACTCGATCAGCCCCGGTATATTATCGCGGAATAGGCCTACCGGGAAATAGCCGTGGCAGAGTTTCGGCGTTGGGTAAGCATTACTGTCTTATCTCATTACTCAACACACGGTACATTCGACCGTTTTCCAAAACGCGTGTCCTGCTCAGAGATGGGGGGGGGGGGCGGACCACAACTCGGGTACCACAGGCGTGCGAAAGGGGCGCCCTGTACAGGATGCCAGGCCATCGGCCCCATGCAGATCACCTCAATCGCCTTTAGACTGCGGGGGGAGAGTCACGCAACTAGATGGGAAAGTGCGAGCAGAGGGGGGCGTCAAACCCTCAGCCCCCCACCACTGATCAGCCCCACTATATATTTATAAAAAATAATAAGCCTATTGTTTTAGTTCTAATGCATGTGTATCACATAATCCTATTCTGGGAGGCAATTCAAAGCAGAGAGAAGAAAGATATCAGAGGGGGAAAAAAGATAAAAAGGTTTTAATCAATACTCACGTATATCCACCTCCGCAAATAGATGCACAGATCAAAAACAGAATCGATAGCTTTTGGTCTCAATGATGCCCACAGTCTTTGAGCCTGGACATTGTACCTGTGTTTATGCAGCCTACGCGTTAGACTTAGGCGCATGGATCGTCCTTAGGAAATCGAGAGACTGGTGTTTTGAGATAAGACAAGCGAAGTTACGTTCTCCTTACCTGGACACATTCGCCGCCTTAAGGTTAAGTGAACGCGGCCAAGACGGCAGCGGAAGCGAAGGGCGCCCCGGCGCAGCTGTCTGCGAAAGGGCACGGCGTGATTGATGGCGCGCTGCTCGAAAAGGCCAATCTCTTTTCATTGATTATCTTTAATCTGTGTCGATATTACAGGATAAAAGGCGTAAGGGAAACACTTATCACGCATGGGCCATGTGTCTTTGCGGAGACGGACTTCTGACGCGTCTGCGTTCAGTCCGTGAGGATCCGCCACGCTTAAGGAACGAAATAAAAAATATCAGGCAGAATTTTATTCCAACCATCCATTTTCTGACACCGCTTACCCTGTCACGGGTGGCAGGGGGTCCGGAGTCTATCCCAGAAACTACGGGCTGGTGGATAACAGAAAGCCCCATCGCATGTGCACGGGGCCCGGAGACGGGGCCCGGCCACCTTGCTGCGCCGTCCTGTTTGTTTCCCCAGTGTCGGTCATTAACGCCCAAGCTGTGTCCTCATCCCCAGGCCGGCGATAAGCCCTCTGACCGGGGGCATGTTTTCGCGGCGCAGCGTGAGGCGGATGGAGGCGACGCTCCGGCACCCCCGGAGCAGACTGCTTTGCGACCTCATCTTTTTCAGTGGCGTGATCAAATGGCACAGGGGAGACGGTATCACACAGCCCCACCACCGCGCCGGACCCGGAGGAGCTTTTTCAGGTGACAGGAATTTTAAATTTAAAAAAGGACAGCCTGTCGTTTTCCAGAACTTTTCCCTGTGGGGAAGGCGCTGGGTACCACGGTTATTTATCCATTTTTATTAGCGCATTAAGTGTGCATAACGAAGAAACCATTGTGCTTTTGTTACTGATATTTAATAAAAAAAAACCCATATAGCCCCTTATTGGAGCTGGACGGGAAGGTTCAGCCTCGTCCAGTAGAGCGGATGTGCAAAAATGCAAACTCTCTGTCATCAACTGCCCCCTATTTAATCTATATGCCGTTTTTCGTCAAGACAAGAACCTGAATATCTTTTTTAAGTGTCCTCTAATAAATGTTTTTTTTTTTTTTACCAATGTATATGTACGCATGAAATGCATATCAGAGCGCATGGAGTGCGTGGAAATAGAACATTCAGAATGTATGCTCCATTACATGCGTATCCAGAAAGATCTGGGGGGGGGGGGGGCGGATCACACAATTCACAGGGGGGTCAGCCGAGGCTTGCTAGGCAAGAGTACCTGATAACACGTTAAATCAATTAATACCCTCGGTACTGTTGTACAACTATATATTAGACAGATACATCTCTAGATACATCTACACTTAATAATACCTTGGTCTTTGATCTCGAATGAAACTCTACACGATTGTACTGTCTCCGCAGAGCGTATTCCAAAACATTGCTGTCGAGATAAAAATTGATGCTAAAACCTGCATCGATTTAATGTTAAAAAGCTTCTTTGGTCGCCATAAATCTTCCGTTACCTCTGCCTTTTTTCCTAATACAAGATATAATCGGGGATTGGGTTTTTGTAACGGAGAAGAGCAGTAAAATGTAACAAATCAATATCACTGCAACATTTCTAAAATAAAATAATAATAACGATTTAATGACTTTTTTGGACAGGGTTTACCTATGCAAATCTCAGCCATAGGTAAGCTTAGACCCTCATCTAATATTACATTTCCATTGATATTACAATTCCCCCCCACCCCCACGCCGACCAGGACAGAGGATGAAAGAACAAATAAACCACCGTTTTCCCGCTTGGACAGTGAGTCCAACAGGTTGTAAGTTCGCCATTACGGATGTACTGGCGAGTTCGAGAGCGGGTTTAATTGAATTGGGCTCCAGTGTAGTTATGCTCTCAAAATCAATTTAGGTGTGATTGCCGCCGACACAACGCGGGATCCCGTGCACGTTTAAGGAATGAGCAGGAATTAACCACTCCGACCTCCGGTCCATATCAGCTAAATATTCCTGGTGTCTTATAATAATGACTGATGTCTTTTAAGGGCTGAAACAGGCGCGCTTAGGAGAAAGTTCCACAGTAATTAGGTTATTAATGCAATGTGCCAGACAATTAAATGGGCGAGACAGCCAGTCGCTTTGGATGAAAGTGTCAGCCTGTCACCGTCGTAATTAGATTGGAAAATTACAGCAACAAAATCCCAAAAGGAGAATATTCGAAACAATCATACTCTTGTATAGGTATACCTGAGCATCAACAGCAGGAACTGAGGGCCAGCTCCGAAAGACGGAAAGTTATACATTTTTCATTTGTGCCTCCGAGGAAAGTCTTCAAAGAAAATAAATAAAGAGAACCAATGGGATTTAGCGTTCACCAACGGGGATATTGGCATATGGAAAGTGGTTTCAAGTAAGAGAAATAAAGTTAGCAAGTCCGTTGTATCAATCAAACTGCGCCATTTAATTTTAAATATTATTAGCTGCATTACAAAATGCATTTTCTTGGTATCTAGAAAATTATCCAACTTTCTATGTCTCTTGTGCCCCCTTCCGGACACGAGGGGAAAAGAGATTTTCCTTTAAACGAGTGTGCGGAGTGTATGAGTATTTGCACAATCGTGTGTGTATGTGAGTGTTTGTGTATTTATAAACACGGCTACTGTTACCCTAGATTATTCTGGAAAACAACTCCACTATCAGAAAAGAAACATGTATAAGAATAAACAACCAAGTATGACTTTGTAAACAACGAGGGGTTTTAACCCATATACGTGTGATCTTCGTAGAAAGGCCTCCACCGACATATCAAAATGCTTTGTTTTAGTTCACGTGTAAGATTTGGAACAAGCATCTTAAAGCTGCGTTCACGCAAGGAAAAGGCGGTCGTTTGAAACGGTTTTGTATCCCCCTCTGATTTAATAAAAAGAATGAGTACGTCGCTCTGGGACACCGAGCCCCAAAAAATGAAGCTTCTCTCAGCCCGAAAGTGCATCCTTTGGCCATTATGTTTGCGTAAACAAATCTGGAATCTTTTTTTAAGGCAAATTGCAGGTCCATTTATCTTTGACAGTAGGGTTCAGAATTTTATTTACATTTTACATTCCCTGTATAGTCACAAAATGTTATATTACCTCTATAGTCACAAATAATTGTCCGTTTCCGTTCTTTCGGTGTCCTGGTTTGTGAGGAAAAAAATACTTCCTCGACATTTATTTGATTATGTACTGGTCGCAAATAAGGGACCGATACGTTCTGCAAGAAAAATGCAGATATTGCTGTTATTTTGAAAACAAGGTTCCAGAGGAGCCGGGAGATCAGAACTATCAATCAAAACTTAAGTGACAAAAAATGAAATATAAATATAAACTAGCAGAGCATCAATACACGTCGCCGATTCACCTGTATGTGAAAGCGTCAAATCGATCTCCAAAGGGATGCTGGCAGACGGCATAACACGAGTATGATTTGATCTACATCTTAAGGACAGCACGGACTGCAATTAGGCTGTGCAGAAAACATAATAAAAACACGGACTTGTACCAAAGCTGTTGTCCTTTCTTTTCGTCTATTTTATTAATATTCAACAGAGTGCCAGTTCAACAAAGACTGTTTTACTGTTGTGTTACCGGCAATAAAGACTCAAAGCAATGGAGATTTCTGTTAACTTCAAATGTGACATTTTCCAAAGCTAATGCCCCATTAGTACAGCCTGCTGGAGATTTCTGTGGCTGAAGGCAGCAGTGATGGCCACCTATTCCGCGGGCGCATTTGTGTGTGTGTGTGTGTGTGTGTGTATTGGTGGGGATGAATCTTTTTGGAAAAACGCATCCCCGGGACTGACAACATCCAACATTTGGAGGCAGAATAACAAGGCAGAGACGATTTGGTTCGCGGTCACCGACTTCGCAGGTGATCACTAATTTCTATGGCCGTCTAGGATAACGCTGAGATCTGCTTTGATGTTCCTGGGTTTGCACTTAGTTCCATCCATCCGTCTATTTCCTGCTGCTTATCTGGGATCGGGTCGTGGCGGCAGCAGTCTCAGCAGCTAGGGATGCCCAAACCTCCTCCTCTCCACCATAGTTCGGATTTATTTTATTTTATTATTTTATTTTTATTCTATTTATGTTATTGGACCAGCGTCTGAACAAGCTCACCGTAGCTGGGTGACAGCCATCAAACGTGGAATATTTCAGAAGCAGTTCATATTGTATATGTGCTTTTGTATTTGAGAGGAGTTTCGGCCCATCCGGAATATTCTCATCGTTTAACTAGTAAAACTGCAATTTGTTTTATATTTTTCAAGCTTGCATTTCTTGCTGATTTAGTCTTATATGGAGACAACGACAGTTCCACAAGGACAGCGACGCATCCAGTTGTGTAATAGTTGTCTAATCCTTTCAGCATTTGTAAAGCACGTGTAACTCATGAAAGCTCCCCGTTTTCCAGAATAAAGTGTTAACAGCAACATTATTATTATTATTATTATTATCGCTAAACAGAAGAAGCCCCACCTGCTACTTCCTTACCCCTAGGCCTGTAGGGGAGCTCCGCTGTCCCGCGGCCACCATCTCTCACCCGTCACGCCCTCCGTCCCGTCCCTAGATAACGCCATCCCAAGGAGCAACTCACCTTTAAACTTCAACACAATGAGTCACTTGACAGCAGCCGATATTATACACGTACCTTTTTCTTGGACCATGAGGTTGTGCAATTATTTTTGCGATATGCATTTTTTTCAGGTTCAGTTACGATTCTAAAGGCAACAGGTGTCGATCGTCCGTGAACATCAACATCTATCGACCGAAGTAATTAATGTACAAGTCCTCCAGTCTCACAGGAAGAGAAACACCCTACCATAAAAACAAAAAACGGAGGTCTTTAATGCTCTACGTCATAATTCGATTAATTAATAAATTTGGATAATTGAATTAAACTTAATTGTTAATCGAAATAATTGCTGTAATCACACCACTTTAATTTAGTTTAATTGTGATTAACTACATAGAAACACTGGTATTTCCCGCCCCCCAAGAACAATAACAAAATAACTTTTCACCATCATGTCCAACTGTCCTAGGCTGTAGAATAGGGTATCATCAAGGCGCCGATTGTAAGACTCACGAAAAATCAGTTTTATGCTATTGATTTTCTGTATCCCTCCATAGCAAGCTATCAGTTAAAGCCAAGCGCCGTCTTCTGCTTTATTAATTTATTTCTCTCTGTTGGATAACCGCGCGGGGAGCAGGGGCCGCCTTTGACAGCAGAGGCGGGGGTGGCCACCGGAGACGGGAGGTGTTATGATGCCCCCCAACCCCCCCCGGAGGTTCTCAGACTTGTAAAATAGATCTGATAAGACCGTTTTAAGCTGATTTTTCGGCTTGACTGGCTTGACATGGAGGAGACGGCTCAAACAGCAGAACGGGCGCTCTTGTCAGCCGGGAGCCTCGCTGAGGTATTTCCTAGCAATGAGGTGGAACCGGAGCGGAGCCGGGAGCCGCTAACGCTGAATATTCAAGCCCCTCCTCTCCAGTGAGGACTGCGATGATTTCGCTAAAGCCGGAGCTGACAAGCGTGACCAAGCCCCGCGCAACAGTTACCAGCGATTTTAACACGGCGCGGCGAAGGCAAACACGGCCTCAGCTCCTGTAGCATTAACAGAAAGCGCGAACGGTGGCGGCCACAGGCTCGGGGAAGTTTGTGGGAGGGAAGAAAAGGGATTAAGATGCACAAAAATCCATGGCAATTTGTATCACTGCTTCCCAGCATCCCTTAATTATGAACACCCAAAGGGGCGGACCTTTCAAACAAACAGTAAACAGGCTCCTATCTGGGTGTCATTTCCATAATTAAGAAACTTTTTAAAAATGATTAGGCCGGGCCTCACTGCATTTCAGCAATTATTTCAGTAATTGTTAAATGGTATTTTGTCATCTGGTACCGATGCTCAGGGCATGTCCCCACCATACCCACCTACTAGTTTCCAGGCAGGAGCCTCTTCCAGAATCGGGGTGGGTGCCGTAGACAGGATGCCAGTCCATGGCAGGGAATGCTTAGGGGTTGACGATGAGGGGGGCAGCATAGTTTTGGAATGGAAAAGGAAACTGGAGGAGCCCCGAGGAGAGTGCGCACACTGTGCACACTGCGCACGCAGAGGGGAGATTTGAGCCCTCCATCCCTGAGGCCAAAGTGGCGCCCATGCTATACATGTCTAATGAGTAGGTGTTTCACTCCCAGATCACCTTTGGAGGCTAACGCCTGAAACATTTAAGACAGAAAAGGCTTTAGAGAATCCAAAATTCAGAGGGACGTCTCTGTGCATCCTATAACATTAAATTGAAGCAAACTGTGATTAATTACAGCTCATTGGCATTTTCAATCTCCACTCCAAGCCAGTAGAGAAAGCAGCTCCTTGCTGGAGGACAGCGAGGAGGATCAGACAGAGGCAGATGCGTATCCCGCACACAGGAGAGGCAGCCCCAGAGCTCTCCTGTTTATTCAGCGCACATGGCATTTAATTTCGTGGGAATTGGTGGGGGGAAAATCCTTTACGTTCCGTAAATGCGGCAATGAAGCCTTGCGCCAAGTGCATGCGGCAGCCAACCGGCAGGGAAGGAGACCCTAGCACCACGCCCCATTAAGGCCTCAGCCAATCAGCCGTGAGAGATGCAAGGAAATGTCGCACCTTGCTCTGGATGGAACCAATCGGCCGCGAGTGAGCTGGCGGCAGCGAATTGCTGACAGCCACCCATTTTGATGGCCCTTTGTATTCCATTTCGGTTAAGGGGCCTTACTCCAAATAGCGGCACATTTACATCCCCTATCATTCCTGCAACACCTGCCACACTCACAAGAGGACGCTGTCTACGGGACAAAGGATCATGTTTACATACGGCACCTCCGGCACGGTGCATTCTCTGCAGACATGCTAAGCCATTACCTTGTTAGCGGTGACGTATAGGCAGAGAAAAGTCACTCGCACAGCCTATAGAAAAACATTTGCACTGGTTATCGCTGGAGGAGGGCCCTGGTGTACACGGGCAGGATAACATTTACATCTGCTATCACTGCTACACTCGCTTCTGGGAAGACAGGGGAATGTGTTTACTCACTGTAAATACTTACAGATGTGGGAAAATGTTTACAATCGCCATCACTGCTGAAGGGCCTGCCTTATAGATGGGGCTAAATATTTATGTTTATTATCTGGGGAGATGTAGCTGGTCTATACACGAGTTTACTGGAGGTGTGGTGGGGTGGGGTTGGGTTTGCTGAGCACAGCACAGGCACTGTACTGTGATAAGCTAATAAATGAATCTTCTGATATCAGGCCGGTGACACGAGCGCGGCCCAGCCATCTGCTCCATTGGGGACAGGCCACATTGTGTGCAACAGCTGTCACTGTCAGCTTAGGCAGGGGGGCCACTGAACAAAACACAGTTATCTTTACAAGATGCTAACCTCACAGGACCCACCATGTTAATTTTATTTGTAAAATAATATAATAAATCAGAGGAAGCCAACGATGTAATTCACCAAGTGCGATGTTTTTTTTTTTTTTTGCAATTTACAGGTTAACAGCTGTGATTTTCTGGATTTTAAGCTCACTTCTATATATTTATATTTATATAATGCTGGTGGTCACATTTTAAATAGGGACAACAGCTATCCAGCTATGTATTATTCATCTGTGCGCCTTAATTGTGTATTTACACTCATTAGTCTGCGGCGGAATGTCAATAACATGAACACACTATTCAAATCAGCACCCAATTTGTAGACACAGGTACACAGTCACACACATTTTCAGATCCAATTTAGTGTGAACTGCTTCGACGGCTCCCATTTTAATTAAAACGGACGCCCGGACCCCGCCGTTTGGAAACAGCAGCCAGCGAGAGGTAATCTTTTGTCGTTACAGCGCAATGTGTTCAAATGCATCAGCCCGTTTCCCATTGCGCCGCGTCCCTTTGAAATTAAGATTTGAATAGCAAGACGGAGAAATGAGCACGCCGCTCGCTCGCTTTGCACAAGCATGTCCCCGCCATTAGCCTGCACAGCGGGTCGCTAATAAAGTATTCATAGAGCCCTAATGTAGTAGTAATTAGAAAATGTCTTATTGGAATTTGGCTGCTTAAACAGGGTATTCACGGGGTTTCGGATCTGACACGTGTGTTCGGAAAATACCATGGTGCGGGATCAAAGCAGTGTGCTGCGTACGGCCCAGATGTTCGGGTCCGACGTACGTTACGTAACGTTACGCGCGGCCCCGTCAGCCGCTATAAGCGCCGCACCAATGAGTTTCACTAGTTAAACGCGCTCTCTTTCACGAAACGCACAAAATCTCCCAAATTACAAGTCTGTCGCCTTCCCGAGAAAAAAAAACTGGCATTTACAAAGCTCAGGGTACTTTGGGAAATTTCATAGGAAATAATAAAAACGAGAGACGTACAATAATAAAACATTTTAATCAATACGCGTATTTATTGCCCCTGTAAAACCTCCCATCTATCCATTTCTAATAAAGACTTCCCCGGAAAAAAGGGACTGCTGTGATTTCGAGAGCGTCTCCGAATGTCAGGTGGGCCGGACAAGGCGCAGACTCGCCGCGGGGCTCAGTTATACGACCGGAAAAGGGAGCCAAGGCGGCATCCGTCCCAGCGGAGCGGGGAAGCGCTCCGGCGAGGGAAAAAAAGATCGATCCGGTCGCCCCGCTGCGATGCAAGAGCGCCGCCTAGTGTCGGCGAGGCGCACTCACGGGCGGAGCGCAAGCGGCGTAACTAACGAGCAGAGGCCCGGCTGCACGAGGATCACAAGGCGGATGGTCCCGGTAATGTAGGTAAAAATAAAAAAAACTGCAACTAACTGTTTTTGGTTATTGGTATTATTGGTGATGTAGCCATAATTAACAAATTATTGATACTTTATAGATCCCCATGGGGAAATTCTCTTCTCACCTCCCAGGACCTTGCTCTCCGTGAGAGTAAGCTTGGCTGTGAAGGGCAGCCTCCTTGTGCAGCGCCCAGGGAGCTGGGGGTTAAGGGCCTTGCTCAAGGGCCCACAGACGGCCAGAGGCTGGGCCTGTACCAGCGACCTTCCGACAGGGGGGCCTTAGGCATGTGCAAACTGTGCACCTGCACAGGGCCGCCAAATCCCGGGGACCTGCCAATAAACATGTATATTGAATATAAAACAGAAAGAGAAATTAACGACACAGCTGACGGCAATGTGGCCGAAAAACACTGTGTTTCTTATTAGTTAGTATGCTGTATAGTGTGTTACTAATGCCGTTAGCCTCGGAGCTGTAAGCTGTACGTCGTATTATAACGTTCTGCCGCAATGAGAAGATCGTCATGGGCCCGGGGCGGCTATGCAGTGTCCGCATGGACGTGGCCGTCCGCCGGGCATAAGGCGCCATACTGACGCTGGCAGGCGAAGGGACCACCGATTCTTCCTCTGCCCAGGGCAGCCATGAGCCTAGAGCCGCCCCCGCTTCCCATCACAGGCACAGAGCTTAACCCGCTGAACCACACTCTGCCCCGAAATAAATACAATAAAATAAATAACTATATAACATTTAACAAAAAAAAAATAAAAAATTATATATAAAATATAATATATGTATTTGTTCATGCAAAATTACACACACACATATATGTGTGTGTGTAATTTAAATTATATATATATATATATATATATAACGTATATATGTATAAATATGTGCATTTATATACACTACTTTCATGAATATCAGTGTGCGAAGACTGAAAGGTCCAGTTGGGGCGGGGCGGCGCCAGGAATCTGAGGTTACAGGCCGGGAATGTGTGAAATTGCCGAGGGCTTTTTGCACCGTTAGTGTTTATAGCAGAGCGCATTTCAGCCGGACCGCTGCGATTTCCCGATTTCTGCTTTCCGCCGTTGCACTTCGCAGATACAGATGTTGTCGGCGAGCTCCGTTCTGTCTGCGGAAATGTCCCGTTTTCTTTGGTGTGTGAAGGATTTACAAAAAGAAGTTCAATTGGGTTAGTGAGTGTTTGGATTGGGCGATGGTTGCGTGGGACTAATTTTTTTTTTTTTTTCATCGCAGAGGAATGCAAATAGTTAGCTTTATCTCTGACTCACTGGTTCGTTTGCCATCAGTCTGGCGTCCCAACTACGCCAGCCGCTCAAACTGCCTGTTAAACCGATTTCACCCCCAAATACATTTCATAATGTCTTAAATTTTTGCTGGGAAATCATCTCAAATCGTATTGATTTGCCCAACTCTGAGAGCTTTATATCAGACGGAATGCCTCCACAGATGTACGAGGACTGATGCTCTCTAGGCCGTAGGTTTCTGACTCTGCGCTCAGTTCAGCTGTGATTAATGCACACGCACTGGCCACTAGTCTTAGACTTGTAGCTGTCCAGCGCATTACCCAATTTTGAGGTGAGTGGGTGGGGAATTTCATGTACTCCATCCCTCCATAAGTTCTTACCTAGAACAGGGTTGTGGTGAGCCTGGACCTTATTTCACGGCATGAGGCAGCCTTGATTAGACCCCTGTCCATCCCAGAGCACACGCACACATACACCCAGCTGTTCGTTTTTGACACAAACACCATGCAAACCCCAAACACACAGGGCCAGGGCTGGGAATAAAACCCATGACCTTGAGGGCACTGTGATGCCCACTGAGTCACCTCTTTGCCCCCTTCATGAAAGGATGGCTTTGATGAATGGGCTGAGGATGCCAGAGAGCAGTGCAGGCCCCCCCCCCGGAGCTGGGATTGCGCGCGGGTGCATTTGCCGCACAGCTGGTCTTCTTCTCGTTTGGGTGGAGGCGGTGAGATTCATGGCCTCGGGGTGGCAGCTTGTGCCTGTATAACAAGAGAAGAGCAGATCTCCATGCTGCTGGAGGATTCCCGCATGATCTGCCAGCCAAGCAGGGCTACAAATTGATTCTGGCGAGCTGGGGTCCTAACTACACTGCCCCCCCCCCCCCCCCCCCCCCCCCCCCCCCCCCCCCCACCC
>JAODKM010000048.1:9982123-9995440 GCA_026780845.1 Petrocephalus sullivani | reverse complement strand
GGGGGGGTGGTTTGGCTTCACTGCCCTGGGCACCCACACGAGCCCTCATATAAATTTCAGGAGGGCTTCCCTCCTCTCTGGACTGTGAGTGACTCAAGTGCTAGTAGCTGACAGCAAGTCTAGCTGCAAAACTGTGAGAGGCGGGAATCATCATGTGACCCACACCAACCAATAGGGGGCTCTGCCCTTTGATGCTTTATTGCTAAACGAAATTTACAAGTGTTTCTGTGAACTGAGTGTTTCTATTAACCTTCAGCAGTATTACTTGGGGAATGAATTCCAGTATTTCTAAACATGTATAGTACTGATATTCAGCAGGTTTATAATTTGCCACCCTGAAAACATTTGGTCACTGTGCTAACAAAAAACAAAACACTGTAATCTTTATTGGTGCGTAAATATTCTGCACTAGAAGAATTGATGCTGACTGTTATCCAGGCCGACCAAAATAAAAGTCACTTGTGAGATGGGGTTTGAAGGGATTTTATTTGGGTGCCGCGGGGGGTGTTGAGATCCAAAGTGCCCCCCATGACTGTGGTATACCTTGCTAATCCTGAATTGTGGGGGCAGCAGCATAGCGCTGATGTTACCCCCCACCCAGGCGGGAGAAACACGCGTCATTTATCAAATATGAAAACACGTGATGGAGAATGCAGGGTGCGTTACCAAAAGGGGAATGGCAGGCGATCACCTTATCGCAGCCGGGACGCTGACACGACCTTGGTGGTTTCCACAGGGCCTCCGTCAGCAGCAGAGTCCGGGGGCAGCGCTCGGATCAGCATTCGGGCATGCTGTGCCGCTGGCCGCAAGGTTGTTGGTTCGAATTCCAGGCTCGGGAGAGCGATTTCACTGCTAGGCCCTTGAGCAAGGCCTCTAACAGCCAATTGTTCCACTGACTTTCTGATCCTGCTTCCCAAAAAAATGTAGTCGGCTTTATGCAGTTATGAATTTGAAATACAAAGTGAAGGACATGGACTGTGGACATGTGTGAGGTTTAAATAGAGACCGGTGATGTTAGATAACTCTCTGGAACACTATTTACTTTATTGCCTGAAGGGTGTACAGCAGGACAGGCCTGATCCATTCTAAGAAAAGTGATATAGACAGGTCTAAGAGCCCTGAAGAGAAGGATCCAGAAGGCAGGCTTGAACTGCTAAGGCCCATTCAGGAGGAGTCTCTGGGGGAGTGAGACACAGCCACCTGGTCAGTGCTGGCGGATATTAACTGGTAGTTAAACCGCTCATCCCTAACTAGCATGACTGTGCCAGCTAAAGGCCGTCCTTTGCACCTGTGACCCCGGAGGGTCTGGCCTCCTCTTTTTCTAACGTCTTCCTGTCAGGCAGACCGTGGCCACCCCCTGGCATTGCAGTTAGCTTCACGGTTGACTACTACCTTTGTTTAATTGGGGGGGGTGCACTGGAAATACAGGTGGGAAAGAGCCAGGGCAGCCTTTAGAAGGGCTGAGGTGGGCCCTCGCGTTTCAGCGAAGCAGCAGATACAGCTTAGACAAAGCCCAGCTTTCCTGCAACATCGCCAGGATGCGTTCTGACAACACCCTCCTTAGAGAACCACATTACACCGCCTTCTGAACCATTGCTACACTTTAGTACCCTTGATGGAAAATATTTTTCCCCTGCGTCCCCAGAAAACAAACAAAATATGCACCATTTGTCGTAAGTATGCAAAACAGTTTTCTGTTTTTATCTTTACGTGCAATCGATAATAGTGCCGGCGTCAGCCAAATAAAGAGGGGGGGGGCAGCTTTAATGCGCACTTAATGGCTGCCTTCGCCTAATGCGCACCAATGAAGTTCAGAAATCGAAAGGATAATATAAGGATTTTATTGCATAGTTAAAAAAATGTTATAAGAGCAACGGCGTGAGGGCAGACGAGTGTTGAGTTTCAGCTTCGCGTAAGAGCAAACCGGATTTGTGAGAGGAAAAAGTCTGCCGGAGAAGGCGCACGTGTCCCAACTCAAATTTCTTTTCCCAAACGTCCCGCTTTGTATAAATTGTAAGTTGCAGGAATCCTGCATACACCAGACCCAGGAAGGGGGAGGAGAGGGGATGTCAGGGACAGCGTGAAATTGCTTTAAACATGCCATTCCCCGCTGCCCAGACCTTCACGCCGCCTTAAAAGCCTGCGCACCGGGCACCAAGGCGCTCTTTTCAAAGTTTCATTACAGCAAGCGCGTACAAAAGAGCCTGCATTTTAAAAACTCCAGTATTTTATTATTTTAATTTTTCTAATATCTCCCTTTTTTTTTTTTACTTTTACGAGATCACGCACTGAATCGGCTATTCTCGCACCATCCCCAGGCTCACGAAGAAGCGCCTACGTCCCGGATACCTTCGGCTCATTTTAATCCGACTGCGAGAACGGGACCCTGGAGTAGTCGCACATAATAAAGGGTCGAAAGTTTGGAAGGATTTATTCCCCCTCCCGGATTGCTGAGATTGTATACAATGCACCAATTTGGATTATCTCTATATTTCGTCTGCACCGTGTTTATTTGCAGAAGCTTGGCAGTTGAATCATTTCAAGATTATTATGATGATTACCAAGATCAGGGAGATTTCCAGGTACGTACTCTCATTTCACATACATTTCTAGTTAACACAATGACCTTTCTAACAAATTAGATTTACTCAGTGCCAGGGCTGCTCCCGATAACTGATTCTTTTTGTGGTGTATTGTGATCTGATTTTCACCAGTGTTTTATTACCCTTATTTCACTGAAAATTTGAAGTAGCCTCTATGTTTTGTATGCGACGTTATCCATTAACCATTTTTCCATTTATTGTGAGATAAAGAAGCCTATTTTAGCAGGTATTAATGTGCTTATTAATGTGCGTCCTGACACTGGTATCCACATTTTAGCGACGGTAGGGACCCGATCTAAATAAGGCGGGTGTTCGGTGTCCTAGACAGTGCGCATCTCGGAGGATCTTCGCGCGGCAGACGGGGGTTCGCGCACAGGTGTCCGGGTCCACAGCTCCAGTTTGTGCGCGTACAGGCAGAAGAGAGAGAAAAGAGAATCTGTAACATGGCTATTGACTAACATAATGCGTTTAATTACCGTGCGATTATGCGCCTTATAATTAACTCTTTATAAATGTTCCAAATGCACGCTGTACAGTTATCATCGTCATTACCACTATTGATATAATTATTAATAATATATATATATATAATCATGATTATTATTGCTGTTGTTATTATTCATTATAATAATAGTGCTTTTATTATACATTTTTCGCATAAATGTATTAAATATAGGCTAGTTTGGACATTTGCCGGGAAAATATTTCCAGGCAGTATTCACGCACCTTGTAGGGACTTTCGTGCATTACTGCGACTTTACACCTAAGCTGGAAACGTACCGACAAATTTCATACCGAATTTCTACTGGTGAATCATAATATTTCCTAGGAAATGCCGAAGTCTGTTACTCTTGCTCACACCGCTGTTTATGCCAGCTCACATAATACCCCAGCAATTCGAGACTGTGCATAATCGGAATCGCCAGTAATCGCAGTGCCTATGCACTCTGTTCGGAACCTGAACTTCATTTCGAATCAGCAAGCGAGACGCATGGAGGCGTTTGTGATTATTAGAGGGTTATTATGACTCCTCTCTCCCCCTCATTTTTGGTTATAAAATCACGATACTCCTTTGCTTCGGGGAATTTGAGGTTAGTGTAATGTGACTTATTGGTCTGCAGACCTGCCGCGTGACTGAAAGCAGAGTTTTGTATTTACCTCCCCGTGTATATAATGAATATTAATGGTTGAGTGTGGCGCTGAGCGTCTGACAAGCCTCCAGCCTTTCTGCTGGGCTCCTCAATGCGAAGCCCCTTAATCATTCGCCGCGGCCAAATTTAGACTGCATTTCTTGCTTGTTTGGGGAGCTTTTAACCCCAGGAGTCATTGTAAAATCTCAGTTTAATTATGATGGATCTCTGTGGAACATGGCTGAATCATGTCCTGAAAAACACCACGAGCTCTTAAATTTATCTGCCGTCTTTTGTTTTATGTGGGGAATGTTTACATTTAAGCTGGGGACACAGTCGCGAATATTTTTGCAAGAATTACCTTCAAACGCGAAACATGTGTGTGGCTGTTAAGCTGTCCAGCAAAAAACCATAACCCCTGTCATCTGAGAAATGTCCACAACTAATCTTAGCCGGGCCCAGCGCAGAACTGGCTGCGGAGCCTGTCAGGATACTTACCTAACCCCCGCGGATCAGTGCCATGCTGGAGATTGGCCTTGCTGACAGGAACCACCCTGAGACGTGTCATTTCTGACATCAGATGGACCTCCAAGACTTCTGGCTCTACACACAACTCATCAATAGTGCCTGCAGACATCAGACCCCCCTTTGGGGGGGGGTGTCCCTCTAATTTTGCCCTAGCCGTGAAAGTCCCCATGAGATGTTTGCAGGGTCACAAACCTCCATTTTCCAAAGCAATTACATTTATAAGTTTGGGAATTCCTCATATATGTATTTAATTTAGTGCGGCTGTTTCTCTTTTATTCACCCCCCCCCCCCCCCTCTACTTGGTCAGTTCATACTGATAAGAACCTGTGTGTTTGTTTCGGGTGCTGAAGAATGTTGGACAAGAAGCTTCAGCAAGACCCTCGTGGGGTCACAGCCATCTGGAGCAGACTGTCCCGGAACAGAATGGGTCTGATTTCACTTTTACAAGGCTGAATATCTGTCAGATGCACCCCAGCACTAGAGCTCTGCCCAGGGCGCACGCGGTCCACGCCGCATGACCGAGGGCATGCGTGGTCCCAGTCTGCTTTCCCGGTTTCCATAGACAGCATCACAGCATTGGGAATTCTGAGCACTGGTTTCCCTTTGGGAGTGATGACAGGCCACGTATTATCAAAGGCACATTCCGGAATCCGTGCCGTTCAGGGACGTGCATGGCCCTTTGTAGGTCCAGGTCCATCCAGCTCCTCCATGCATACAGCTGCGTGTCACTCAACATGGCAGGTTCTCCCACCCTTTCCCCCACCAGCTTATGATTTGTGAAGAAAATGGATTGCAGAAAACAGACCCCCAATAGCTGGAGACTCACACGCATGCAGCTGTCGTACCTCCTGGGACCCACAACATTTAGGTCTTCAGCCAATCAGCATCCGTCACATTGACTGCTCCAACCAATCCTGGAGGAGCGCCTGGGTCAGCCCCTTTGAGGTAGGGGTCTCCGTTAGGAGCATGACCGGGCTGTGACATTAAGTAAGAGGGTGGGTATTCGTGGAATGGAGTAAAAACCTGGTGTTTGTTTTGGTTTCGCTTCTACGCGTAGCTCGGGGAGAGGATGGAGGATACAGAACTGGGGGCCTGTGGGGACGGCCCCCTCCGCTCCAGGGGGCCCGAGGCGGCCTCCTGGCTGCCTGTAAACAAACGGTCAATGAACCCCAGCGCATAAAGCGTTCATGTGTGCTGTCGGAGGGGTCCAGCCGGGGGGGGGGTGTCTTCATCACTGAGGCCCCACTGTAGGCAGGATGGGATGGGAGGAAAAATGGGCAGATTGAACAGTTCCTCACTCTAGAGGGACGGGGTGGATTGGGAGCGGCTGGCAGCAGTGTGTGTCTAACACTGCTGCAGAGGAGTATCACTAACGTCAGTGATGTAAATGAGGCTAAGGCTGGCGTGCTCCAACAGGCCACTTGAGCCAGAACATTCTATCAACTGTCACGATAACAAAAATGTATGACCAGTAACCTTATGCACCATGTGACCACTTAATCCGATCATGACCGCACTGCAGCTAACATAAGCGTGCTAATCCTGCATTCGTTTATCGCTTTCCAAGTCGCAAGTCGTACAAAAACATCACGAAAACGTCACTTCCCGTCGGAAACACGCCCCTTTTGCAAGTTTGAAGTCGAACAGAATTTTTTTGTCCAAGTTGTCCGTGTGATGTAATTTCAAGATGGCAGCTTACACAGTCAATAAGTGTTTCACTGTGTTTCTCTATTTTTATAAATATATAAATATTTCAAAATGTTTATTTTATGAAATATATTACTAGTTATGAATGTAATGTCACGCGATCTTTTACGTGAAGTAATAAATGTCTTTCCATTAACTTTTGTGCCCAGATCTGGACAATAACAGCGTGTTCGTGGAGGCAGCCATGTTTGTTCCAAGTTGTGATGCTCGAACGGGAAACGGTCAGTTGTGACGTCTCGCACCTCGGAATTCGCAACTTCGTTGGGATAAACGAACGCAGCATAAAAACCCTATTATTCAAGAACGTTATGTATGGACTCTTAAAGCAAGAGCATGTTTTCCCATTAAGACCGAAAGTCCCATTCATCAGGTATTAATGAAGTTCATATGAGAGGACAAAAATGGAGTGGTAGGAATGAGCTCAGAGCTGGATGAGAGCCGACATTTGATTGGCTCTCCAAGCTGTTTTATATATCGCCCATCCAAAGTCTCATCCATAAATCTTCCATAACTGCTTATCCAGTGCAGGGTCCTGGTGAGTCTGGACCCTATCCCAGACAGAACAGGGCACAAGGGCGGGACAATCCGGACGGAATGCCAGTCCACCACAGGGAGCTTAAAGATTTAACAAAAAATTACAGGTCTATTCGACACAAATTAAAACACTAAAACGTACTATGAAGATTTATTTGACATATAAAAGATATAAAAGATAAGGCATTTTTTGCACTGCGATAGTGATACTGTGAGCACATTCACTTGTTTTATTCACTTACGTTTTATTTACGTGGCTTTATGAAAAATTATCGGGAGTCACGTGTGGTGAAAGGTTCCCCTTCTGAAGCCGTCCCGAGCTTCTCTTGGGAGGCTTTCGGCCAGTGATGAGTCAGAGTCATCACACTAATTTCCATTCTATATCGAAGCATCTGAGTCCAAAGATGCAGTGTCGCATGCTTTCGGATCCCAGGTAACCTCACCTCAGAGGAGATGCATCTTCAAAAAAGGAACACCTTCTCCCAGAACCACTCATCCCATCTCTCTGCGGACCAGGTGTGAAAAGTGCACTAATAAATTGCAATAAATTTATAATAATCAATTAGCCATTTTCGTTAGTGTGCCATGTGACACCTTAGTAACACAGCCTCTGATAGTTTTATGGTTTAGGCCAAAACTGAGTGATTATGGTGGGTTTGGGGACATTAACTCATTGGATCACAATTTAGCTAAGAATCAGCACTGGACAGCTTTCAGCAGCAGATGTATTTGAAGGTTCAGCTTCCTTGACCTCTTGCTCAGTAGCTTGCACATGCACCACCTGGGCAGACATTTTTTCCATTTATTGAAAGTAGGGGGAGTCAGAGGTCCTCCGTGAGGGACCACAGCCTCCTTTCAGGTAGAGGTAAGGCCAGCAGAACCCGCCAGGCTTGTAAATCCACATATCTCATTTCCTGTGTTTATCTCCCCAGTAAATCTCAGCCCATCATTAATTGCATCTTGCAGCTAAGTGCCGCAGTTCCCCTCTCCTTAATGCATGGGGATCCTCACCATCATCCCTTTGTCTTAAGTCTTCATCAGTGCAGCCATTCAGGCATATCTACAGCTTCTGCACATTCTGGAAGCTTGTCTCTAGGAAAGGGGAGGCCGGGTGGGACCTATAAGCAATCAGAAATCACTCATCCGCATCGGTTGTGTGTGTTGACCACGCCGGGCAGTGTTTCAGGCACAGAACCGCTCTAATCGCAGTCTCAGGAGCCGGCTTCCGCGGCGACTGCGCATGCTGCAGATGTGAATCACTGGACGACGCGCCATTGCCTGGAAACACTGCAAAACAGAGTCATGTTTCTGAGCTAAAGTAAACAACTGCTCTCATGCGAGTTGATTAAAATCACAAAAAAAATTCTGATTTTTACTCTGTTCCCTCCCCCCGCCCTAGTGGATACCGGTCGCCTTCGGTGCTGTCTTGCAAGGCCGTTTTGGTTTCCCTATTGCTCAGATCCGAGACAGGACCTTGGGTTAGGGGCCAGGTGTCAGCACTGTTAGCAGCTGGGATGGTTGGGGGAGCTCATTAACATATGGCACATCCAGACTGATGTTCCTGTGGACTCAGGAAAAGAGGCAGAATCGCACTGGCAGCCCCAGCACCTGCTGTAGGCACCTTTAGCCCTTCTGAAACACCATAGTGCCACCAAACCCATACACCAGGACTGGAAATTCAGCTGGGTAACCTTCACCATCTCCACACAAAGCGGAATATCCTTTGTCAAGTTATTAATGGTATAATTTAATAAAAAAGGCACATCTCTTAATGATTGACTGCCTATAAACTTATGTTTGCATTGAGATTGTCGAGCCTCAATGAAATCTTTCGTGTCCGTCCCCTCTGATCAGTTTAACGTTCATTCCCCTGTGCTGGAAAACCCATTTCCTTCGGTAACAGGATCGCCCGTTGATCTGAAATGTTACATTTTTTGGGCTTCCTGACAGACATCCCCATCTTGTCAGCAAAAGTAATGAACTGGCTTTGAGATCCGCACAGCCGACTGGCAGGGAATTCCCCCACATGTCAGACCGAGATGAAGTGCGTGAAAACCTTAGGTCCAACTAATCAGTCCCCATTCAGTCATCTTACACCAAAACACTGGCCAGCTGGACCTCCTCTCCTGACCCATGAACGTAAATTAGGGACCTCGTGCTGCCTGCTTACACCCGATGTCCACCAAAGACACACACTTACCCAAGTGTCCTTCCATGCCCTAACACACGTCACATGTATAATGTGGTATGTGAGCATTTAGCTAATGCATAACTACCGTGCAGGCTCTCTTACTGGGCAGGTGTTACTCCTTTAACTTTGCCATTCATAACCTAAATTGCAGGAAATTGCTGCCTTAATTACTGCTGTTTGTGCATCGCCACACAAAATGGACCATGTCCCTACATGTATAATTACCTCCTGCTTTGTTTACAATGCATTGCCTTATTGTATACTACAATGTAGTCTGTTCCTGTATGTTATTATTAATATTGTTTGTCTCCAATTGTGGCGATAAAGCATTTAAACTAAGTACTTTTCTTCAGCGTGTGTAGCTTTTCGCTGTGTTTGTGTAACTCTTATGCCAAGCCGCTGTTGCCACGCCAAATTTAACTACACCTGAGAGATTCTCGATGGGGGCGCAGAAGGAAATGCTGTATCAACATTTGAAAATACCCAAAGCAAACATCTGCGATGCATTGCACCTGGCATTTCTGCTGAATTGTACTAAAACGACCCAGTCTCTCGCACAGTCCTAAAAAACATATATTCATAACTGTCTGACTAGCCACAGAAACCTAAACGGTAAACAAACTGTAGAAATAAATGCGCAAACTGCAATAGGACAGTCACTTGGTCGTGGTTTGTGAGCTTCACTTAAGCGAGCGGGGGCCACTGTTTAAGACCCCGAACAGGGGGGTATAATCAGACGCTTTTTATCAGATTTACCAGGCACAGTCATTTATAAAGCCGTCTCGTCGTTGTCAGTGAGGAGAAATAAACAGCAGAATAAGAAGAAGTCTGAAGGAAGTTGAAGCGCCGCGACACGTGTGAATAAAGACGGAACTACAACCCCGATTAACGTGCGCGCTTGGGGGGGGGGCGAATAGTCCAGTGTCATCTTACCTCCCATCTCATATTACCTTCGCGCTGAAAGTATTTAAACGTCTATAACCGCAGTGTCTAACGCAATGTGTTTATGGAATAAATATACAACTAATGCAAGACTGTTGAATGTTCGGTGCCATTATATGCATGCCTAAAGCACACTGAAATACATGATGTAGGGTGACCAAATAATCCATGTTCTCCCAGACACTTTGAGCTAGGACAGGATCTGTAAACTACCATTTCAATTAAAAGGACCAGGATTTCACTTAAGCGCTGCGTTCTTGCTGCGTGCTGATTGGTCAGTCTCCTATAAGCATGCACGTGTCACGATGCTGATGTGAAACAGCTGGATGCGTCTTTCAATCAAGGAAACAAACCAGACAAAGCGCGAGAAGAACTGAACTATTTAGCCAAACACAGGCGCTTGTAAGGTTTGAAGTAGTTTGTAAAACCTGAAGTAGCTCTAAGTGTCCGGGATGACATGGCCGGATTATCTGGTCACCCTACTATTGAGGGTTCGGTGCCATTATATCATTATATGCGCATGTCTAAAGCACACTGAAATACATAATATGAAGGTTGGAACGGCGTGAAGGAGAGAGCTGGACGGGCGCCCGTCGGCTGGCGCGCTAATTGGTAACAGAGGCTCCGTAATACATTTGTTTTTCTGCCCCGAGTGTAAATTTATGTCCGGAACCGGACACACCGAGATGCGCAAATCAAAAGTAGGGATTCTCAAGCAACCTTATCAGAATAAACTAAACAAAACACTGAAAACAAGCTAGCACGTTTTCAACAAATAGTCCTTTGGAAGGGAGTTTTAATTTCCTTTCTACTAAAACTCCCTGAGTATTCATTTGCAGTTCGACAATAGTCTAAAACTAACAGATGCATAATAACAAGCAGTTTAGCAACTAAAATGTTTGCGTTTTACCGTAACTGATTTCTAAGTTCAGATTTACTAAACTGGCGGTAAAATTAAAATATCAGACAAAACAATGAACGGAACATAACTAGGCTATAATTGTTCTGTTTCAGTAATATAACTAGCGTTTTGTGCTAGGCTACTATTTCATATTATTGTTTAGGCCTAATATGTATTCTTACTGAAAAAAAACATTGTAAACTAAACACAGGTGGTTTTTAAAAAATTTTTTAAGTGGTTTGCGTGGATATAAAGAAGGAAACATAATAGTGAAGCCGCTAAATTGGGAAAGTGGCGACTGAGTAATGTGTGACCCTGTTTGCACACCCCGTCTTCTATTGTTCCTGGTAGGAAACAGACTACGGACGTTATTTCAAGAATTGCTATAAACAAAGACATAGAATAAATGTGGCACAATAGTGTAGTTTAGCCTTCTCCCCAGTATTTGAGTTTCCTGAGCAAATAATAGTAAAGCTTGCAGTCTGGAATGGTCACTTCCTGCGGGGTCCGTGTGGCCTTTCCTCTCTGTGTGAGACTTTGATGAGAAATGTCCTTTGGTCCCCAGGATGTCAGCCTTAACCACCTCCCGGCTTAATGATCCATCAGCTACAAGCGGGCATTCAGTCTCGTCTGGCGGGTGGGGTCTGTTTTCTGCTGATGGGGGCAAAAACTTTTTTTTTTATAATTGACCCCCCCCCCCCCCCCCCCCAATATGTAGCATTTTATTGTAAAATGACATCCAGCAATGTTAAGCCAGACAGAGTAAGAACTTAAAAGAGGCCAGATCCTACCACATCTGACTAAAAGCTATGAACGCACTACATAAAATCACTTATTGGGTCTCAGGTGAATTTTTTATTCTTTTTTTTTTTAACAATTTCTTGTTTAAATCTTTATTTTATTCTTATTACTAAATTCTCTGGCAGAAAGGAGGCATCGTATTTCAAAAAGAAAATGCCGTATTCGACAGAGACAAACCAGATCCATGTCGCTTGCTAATGGGGGATTGAAACATAGACCGGTCAGCAGTGCAGGGCACGTGTGGGGTTCACCTCCTTCCATTTGACTAAGGGGCGGCCAAGGTCTTCAGATAAGCGCCGGCAATATTTACGCGTTGCCGTACACGGCAGCCAAGGCAGGCTGAGATGTTCAGAGTGCGCCAGTTTATCGGCTCGCTTTTAAAAGTATGGGAGGGTTGTCACCCTTAATGAAATATGACGATTCGCCCAGATAAGAGAAGGATGAGAAATCTATTTTGGTTTTTTCTTTTTCTTGACACCTTTGGAGACAAATCTGTGTGTTTTTATCGATGGGGGCCATCAGTCATGGGGGTATCTGAGCACACTTCCTGGAATGTTCCAGACAGGAGTATCGCTTTTCATCGTCTGCCAGCTCTGGGCCCCGAAATGAACGGCGCGCGTGTTTTCACACTTTGTGTAGGCCTTCCAAGAGTCCCATGGGTGTTTGTGGGAGGGGGTGGGAGTGAGTTGTACCGGAGGCCACAGAAAGGTCTGGTAAGGTTTCCAACATCAGCTCTGTTCGCTTTTGGGTTGAACTAGATTCACTAGTATCCACATTTCCGCGACAGCACCAGCCTGATGTGTCGCGCACTTTAAGGACACATTGTTTGAACACAGCTGCGTGACATTATGCGTTTAACCCTTGTGATTGTACCAAGCTTAAGCTGGCATTACCATGCAAAAACAAATGCATAAGAGAGCCAATCTCTCCTGCAGACTTTGTCATGCTACCAGCCGCCAGTGCGCCAGTGTCACTCTGAAGGTGGTGTTGCTTAAACAAGGCCTTTGTATTCCTGTGCAGGAGGAAGTGCAGTCCCACCTGGAGCAGAAGCTGCGGGCCGCCTCCAGTGTGGACGAGCTCATGCAGCTAGTGTACAGACGCAGCTGGACCTCGCTCCGCTGCCGGTATCGGCTGGGCCAGCAACTCCCGGGCCGGGCCGCGAGCAGCACCGAGGGGCCCGCCGTGTTTGCGGCCGCCTTCTACGACTTTGAAGTCTTCAAAAGTACGTGAGCCTTACGCCTCGCATGCATTCAGCTGAGGAGTTTCTTTTGTGTAATTTGGTGCAAGTAAAATACAAGAAAGTGTTTAAGATATACCAGAGTTTTAAAATGGTGTATAAGTGAGTAGCATTGTGCAAATGTGAGCAACACAAAAAGCATTTTAGCGTGCATGCAGTGAAGGAATAACTGTAAGCGTTTGCACGGTATGAACATGAAGGTCACTCTAACGCATGTCGTCTCCCTGTCTCGACAACAGGTATAGAGTCAGAGTGGAGAAAGACGCAGTGCATGCCACGCGAAGTGTGTTTAGATGTGGGGAAAGAGCTGGGGTCGCCTACAAACACCTTCTATAAACCACCCTGCGTGTCTGTCTACAGATGTGGAGGCTGCTGCAACAGCGAGGAGCTGCAGTGCATGAACATCAGCACCTCCTACATTAGCAAAACGGTGAGCTGCCAGCCGCTAACCCGCGCCACACCACCCCGCCCATCCTGCCCACCACGGCCCTCCCATCAGGACCAGAGTGTGCTAAAAATAAACCAGCGAATAATTCCGCTACTGCACATTAATTCCGTTTGATTATTTTATTATAAATATTTAATCTAATGAATTATTGAGACAAATTTTATATATATATATATATATATATATATATAAATACACACACACTTGGACAAGTGGAGAAGACTTATTTTGATGACATTGTTTTTTTTTGGGGGGGGGGGGGGGGGTGTGTTGGGGGGAGGGCGCTTTTGTTGGG
>JAODKM010000048.1:9921188-9954386 GCA_026780845.1 Petrocephalus sullivani | reverse complement strand
TCTGTGTGACAGTTGAAGTAGTAACATGAGCAATTTCCTCCGGGATCAATAAAGTTTTTCTGATTCTGATTCTGATTTCTGATGTTCAGGAGAACGCCATAACAAAATGAAACTGAATTTAACATAATTTAACAGATTATGGTTGTTCAAGCTTCTGTGCAGTACCTATGTGCTGCATGTGTTGCATGCCATAATTTAAAATCAGAAAACATGCGTATCTTCACCATGGCATAAGCTCAGCTCAAATGGTAGTTCATAGGCTGTCTTGGGAATCATGTATTTTATTTTATTTTATTTTATTTTTTCGTTCAATACATCATATCAAAACAAAGAGATTTACCTGTTGAAAAGCAAAGCAACTATTACAATCATAATTTGACCACTGTACATTATATTAATTTAGCTAAGAACATCAATCAACAATTGCAAGGTTACCAAGAGTTTAATGATGCCTTGAATTCCACAAACATTCTTTGATCAGACGGGGGAACATGATTAGGATGTGTGCAGTTTCTGAAGGAGCTCTCAATATTTTGCTTTCAAAATGCAAAAAAAGACATAAACAACGTCCCTTCACATTATTTAGAGTGGATTAAGAATATTGCCTCTATAGATTAAACACAGTCAAGAGTTAATTACAGAGCCATTTCTGGCTTCCTTCACGTTGTCATGGAGAAGAAGAATCCCTGCATCCCAGAATGCTGTGGATTGAAAATGACAGTGGCACACAGTTAAAGAGGAGACATACAGTCATTCCTTTTGTACAGACTATAACACATAATATTGGACACTCATCCTCTATTACTGTAGCTGATGCACCTGCATATTATCATGTCAGGGCAGTGGTGATATCTGGCAATTGATAAGACAGGCAGACATGCAAGATTCATTTCTTAATTCGGTTTCGCAGAACTGCGACTCCAAAAAATGACAACTACTTATTCAAAATAAAACTTTAACCTCTACATTTTATCCTAAGACTAAACTTATGACAAACGTAATGGACGCAGAGACATTTACTCATATAATTTTATGAAATGCACGAGCATGATTTTCCCCATGCATGGATAAATGTACTGAAAACTGGTGATATGTAATATATATGACCTAAACCCAATTTGGAAGTGAATTAAAAATTAAAATCATGCTAAAGCATTCCTTCAATATGCCTGCCCTTGAGTTACCTCAACGACATGACTCCATGTCACATTCTCTGGGAGTTAAATGCCTGTTGATCTGAAAATATTACGTACTGTCTGAAGGGGGATTAACTTGGTAAGCAAGCACTGTTGCTATAATAAACATTATTTTTTCTGAGGAGTAAAGGCTGTTGTCATGGAAAGTCTATCCATTATGCATCAGTTTCTTCCTGGATTTCCAACACCAAATGGTCCTGTTGGATAGGGTAGTCACATGCCATGAAAGCATGTATTTACTTTATATGTTCATGTGTAAATGGCACTTATGATGAAGGTTTGTGACGAGGACAGGTAGCCACCAAAATCCATGTCCAAAATTAACAAATTCCTGTAGTATCCCACATTATCTGAAGGTAGCATCGTTGCACCATCTCGTTCTGCCATTCGTCTCCAGAATAAAGGGGATGATCACCAGCCTGATGACAGGCACCGTCCTGTCAGCCTAAACACCAGTGTATGCATGAGGATTCATCTTTCAATGTATACACATTTTTAAATGTACGCACTCACAATTTACACAAGGGTCCGTCGAAGGAAGGTAAAGCTGCTTACAAACAGGGCTCTTCCTCTGGCTTTGTACTGGATGACAGTGGCCAATTGCTATATCTAAGCTGCTTGTGGGGCTCTTTGGTCCAGAGGTGAAAGTAGGATGGTATAACTGGTTGTTTTCTGAGGCATTTAAGGAAGCTCAGTAACGTGCTTGAATGTACACAGTGTTTCGGTTAAAAATGATTTCATTCAGCTGACATAAAAGAAGACACAGGTTCCGGTCTCAGGAATCTCCTTGTGCTGCCTAGCTGTTCTGCCCCCCCCCCCCAAGAGAATCAACACATGGATCCAGTTTCAGAAAGCAGCTCTGATTCTGGCCAGACATGCCTCCCTTCTGGACCCAATATTTAAGATTATCACTACCACTACTCAATAATAATAATAATAGTAATAATAAAGAAGAAGCATGTAATATGAATATCATTCTGCCTCCTACAACATGCTGATCATTAGGCTAGTCCACTGAAGGAAAAATCAATATAGACATTAAAAAAACAAATACAACACATGTCAGCGTAAACATAGAAAGTGACATGGAATATGATATGGGTGACTCTCAATAACTGTAATATTAATGAGCAGAAGACAAGTTTAGCTCTGACCTACCTCTTATGAAAACAGCATTCCAAAACATCCTACGAAATCCCAAACGATAACTTCACTGACACTGCCAACAGAATCTTTTCCTACATTCGTCTTTTGAGTTTCTAGTACTAGGCTGCAATACAGTATTATGACACGGCGTGATTAATAATGTCAGTATTTCTCGCCATCGGCGATCCCCACGTAGCAGCACCTGTATCCTGACTGCGGAGACAGGTAGGCGAAGCCCCTCCCACTCGGAAGCGCAGCCCGCCGCACGTTTGCCAGCCCAAAGTGTCTCCTCTCTCTCCCTGCCTGCCCGCCTGCCTGCCTCGCTCCCGCAGCGGCCGTGGACGAGCGCCGTGCGTGCGCGCACCGTACACTATCTGTTACTGCATATTGAATTTCGGTGCGCTCCGGGGTGATCTCCAGGAGGCCGGCAGAAGAAGCCCTTTCTGTTCGCCCGTCCTCCTTCCCGCATCCCGGCGCTCGCAGGAAGTTACACCTTTTGTTGACTGCCGCGGTTTGCGACCCGAAACTGCCGAGGATTGGTGGCGGCATGAAGCTTTCTTTTTAAAAAATAAAAATACAAAAAAATACGAAGACTGCAATACCTCTAAGGTAAAGCATTAATTGTGTATTTATTTAGGGTGCCTCTGCTGCGGCTGCTGCGTTTTGCGTAACTTTCCGGTAGACAGGTGTTTCGGTGCAGTCTGAGCAGCACCGTGCAAGTTCTATAAGAAGGCGATTTTGACGAATGATTAAAAATGATAGTTTCTAAATTAGACTAATTTTTAAGAAACCGCCATCATAAGAGAAACTTTGCATTTAGTATCATCTTCTTAAACTTGGACTTGACACGTGGACGTTGACGACATAGGCAGTGGGAATTGAAATTATAGTGCAGTTATTATCTATATTTTCATCACGAATGTATGCCCGCGCGCAGCTGCTTATGATCAATACCAAATAAATACAGAGCCGTCTGTCACTGAAACTGGAGTAATCAATAACATTCTATCTGAAGCGCAGGTTTATTATTGAACTTAAATGTATAGCGGAATCTTTAATCACTTGTTGATGAAAGTGTATTTAAATTTGAACTCTAAGAAAACTAAGTTGCAATACGCGCTACTTGTGTTTTTTTTCTCTGGTATTTCTAATTAGTATTGTAGCAATCCGGAACGTGATCAGTTGTAATGTATATAAATCGCAAAACACAATAGGGTATTTTATATCGTTCATTCAAGGCTATTGCATATGTATTGCCTGCCTATTGTATTATTAAAGGTTCTTGTAGATGTTTTATACAAAAGTAAAATGCCGTAGGCTGCATTTTCCCGACATAAAAGGCTGTTATTTGCATTGATTACGTGTGTTATACACATGTACACATACGCCGCTGTGCATTAATACAGCCGCACGATGTTCGGTTCCGCCACCGACCGCGCAGTCTGCCCTTACCTGTGCCTACTTCCAGCGCTCTAACCCGGCAGCTGGAGGCTCCTCCTGCCTCGTCATACTTTGAAAGTTCCCCTTTTTTCCATTTTCTTAACATTCGGTCAATATTGTACCATGGTTCTCTGACATTTAGAAGTGCTTTGACATTTTTGAGTCATTACTAAAACTGAATGTTGCCACTACACATTTTAGTCTTCTGGGCTGTCTTGTACTAAAGTTCAAGCATCGAAATTAGATTGTTTCCTATGGGCCTATGGGACGACTGAATGGCTCTTTAATCAACAACAAATTACTGTATCAAAGTTCCCTTTAGAGGTACACAGACATTGATTTTTGATCATACCTTGTAACTGCATTGAGTAGTATCTGGAATGGAGATGGGGCTGGGCCATAAAATACGAAGCAGGCTGTGGCTGGCAGTCTCGAGCATGGTCCGTTCCTTTACTTCCTGCTACCAGCTGACTTGTGAACATTGATATGCATTTTCCAGTCAGAAACTAATGGCAGGAGACTACTTTTGTTTTATATACTTTTTCATATTTTGTTTTATCTTATTTTATTTTATTGTATGTATACTTTTAAGCACAGAGCACAGTGCATGATTTCCTGGGGCAGAAGTTGTAACGTGTCATCAGGTCAGGTCAGGCTGCTGCACCCACCCCACGACGAAACACCTCGGCATCCCAGTTGGCATGCAGTCCCACCCTCTGGAAATGGCCATCGATCTGCTGCAGCCAAGTGTTACATGGGTGTCCCCTTAGCCTGGTCCAGCCGGCCGGGTCTTCAGCAGTGAGGATCCTGCAAGCCGGATCACCCTCAGGGAATTGTGCCCCATGGCCGTAGTGCTGTAACTGACGCTCCCTCGGCTAATATGCCTCATTTGGGACTCCCTGAGCAACTGCTCGTTCGACACAAAGTCAAACCAGCGGTCCCCAAGGATTCTCTGAAGAGACACAGTATCAAAGGAGTAGAGTCTTTGTCTCAGGTCACTGGATCACGTCCATGTCTCACTGGGTTTGGGAGCACCAGGACTCTAAATACTTGGACCTCTCTCCTCTCACAAAGATATCGGGAGCGCCACACACCCCTGTCCAGCGACCTCATGACCCCCCATGCTCTCCCAATCCATCTACTGACTTAATAGGAAGAGTCGCCAGAGGCATGAATGTCGCTGCCGAGGTAAGTGACCCTCTCAATGCGGTCAACATTCTCTCCACAGACAGACACACTGCTGATGGCTGTGCAAAAGAGGTCATTAAGGGCCTAAGTCTTGGTTTTTATCCAGGACACTCAAAAGCCCAGACACTCAGACTCCTCGCTCTGTCTCTTGAGAATGCTGATCACAACTTCCATTGACTCCACGAAGATCACAGCATCATGAGCAAAGTGAAGATCAGTGAATCTCTCTTCTCCAACAGATGCCCCATAACCACTGCACCCCATGACTTTGCCCAACACCCAGTCCATGAAAGCATTGGAAAGAGTAGGAGCAAGAACACACCCCTGACGAACCCCAGAATCAACCGGGAAGAACGCAGAGGTTCTGCCTCCACTCCGCACAGCACTCGCAGTACCAGTATACAGGCCAGCCATGACATCCAGCAACTTCCAGGGGATCCCGCAAGGTCTCAGGATGTCCCACAGGGCTGCTCGATCAACTAAGTAGAACGCTTTATGAAAATCGGCAAAGGTTGCAAAGAACCGCTCAATGAGGACCCTTAGTGCCAGGAAGCAGTCGATGGTAGAATTCTTAGGCATGAAACCAGACTGCTCTGGCCACTGGCAGGTGAGCAAGTGATCTCAGATCCTGTTGAGGATGAGCCTAGCAAGGACCTTACTCCCTGTAGGAGCCTGCAATCCAAGTGATCACCCTTCTCATTCCAGATAGGGAAACAGGTCTGGTTTTCCAGTCAGTTGGGATGATGCCCGTTTCCCAAACAGAGGCAAAGATTGCTTACAATGCCAGGAAGACAACCTTACCACCAGCCTGGAGAAGTTCACCCCATTTACTACAGATCCCTGTGGCCTTTCCTACCTGCCATGTGAAATTAAAAATGAAAACCCAGGGAGTTTGCAAAGGAATAGTCCTGCGTACTTAGCAATGGCCTGCAGGGGTTACCGACTCTGTTCTGTCCAGACAGATCCACAAATTGAGTCCAGCCCAGCTTCTTGTTTGCTTAGTGTTTCTTGAGAGACTCAGGTGTTTGTGCCTGTAAGCCTCTTTCCCTGCCCTTGGGTTTTGTATTGATTGATCTGGGCATTATTTCTAGGGTCTTTATCATCTACTCTACTTCTCGTGTAGGACATGGGTATTGTGACACATTTTATGCAAGCTGACTGTTTATTCAGTGTAGTTAAACAAAAGCAACTAAAATAGCAAGTACAGTTCAGTTTATACCCAGATTAACTTGCAGTCTCAGCAAAAGTTCATGGCTACTGCATCATCATGAATGTAATCACGGTACTGACATATGCAGAGAAAAATTAGTAAGCGACCTCAAATCTCCAGAGTTTCCACCGTGGCATTTAGAAACTATAGAAACCAGTCATCTTTTCATTATAAAAGGCGGCGAAATATATGCGAAAAATCTTTTGGACTGTCATATAACCTTCTTATATTGACTTTGTAATACAGTGCACATTTTTAGCCTAATGAAATGCCAGGTTGGGATGATCGGGTCATTTTGCAAGTCTTTTGCAATAGTTAACATGAGGTTATGAATTTAACCTAATTGCAGAAATTATGCATACAAGATAATGTGCGTCACTTTTTTATAGATAGTGAAACCCTGGTGGGTGAAGACAGGCTATGGTGAAGGCAGGATTTAATCACATCCAGTTACGTTTCCCTTTTAGCTATGTTGTACATTTGGCATATTAAAATATAGTTTATCTTTACACTGCACGAGGGCTGATTTGCTTTGTATCCTGGGAGAAAGCTTGTGGAACTCAACTAGGGAAAGGATACTCTTAGAAATAACTAAACTGGATAGTTACTGTATTAACTGATAGTGCAGTTACCAAGAGACAAGAACTCCGTATGTCTAGAGAAAATAAGAATGGTAAGACGTGTGGCTTTTGCCTCTGACGGAACATGCCATTTATGTCACTCAGCGTGTCTTCTAGCAGAGTATCTAATCGTACGACACTTTCAGTTGCAAGCTACTTGGGGATGTACAAAATTCATGCCTCTACATGACTCTTCCCCCTTGGATGGCACAGTTTTATTAAAGAAAGAAATACATGTATTATTTCAGGTACACAAAAAGACATTTTGTTGAGTGAACCAATGATGTCTTCAGTTGACGTCTCAGTTGGATAATAATGTTTCTGAACTTCAATTAAGGTAATTATAAACAAAAGTGGGCTTGTATGCATTTTTTTCTGTGATTGTTGTGAATATAGTGTGTGGTTCATTTGTGTTATGTAGTCTCAATCTTACAAAAGGTTTTCAAAATAATTTTGAAATAAAAATTATGATGTTATATGTGGGTACACAATTTACTTGCAAAGTAAGAGTGAAAATTGATCTCACTGACCTGATTAAATAGTTTACAATCTAGGTAAATAACCAGTTTGTGCTAGCGTAGTTTAAAAGCAAATCAGCATATTGGTGTTTAGGACAGTCCGTGTACTGGTATTATGTGTGGTTGAGAAATGATACACTTGTTGAAAGGCTTGAAAGGCTAGACAACATATAAATAAATTAGGCAGTGAAGTTCTGCACATATGAATACTTTAGTACAGTATTATACGCTGCAAAGAATGTTAGTATTTATGAACTTCCACTTTTCTGTGCAGTTCTGTTGCACATTGTAAAAGGGCACCTCACATCATTCGAAACGGCCATGCTCGCTTCTTAGATGATGCGCTTCAATGCTGAAGTGAATCCCTATGATGCTTTTAACGTGCCCCCAGAGAAAGGCCCGTGCCCACTTTTCAGCAGGTCTGCTCTCCTCCCCCCCCCGCTCAGACATGGCCCCACTTTGACTTGATTTCTGCTCACAGTTGGCTCCAGGAACTGGGTTCCTCAGGCTCAGAGCTTGCCTCTGCTCAGTCCGCCATCTGTGTATCTGGCAGGCCCTTCACCTTCTCACCCATTGTCTCTACACTCCCTAGACGCTTCAGTTCCTTTGGAAGCTGCATTCGCCATTTCCCTCACCTCCTTTCTTTCTTACGGCCTCCAGCCGTGCATCAATCAGCCGTGGGCCACCTGTTAGGCACCTGTCCACTCCCTGACCTGAACTCATCAGTCCACAAGCAGGTGTAGCCGTCACCTGGCCTGCTGTCAATCACCTGCCCATTTTCCATACCGGCCCTCTTTATCAGCAAAGGGCAGACAGTGGATGCTTAATGAAGCAGGAGGTCTGCTTTTTGAATCACCCATTAATCACCCTAGCAAGCAGAAAAATTTTTTACATGGATGGGTGGGGAGGGAAAACTCTGAGAATGATAAGATCAGTGTAGCAACAGTGGCTTTTAGGTGCATTCTGATAGGAATAAAAATTTTGTGCACAGTGGTTAGTGATTTACTTTTGGAATGTTTTTATTTTGCCTCCAACATGGCATCAGAGGTCATTGGGATCCGAATCTTTTTTGCAGTTGTAAATGTGCACTGCATACATTCAAGGTGTATGGATGTCCTACTAGTTGAATTGATTGCAGAAAAGGCTCAGTTACATAGCATCTTCCACACAGAAAGCCAAATAAGCCAAACAAAGACAGATGTAATTCATGAATGCACAATGCCTTTGCATCACCCGACGTCTATAACGTGTGTAAAACTCTGCTGTTCAGGGATTTAGCGTTTAGAACCTGCCAGCTGCCAGCTCAGTCCATGTAATGAAATACTAAGTAAGCATCCAGATCAGATGGAAGCTCTAACTCACCTGTAGGAAGCTCTGCAATGCCTTAAATAGTACAGTGGAAGCATTTCATCAGCTAAAAATACAGTGATAATTAGAAGAATAATAACACTGGTGGAGAGAAGTAATTAGTTATGTTAGCCACACAGAGACTCCAAGTGTGCCCTACTTTTATGCAAATTGCATGTATGGGTCTTATTATTTCTTTGCATAGTCTCTGTAATGTTGTTTTTTGGAATTTCATGTGATGTTTTTATCTAAAATGTGGCAATGATAACCATCTGTTCTGGCTCTGTGCCTTGAATGTCCAATTTTTATCAGTGAGCTGCGTAATACGGTTGCATTTGATGGAACCAATCCTGACACTCTCTGTCCCTCTGAGATGATACATTTAACCTCTTGTATGTCGCAAGACAATCATTCTGCTCACACATCAGACCCAGCGGGCGATGAGATGCTAGCATCATGGTTTATCTCCTTTGGTTTCTTTAATCTCATGTAGTGTAAATTTCCTTCAGTGCTAGGTACTTGTATGCTTTTGGGGGCCAGGAATTATATTCAGATGTTTTCACATCTTTTCTTTTCTCTGCTGTGTTAAAGTGCAGCCAGACGAAGAAGCAGTTTTCTCATGTGTTGTTTTGGTCTTATTTTGAGATGTTTATGACATCCAAGCTTTTATGAGTACATAGTGATCACCATGTCTGTGACTGTGCAGATGTTGAATTTAGTTATGATTGGTTGTTTGTGACCAGATGGTAGCTAAGAACTGAAAGACTGCAACCTCAGAAGCATGACAGCAGGATCTGTTTGGATGGGCTTATCCAGTATAGAAGAGGCAGAAGTCAGGAAGATGATTTCTTGCCCAGTGAGGGCAAAGTCTGGCTTTTTCTCAGCAGGTTTTTATAGGTACTGGGCTGAGTTTAAGTATGATTGCACATATCTGCATATGTAAAGTATGATTACGCATATCTGAGTATGTAATGTATGAGCACACATCTGCGTACGTAGCGTATGGGCACATATATCTGTCTCTCTGTTTACGCAAATGACAGAAGGGCATCCTGCTGATTAGTTATAAAGGAAGATTAGCTTGTTGCACTACATAAGCCGTTTTCTTTATCGTTCACATGAAGACAGAATGTTTTCCGCCACCAGTGGCTCAGCATGAGCCCAGCCAATTGAAATGGAATTTGAGTTTAGAACAGCATGATTATGTTTTAACACCCTCGGCCTTATGCTGCGTTCCATTTACCTTGGAGGTTGGAAGTTGGAGCTGGGAATGATGTCACACTCAAGTCAACGGCGTTTCCAGTACAGCAAGTCGGAAAGCCATTTAGCAATACCAGGGACCTGTTTCAAAAAGCAGGATTTCTTGCTTAGCCAGATAACTTGTCGGATGTAATATACCCCAGTTTAAATAGCCTTTATCTAACATTTAGCCCAGACTGCCTTAAATCAGACTCAGCACGAAATCCTGCTTTTTCTTCTTGCCCAGTTAATTAGCCCTTGTTAGCAATATCAGTTGATAAAACTGATATAATATTACATGGTATTTTGTGCATAAAAACACTGCAGCAACACCTCCACAGATAGTGGTCAGGTAGTATTTTGTGTTCAACCGATTTAATATTACTATGTAATTATGGGAGTATGACCCTGAATAGGATGGGCGGTTTCAGAAAATGGATGGATGGATAGTATGGGGAGCTTTATAATATGTGCTGTCCTTGTAGCTCCTAAATACACTCATTATTAAAGCCATAAAGTTGTCTGCCTACTACCTTAGAATTTCCATTGAATATGTGAAAATGTTTAAACTAAAATCTGGGCTTAGTCTGCATTGATTGATGGTGTCAGTGTGTGTGTGTTTGTGTGCGTTGGGCTTGTTGGAAATAATTGGTGCACTGAAATAAAAATCAAATCTTTATTTACCAAAAAAAAGTGTCGAACTGACACTGAGTGTCTGAGTACTGCCACAGCACTAATCTCTTTTTACCGTATTTAACCACAATATCTCCTCTTTTAAAAGATGTTGGCTGCTGAGCTGTCCCCTTCTTCACCACGACTTCAGTGCTTACCACATTTACTAAAACAGTACCATGTGCCGTGCTCCCCTAACCGAATTTATACAGATTACTAACTAATCATAATTATCGAAATGTGGGTAAAATAATGTCTGAATAGTGCCAAAAGCCACCATCCATTATCTAAAGCCCTGCAATAACATAGTTTGTTGTTGTTAAAATAAAATTAACTTAAATTAAATGGTCAGTTTGATTGCCTGGAGGAAAATGAATCATTTAGACTAATTGGCCAATCCGTTAAATAGTCGATAGACTACATCGAAAAATAGTTGTTAATGGCAATCCTAATTGGCAGTTACTAAAATTAACACAGATAATCGGATCTATTAGTATTTTAAGGTCAGACAAGTATGAATTCTGTGTCTCTTGTGTGTGGAGTTTGGCTTTAGGCTACTTGGTGTGTTTCAGTTGCCTGTAATGTATTATTGTGTATGCATGCATGTGCCCTGTGATTGACTGGCATCCCTTTCAGGGTATGGCCCAGCCCCAGGTGTTACTCTATGCTACCTGGCTTTGGCTTCAGGTGACCCTTGACCAAGACCAGAAAATTGGTTGTTAGATGGCTAATTTGCTCTCTGGTTGAGAGACTGGAATATGTGGAATTATGAGTGTTGGCAAAGGTTGTCACATTCAGTGTAGTTTAAATAGACGTGATGTTCCTTCCGTTGAAAGGACCACGTTATCAGAATGCTTTGCACTTCAGAGCATCACTGAAGCAAGCTGAATGCACCACGAGGAAGTGTAGTTATGTCATGTTGCACTTTGCATTTCACAGCTGTCACTCTCGCCTTATTTACGCTCTTTGTGCACGGTATCGCAGAAAGGCCCAGCTGCGTCACATTGACAGACAGAAACGAAGAGCCACTTCTGGGCTCTGGTGCAGGTGATGCATTAGAGCCACCTTCAGCTGTGTTAATAATGATGATGGGCAATTATGACAAGGCACTATGTGCCTGCATTACCAGTTAAGACCAGTTAATTATAGAGATTAGTAATTATGAAGTCACAGGACAGCACACTGCTTGGATGACTGGCTTACACATTTTGTAGTTTAAAGAGGAACAAAAGAGGATTCCACGTTTATCGGTATAAAAACAAGCCATTTTTACTACATTTTAATTCAGTGAGCCCTGAAACCAGTGCTGCTGATTTTTGCACCTACCTGTATATAATCAGTAACTATTGGAGGTACTCCTTTGATGAACTCTAAAGAGCTGGCATCTCTGAATTTGTAAGGGAAAAACAGATGTGCTTTGTTTTCAGCAGATGCTGGTTTTACGCACATCTGTAATTGACGTAATGAAGTTATAATTTGGCAGGAAAAAGACGGGAAGCCTTCCCCTGGGAGTGATGAGACAGTGCTTGGTGTGAGGCGGCTTAGTTAGGATGCGGCCCAACGCTGCCGCGTTTTGCCCCTGTGTAATACTCAGGACTTATTATTGTCAACACAGCCATCTAGCAGTATGCAGTGCAGTGAAATAGCATCTCCCTTGGGCCCTCTATGGTGCTACATATAAATACTAATACAATAGATAACATCCCACACCATAACAATAATACAATGCAATCCCTGGGCTGGGCGGGAGGGGTCTGCCTAAATGCTGTTTGCACAGGGGATGATATGTTTCCTGTACAGAATTTCCCCCAGGATCATGAAAGTTGTTCTTAATTTTTAAACTTAGTTTGGTGATGGGTAGGAGGGGAAGCTCGATGCGATCCTCTCTGTTGTCCTCACCATCCGGGGTAGGGACAGCGACATGGCCATTCCAAACCCGTACGGTAATGCAGCAGCAGTCGGCGATCTCTCAGTAGAATGTGGTGAGGATAGGAGGGAGTTGGCTGACCTTTTCAGCTTCCATAGGAAGTGGAGAAACTACTGGACTGTACTACTACCGGTCTGAGGATGCTGTAGGTGCTGTTTCCTACAGAGACAGACTGAGGTCTGTGGGTCAGGAAGTGCAGGATCCAGTTACAGAGGGGGGTCTTCATGACCAGCAGGTTCACTGGGTTGGATGCTGAACTGAAGTCTACGACCAGCATTCTGACACAGGTGTCCTTTCTGTCCAGGTGTGAGAGGCTGAGGTGGAAGGTCGGGCATCGTCTGTAGTCCAGATAGGCAAACTGTAGGGGCCTAGTAAGTCCAGAAGTTGTGCCTTCATGTGCCTCAATACCAGCCTCTCAAAGCACTCCATGATGATGGGCATGAGTGTCTTGGGTACTGGGATGATCCTGGTTGTTTTCAAGCATGCAGGTACTGGCGCTGTGCTAAGGGATAAGTTGAAGATGTCTGTGAGGGCATCAGCCTGCTGGCCAGCACTGTCTCTGACATATCGGACTGATTCTGATATGTTAACCAAGATGTCAAGCATCTGTAAGTACCACCGTGCTTTTTAGTTAACTAACTAGCTAGCCACCTCTTCATCATTCCTACTGTAACTTCCAAAACGAATGACTTGTTGTGCCACAAAACCAAGGCGTTTCCCAAAATCCATCATCGGGTGAAGATTATGCACTAACATCATCAGGCAGCGCTGACCTCATGACTATTAATGTGCTTTCTCCTGCATTTTAGAAATGTATGTTCTGGTACTGTTACTTTGTTCATCTTCCTGCAGCACGTATGAGTATCTTTATTTTACTCCAAAAAATCATTTTTGACATTTTCACATTGATGCTTTGGATCATGACCTTCATAATCGATTCATCATGAACCATCTATGCAGCTTCACAGCCCAATATATAAGTTTGGTTTTTGTGGTATTGTGTAGGCAGCTTGTCACTGATTGGCAATAGTGTTAGCTGACCTCTCTTGATCTGCCTGTGAATAGCATAGTACTTGAGGGAAACAACTGGAAAAATTGATTAAAATTTCCCAAGAATAATGAGAAGAGCTGAATATACTTGAACAGGCAAAACCAGCTTTAAAGGTTATCATGGCAGCAGGTCAATAGCCCGCATTCACAATAAAGCCCCCCCGCCTTGACTCCTAACTGCAGCACAATGAACACTGCATCGATTACGGCATCATTTTAAGTGTGCGGCAGATTGTTCTCGCCAACATCTTTGATTTAGTTTTGTCCAGACATTGTTCGAACTGAGTAGCCACCTCAATTCTCCATCTTCCTTCCTTCTCATATTAAGTGCCTTTTCTTTGTCACCTGGTTTAAGGGGACTTGAAAAACAAGGTGTAGTTAGCATAATTTGCAAGATATATCCCCGTCTAAAAATCCTTATAGGTTTAACACTGGCGGTAAAACTGGATAAAAAATAACACGTAATCCAAGCTTTTTAGGCAACTGTAGCGCAATCGTGTCCTAGGATAGGATGCGATGTCAGGAGACTGGTTGGCTCGGAAGTCACTAATTTAAGTTGATATTAATATCCAAAGTCCCCTGTCTGGCTGACAAAAGCAGCTCCATCAGTTCGGAAGCTAATAGGCCTGCTAGTAAGTTAGCAAATAAAATATATAAAACAATATAAAAAATATAAAGTGAGTGAAATTTTTAGTTTGATGCTAGATTATTTATTATGAGAAAACGTTAGTATGGAAAGCGGCTGCAACTTAATGTGACCTAATGTACAAATTGCCTGAAAATTTTTACCTTGGATTGCGATCAATGAAAGCATTTGTCAAACACAATAATACCGTGAGGAGAAATTATGAGATTCTGAAAACTCTGGCAGCAAGGGAAGCTAAAGATGAGCTTTGCTGCTATGATGATGTTCTGTTTTTGTAGGTGTGTTTGCATTACAAAGTAGTAGTGTTGTGTGTAGCCTACTCATTAAAATTAAATTAAAATTAATTAAGAAGTATGTAAACATGTAAATGGTACTAGCACAAATGATTATAAAATGTATTGTCCATTAAAAATACTAAAGTACAGCAGAATACATTTGGAATGGGAGATGTATTATTACAAAGATGTGGGCTCAGAGATGTATGCAGAGACAACACTTTTATCCCATTTGTTATCTTACGTTCTACATTTTAAATGAATTACATCCCCACTGATCTCCAAAGCCTTGAGCACTATGTCAAATCAAGAGAAACCTTCAATACATGGCTATAAAGGGAAACTAGGAAATAATCTAACTTAAAGTTCAGAATTGATGGCATACCGTAGAAATTATTACCTTAGCAAGTCACAAGTAAAGGTCCCATTAAAACATATAGACTTTCACAAAAGTAAGACCAAAGAGCATTCCAAGCAAGTAAGGGATATGGTTAGTGAGAAGCATATATTTGGGGAAGGGTACGAAAAGGTCTCAAAGTCATTGAACATACCATGGAGCTGTGAGCAGTCCATCATAGGGAAGGGAAAAAAATATTAAACCACTACCATGCTGCCTAGACCTGAAGGACACTTCAAATATGTGGCAAAAGGTCTTGTGGTCTAATGAGACAAATATTTCATGTTTTTGCCTGAATAGAGCTCAGGATGAGATCATTTATATCAAGTGATTCAAGACCAAGACCTTGAACAAAATCCAAGTCAAGACCACGACTTTTTGCTCGCACCAGCACTAATGCACCAGCCAGCTACGTACTTTCCAATGAACTTTTCAGTAATAATATTAACAGCGCTTTTCCACAAGCATACTGGAACTGACCCATACCCCAGCCGTACCGAGAAGAGCGACTAGTTACAGCACTGTTCACACGTTGCACATCATGATTTATTATGTACAATCATCTTTATTTATTTATCTGCTGTGTGCTAATTTCCACTAGCATGTGTGTGAGAAGTGCCTTGTTATGCAAGTTTCAAACCCTAGCAGAATTAGCATTCACTTGCGTAAATTTGCATTGTGAATACATTTCGTTCTATAGTTGGAGGAGTTTTCAGGAATACTACTAAAAATTTATAATGTACGGTATCTGCGTGCATTTTAACCAATCAGATGGTGGTGACACAACCAGTTCGGTTTGCTCACACTTTTGCCCCTACTAGTAAGCAGGACCAGTGGGCTTACGGCTTGGGCCCAGCTCAGATACTCTGCAATGGCTCAGGTATGACTTTGCTCTTGATGGCAATGAAAAAGCACCATTAGTCATTTCGAAGCATTAATCTGTGGAAGCCAGTTCACTGCCTAAAGTGGAATGGAAGATTTTGTATTGCCCTGTTATACTTCTATTCACATCTGAGCTATTCTTCACTAGGTATAAATAAATAATAATTACAGAAACAAAATGTCCAACACCCTCAACTCTTTCATTTGGCCAATTCCTGCTCCCATGACATAGCTCTCATTTGAAACATTTGGTTGAAATGGAAACTTAGAGTTTAACTTTCATTACGCAATTATGCAACAATTTTTTGTTGATTCCAGGGCAATTTTGTTTTCATTATCCATGGAAGCCGGCAGCTAGCAGCCTAAGCAACTGTTGTTAGCGCCGTCCCGGTGATGTGGGCGATCAAATGCAGCTGAGCAGAGCCCTACCTTACGCAAATGGAGAGTCATGCAGTGCGGTGGCACCCAGTTAAAAAGCAGTTCTGGCATCCCATGAATACACTTCGTTGATACAGTATGTGTTCCTATTACGGATTTGTCCCGTTCATCTGAAAATGGAGGAAACGTTGATTGCTGTGGTAGCTAACATTAAAGAATAGCTAATGTTTTTACACCAGAGACAATATCAAGCTGTATCTACAGACAAAAATAGCTATTTTAACTTTAGGTACATAGCTAGCTACCTACATAGATTAAAGCCAATTGTAGTTGTTTGTTGAAGGAATTAAATGCTTTAGCTAAAATGTTTTCTTAAAGTTGCTACTGTTGATTTGAGAAACGGACCTCTGGTAATTTGGGTAAAATTATGCTTTTGGGGTGTTTATCGCTTAAGATACATGACCATACCCTGTAGCAGAGAACATTTTATACTGGATTACGTCATCCCATCCATCATCCATCTTCTGAAACTGCTTATCCTTCCGGGTCGCGAGTCTATCCTGGAAACTATGGGCACGAGGTGGGGAACAACCAGGATGGCAATTTATTAACTCCAATTAGCCTCAACATGTTCTTGGACTGGGGAGAAACCAGAGTACCTGGCATAAACCCCATGACAGCATGTTTTTACACTCCTCAAATGTCTCTTTTTGTTAAACTGCTCAACAGACGTATTGTCTTTTAGCGTACCGCTATATCTAATAGTTTGCAGTTTTAATAATAAATGAGTATTATGAGTATTCATAAGTGGAAACCCCTTATTGTGACCACGTCTGTCTGGGTGAAACTGATTGCTATAAGTGGATGATTATTATAACCAATTTTTTTCAGATTTTTATGGGTCAGGCAGATATACAAATGTCAATTAGATGGTAATTACATGAATATAAGATAAAATGGACAGCGTCACTATACATTCGATTTTATTGACTCTTTCAAAATACTGTACAGCTGTTTCCGATGCTTTTATACGGAAGCACATTGCTTTCGCAAACTGGCTTTAGTGTTTGCGTGATTTTCAGTCAGAGATAAAAGCAGGACGCGAAGTGCAACGTGATAGTGTCTTAGTGAGAAACACTACTGGCATGCAAAAACAGCTGTTCAGTTCTGTTTCTGATTCTGAATAGGCTGTCTGAATACGCTGTCCATCGGCCTGACTGGGACCACTGATGGAAATGGCTGTGCGCCTCAAACACAATGCTTACTTAAACAATTGGTTTCTTCACATGTTTCTTCACACGATTGGAGTGACTGGAGAAGTCACACACCTCCGACTGCTTGTGACAAGCAGTCTGCAGGCACCTAGCAGGACTGCTGGGGGCATTAAGCTCTGCCCTTCTCTGATGTCCTATTCATGCTGCCCACTTTTTGAGTTTAGAATTAGATTTGGCGAATGGCGATTTTCCATCCACTCGACAGGAACACCTGGGGCCTGTATCGCACAGCCCGATTTCTGTAAGGTAGTCTGAGCCAAATGAAAGTCCATTTAAACTGGTGTACCTTAAATCTACCAGTTCTGCACGCAAAAAAAAAATGGGCAAAATGTGTGCGAGCACCTAATCACGCAAAATCTTGGATTTATCAGACAAAATGCAATGGGAAAAATGTGTAGCCTATATTTGCAAAGACTCAGGGGCAGGCACATGCAATATTTTTGGCAAACCCTGAAAAGATCTGGTAAAAACGACTTTTGTAAACCAGGGAACTGCAAGTACGTAACCAGCTAAGCTAAGACTATGCACAAACAACGCCAATGCAGGGCAATCGGTAGCAAAGTCTATTTATCAAATGCAAATCAGTACAGCATACAGCAGTAGATACAGGCAATGAGTTGCGTGATAGTGAAGCCGCTTTATTCTATTAATGGCCAAATCCTCACTGATGCTGACTTTGACAAATATAGTAGCTTGGCAGTCTGGGTCAGCTTCTGATTTGTTCATTTTGAGTTTCACGTACCATGTAAGTATCTGCCAACTGCTCTGGCACAACACTGCATAACGGGGCATCCCCTCTCTTGGATGCCCTGCGGGTTTGCCCCCGACACTTACAGTTACAACTTACAACCAGATCCAACCTATTTTTTAATTTTGGGACAGTGCATTATGTAGTGCTGACAGAATTTTCTTAATTACGATACCTGTGCTTAGCCCCCCAAATATGACATTTTTTCATGACTGTACCTCTTGGTTTTGTAACATTTGCAGTTGTCATTGTCGTACTTCACACCCAGAATGGCTTGATTTGCATATTATATGAGCACATGGCCTATTTTCATTCACCATTTATGGTTATTTGTGGGCAGCAACTGGGCAGGATCTCAGGCCCTGCTCGCACGCGTGTTTACAGGATAGATTGGATTTTTCAAAGGGGAATTTCATATGTGCATACACCAGGTATGATAAATCGGGTTTTAGCAATCTTCTGTTTTTATGTCAGCACATTCTTTGGCTGTGAAGTTTGCACCAAATTTGATGAATGAGACCCCAATTTCTCCAGAGCCTGACCAGCCCTACTTCCTCAACTGTATGTCACTCTGTGTATATAAATATATAAATGCAGTTGTGTTATTTGTCCAAACTATTCTAGTGTGCTCCCCTGGAATTCTTTGTATGAAGATACACATGGATGAGCTTCAGTTATATCTGTTTTTATTGTCCTACATTTTCTTGTGTCCCAGATTTCCCAGTCATGAGTGTAGCAAAGCTGATTTAATACTGTAGCTAGCCGGTAATTACAAGTTGGATGGTAGCATGAGCCAGGTGCACGGGCTTCATGGTTTTGGGTGAGCAGCAGCATTGAAGTGGAACGTGATCTGCATTATCGGCTGTGCATGTGCCTTTGAGGATTGCATGAGCCTGTCTCTTAATACTTGAGGCGAAGACCTTGGGAGCTCTGCGGAGACTCGGGGGTATTGGTGGATATTGGTAAACTAGGACATTTTTTAAATGTTACTTTCTCTCTCACTTTAAAAATATGATCTCGATTATAAATATGAAAATATAAAATTATTATTGAAAGTTGAATTGAGCTGAGTTGAAAAAACTGAGCTCAAGTTAATAGACCACAGAGGTGTAAAGATATAGAGCATCAGACATATTTGTCCCTGTTTACCCCATTTAAGCAATTCACCCAATTTAGTGGAATCTTCTGCTGTGCTGCTTATTCTTCAGCCGTCTCACAGGGCAGCTTTGAACGCTCCAGCTTCACATATTGGTCAAACATCCTACTAGCCACATGTACAGTACTTACATTTTTAATTATTCATAATAGTTACGCTTAGTTATTCAGGACCCTGCTTTGGAATGATTATACCTCATATTTTGCTCATACTTTGGTTCCATTGATGAAGTGACATTCCTCCACATGTGGCTGAAGCCCTTACAGAAACAGTTGAAAAAGCTTTGCTAGGTAGCACATATAACTGCATTTTGCCATCATTTGCAGTTTGGTTCTGTAATACTGTTGCTTCTGTTGGTTTGTGCCATGTGTCCAGGGACACTGTAATGGGGGTGGACTTGGCACAGGGCCCCTGAAATGTTTGAACAGAATTGGATTGATGTGGTTTGGGGGCCCAATATGATTTGCCTTCATGAGGCCTAAAATATCTAGCTGGGGCCCTGCGTGTGTTATCATCAGGCAATGACCGGTGAAGCTAATCTCAGGTAAGATCATTACCTGTACCACAGGTTTTAAGTAGCCCAAGAGACCCAGGTGAGGGATGCAAGAAAGTGGCAGAGGAGTAACCAAGTCTAAGGGGGGGTTTCCATCTTTTCAACCAGTCCAGGTCCCTCGAGAAAAGCAGAGCAAATTGCGTGCAGTGCAAATGTCTAGGTGCACTGTTATCTGAATGTAATGAACAAATGCATCCATGTTCATCCATAGTTTGTGTGTGTGTATGTGTATATATATATATCAGTATTCGTCCTTCCATGTACATATATCCATCATGGCATGCCAAAATGGACCAGCATTGCTGAAGGTTTTACTTTACACCTTTTCTCCATGAAGCTTATTGCTGGATTAGAGTTGTTTTATGATGCTTTTAGGTTCCATTTGAAAGCTCTGCACTTTAACCTGTATATGCGTGCTACATTAGGGGAGGAGGGGGGCTGGCCATCTCATTAGGCTGAGAAGTTAGTTATTCACGCTGATGTTTTAACAGTTCCCATAAAGAGCCCAAGGTCATGGTCTCCTTGTGCTGGCTGATCTTCTCTTTCTGGAGCCACCGTTTCACACGCCTCAGTTCCGTGAGCACGGCCCCGCAAACACCTGGCCGCTAATGGTGCCACTGTCCCAGTAATTGACAGTCACTGGGGTCTGAATCTGGATTGCCGAAACTAGCACAGCTAAACAGCCGGGGGGATTATTCTAAGCTCCCATCCAAAGGAACCAGCTAAGTGCTTGATTTCGCTTTAAGTGAAGTGATGTCACTATTGTAGTGTACTCACTGATGCTCTCAGCCATAGTAAATGAATTTCCACTGCATTTTAATGACGCCTTTTCACCTTTAGTAAGTATGCCTGCTTGGGTGCGTTGCAGAAAGCCCATTCTACAGGCGAATGCATGTTTATTCATGAAACAGAAGCATGCTGTATAATTAATATGCAATATATGTTGGAAGCTGTATTGCATGTTTTATGCAGTGGATCTGACTCCTGTATCCCCTGCTTCTGCTCACGCTGGATACAGGGATATCCTGGCCGTACCTTTTGTCATGAGGCAGGACGCCGAAGAGAGTCTCGGCAGAAGGTCTTACTTGCAGCTGACTCAGAATCAATCCATTAGGGCTGTTGCAGAGCTGAGCCAGCCACTAATCTGAGGGCGAAAAGGACGCTGGGCTTGTGAACGGAGGCTCCACCCTCCTAAAGTTTAACAGAGTTATAAAACACAACTGTGCCATTTTATTGATAAAGATGCCAGGCTTTCAGTATTTCTTCTTTTTTACACAAGTTGTCCATACATTGGCCAGCTGTTCATATTACAGAATATGTTTTGTTCTGTGAAAAGAGAGTCTTCGGAAAAAGCCTGGATGACCTTATAGTTCACATATTATAGGGATACCAGCATTAGTCAGTACTAATCAGCACACCCCCACCCTGCCCCTCCTCCAGTAGGCAAGTGTTTCCATGATGTTTTATTTGGCCAACAAACTGGTGTCCTATGTGTGTGTGTGGGTTACATAGATCACATTTCAGGACCAAAAGTGTGGTAAAACCTGAAATTTCCCTACTTTTGGGGACATCTTTTCAGGTCCACATTTAGATAACCTCAATTTCATATAAATCTGTGAATGGAATCAAAAAGCTAAAAATGCCAAAAGTCTTGTATTTGGGTTGATTACTCATGGTTAAGGTTAGGGTTGGGTAGGGGTTAAGGGTGTTGTGACTGGGATTAGGGTTTTTCCCTTAGAAATTAATGGAAGGTCCCCATTTAGATAGGTACGCAGGTCAGTGCGTGTGTGTGTATGTGTGTGTGTGTGTGTGTGGAGGGGGGTTAGTCATCATACTCCGCCCTAATTAGTAATGGTATTGGAGAGTCCCAGAAAGAAATGAATGTGTCCCTAACATGATTATTTTATTATACAATTATGCATTTTTGGATGAAGCTGGTGCTTATGGTAAGTATTTAACCATAAGGGCAGAACTGTATCAGTAATCACAGATTTCCTGTAAAGAGAAGTGCCTGGGAGTTCTGTGCAATGTGACACTGATCTACCTCTCCACAAGGGGCCTGATATTTGGTAACTCCTCAGATCTTTCACTGGATTTGTAAGAGAATACCCCAGAGACTTTCTATAGCAAAAGGACTTTTGACAAGCCCTTTTATAAAGGACCACAAAAAGCACTTTTAGAATTCATATAAAGTGGAATTCAGCTTAAAATTGGTCTGCAGTAGTGCTCAGTCCCTGAAAAACTTTTAATAAAAACTAAATAGTCAAACTAAATAGTAAACTAAGACTTGGGGCAGGCAGGTGGTGTAATGGTTATGGCTGCAACTGAGTAATTGAAAGATTGTTGGTTTGAATCCCCAACCCACAAGTACCACTGAAGTACTCAGAGCAAGGTACTGTCCCCAAGCACTGCTCACGTAGCTGTCTCCCGATGTTACATGCAGAGAACACATTTCATTGTGTGGTGTGTCAGCAATGACTATTAATCACCTTTCAAATAACCATCTCTATATTAATTTAGCAATCCTTATGATAAAGGTTATAAAAAATTATCATTGTGAATTGGAGGCTTTGTGAGGCCTGTCTTTTTCCAGAGAATTATTTTGCTCTCCAGCTCTCTGCACAGCATCTTGGCTGAATGTCTGCTGTGCCAGTGCAGTGCCCACTGTACCGGGGTCAGGGTACGGGATGGCACCCCTGCACAGGCCCAACGTACATGAGGCTTCAAGCAGGAAGGCCTCTGGATCTGACATACATGTGACTCCCTATCTGAATGTCTGCTGTGCCAGTGCAGTGCCCACTGTACCGGGGTCAGGGTACAGGCTGGCACCCCTGCACAGGCTCAACGTACGTGAGGCTTCATGCAGGAAGGCCTCTGGATCTGACATACATGTGGCTCCCTATCTGAATGTCAGCTAGTTTTCAACTGCAATCGAGGTGATCACGTATATTCTATCTACCCACTCACAGTGGACCATGTACAGGTCACAGCAAGTTAAATCTGGTGTGGAAAGGACTGAGTAGTCTGTGTTTAGGAAGCCTGCCTCTGACAGCTGAAAAGCCAGCCTTGTTTACGCAGTACCACTTAGTTTTAGTGACTGTTTTATGTCCTGATTTGTTACAGGATAATGTAATTTAAGCTGTGCCTTATGCTGTTTTTAGATAAATGATTGGCCAGTCGAGAGGTGTTAATTATATTTAGCTAATTAGCAAATAAAGGCATGCCTTTTTTATTTGAAATTACTTGGCATCTGTGTTATTAAATCCTCTTCTGTGTTATTACTGCTATATATTTGGCATGCTGGGAATTCACATTCTAAAATATTTCTATATCCAAGATGGCTGTAAATCTACAAAACTTTTCATGCTGTCTCTGAAGCATGCCTATTTGTAAGTGTGCTCAGTAAATTCTGCTCAAGTACATTTTAGCTACACCACTTCTCCATGGGCACGTTGTCGAATTACAGTATACATATATAATGTGGGGTATGTTAAAACGGGAGGTTTGTGTGGTAATTAGTATCTGTACTCTATTGTTGTTGTGCCCTGTGGTGGGTTGGAACCCTCTCCTAGGTTGTTCCCTGCCTTGCACCCGTAGCCTCTGGGACAGGCTCCGGATCCCCCCACAACCCTGAACAGGATAAATGGTTGCAGAAAATGGATGGATTGATGGACACTGTTATTGTTTCACGAGTTGCAAAAGGTGTATACTCGCCATGAACCATTAGGAGAGTGTGAAAGTGCATTCTGTGCCGGGGGATGCTGATGCGTAAATGGACTAGACGGCTCTATCCGATATCAGCAGAGGCGTTAAGGGGTCATGCGAGCGGCATTAGTGCTGCCCTTGGCACTCTCTAGATATACGGGAAGCGTCTCTTTATGTGTCCCAGATTATGCAAAGTGATCCTGCTTAGAATCTCTCCGCTGTGGCCATACGCAGCATCCCTGTTTGTTTGTTCCTCTCTTCTCAGCTTTTCTGTGCCGTCAGGCCGTTATTCCGCCAGACGCCCTGTGGTTCCCCTGCTTGTCACTGGAAGTGATTTCTTGAACTATGCTAATGATGATGTGTTAATACTAAAATTCTTCTGAGTCATCTGACTGTCCTTACATGCAGCTTTGGCATTAGAGAGGTGCTGGGTGAATGAGTTGTTTAGTGCAGTTGTAAGTGTTTTCTCTCCTCATTTCCCAGACTTATTCCATCATCTAATCATAGCATCCAGGCGAGAAAAATAAAAGAGATGGAATGACATGCTCTGTAATTTTCCTATGGAATAATTAATTTAGGTATTTCTACCCAAACAACAGATTTTTTTTTTATTTTAACTGCATGCATGAGGGAGAATCAAAAAATAAAGACAACGTACCTTTTATTAGTGTTGAGTGTGAGGAGATTGTAATGCTTATATCACATATACCACTCCAGATAGGCTCTCTGCGGGTCAGTGCACTTCCTGTATCGCTCCACTGCCTTCTCCAGTCCTTGGGAGCGGCGGCTTTTGGCTCCCCCGAATCCCGGTCCGCACTGCTTCCTTAACCTCATCATCAGGGGCGAATCTGCGGCCGAGTAAAGCCTCTTTAAATGGACTGGATGGATGGGATAGTGGCATGGTGCTAGATCAGGGCTGTAAGGGGGATGCAGAAGATGTTCAAACCACAACTGTTGCATTACCTCCACCATAGCATGAGAAGAGGCTCTCTGCGAGGTGATATAACTGTCATGTTCATTTACTCACAGTTACCAGTAATAAAGGCTGTAGGTAATAGCACCTTTTAAGGTACAGAAATGCATCCCCAAGGTACAAACAACATTCATGTACCCCCAATGGTACAGAACCAAACCCATTTCGTCACCCCTTGCCCTCATAGTCCATTTCTGTATCTTAAAAGGTACAAGTACCTACAGCTAAGGGTACAACTGGCAGACCCTTGAGGGTACAGCCCCAGTGAGCAAAGGTACAAATTGGTACCCTCTGAGAGTCTAAGTTGCCTTTACTTTTTGATTCTCCTTTGTATTAATTACTCCATACCCCAAGCCATTTTATGATTATTTAGCAGTGAGAACGTAGACTGAAAAGTATTGATCACAAGCAAATGCAAGTAACTCAATAATGTCTCTAGCACAGGGGTGGGCAATCTTATCCGCAAAGGGCCGGCGTGTATGCAGGTTTTCGCTGCAACTCCCTAATTAGATCACTAATTAGAAGACTGATTGGCTGAAGAATTCTCACACCTGGGTTTGAACAGCTGACCTTAGGGTTATCCCGAAAACCTGCATACTAAGTGGCTCTTTGTGGATAAGATTGCCAACCACTGTGCTAAACAGTCCAGAGACTCTAAAAGCAGACAATGTGCTACTGTGCATCAGTAGACAGAGGAGAGTGTTTGAAGATCAATCCAAGGTCAGAGAAATACGAAAGTCATTATATTTTATCGAACAGGATTTGTAGAGTCTGTAAAAATACTCCACACATGAACATATGATCTTTCTCAAAAAATAAGTGTTTTAAAGTGAACACTGGTGCAGTAGGCTGGAAGTTTCTTCAGCTTCTCCATTGGTTACTGTAATTCTTACAGTAAAGCAACTGTGAGCCATTTCCTAACATAACGGCTGTGCATTACTCAACATGACATATTTTAACTCCACCTGAGCCAGCCTACAGTCCCCAGAAGCCTGCAAAAAAAAAAGATTACGCCTATTAATTCCTTTAGACATTCGTGACATTGATGGGTTTTGCATAGCTTCACTCTTGTGTAATCACATTGAGAAATTCAGCACCGATGTTACCTTCCCCTGGGGCTAACAACCCTGCACTCGAAACCTTCGAGTTGGCGGTGACCTCTGACCCCAACAGCTCCCACATATGGTGACACAGATTCTGCAAGGTGGCATGTAATTGTTAACATCTGTAATAGTTTTTTTGCTCAATCCATAAATATCAGTCCATGAACCTGATTTTGTTCACCCGTGTGAGGTGAAGGTGTTCTGCTGCTGAAATAGCTATTTTAGAAAAGAACAGCGGGAGTTTTGCTTAATCAGCACGCAGCATCAGAGCGCGTCCAAATTCCAAGGGATTTGTTGCACCATAAACTGTGACGCTTATCACAGATTCCATCACCTCCCAGCTTTCGGGTTATCCCAGATTCCATCAATACAGAACACCCGGGTTATCCCAGTATCCATCATTGCAGAAAACCACATCCACAGTAATTTACCAAAATAAATAACTGCATATCTGACACCTATCAAATATTTCCAGGGACATTGGTTTCGAAATGGAGGCTAAATTGTATACATTTTCAGACAAGTTCTCTACCTTATCAGGCAATTCCCATCCTAGACATATGCCAGCAAATCAAACAGAGGCACAGACATGTTAATCCAGCATGGCGTGTCCCAATGACACACGTGTAAAACAAACTACAGTTTCAGACTTCCAGACTCAGCATGGCTGAATTCCCATGCCAGATTTCGGATGGTGGTAGGTGTCTGAGGACGTCACCACCGGAAGGGGGGTGTTGACGAGCTGGCAGTCCTACAGCTTGGGGAATCATAAATATAAGATGGGCATCTCTCAGGAGCAGAACCATTCTCTTCTGTATCAGACAAGAAGGCCGCTGTCACCAGCCTGTCAAATAAAAAATAACATAACAGCCATATTGACATTTCATATTTTATGCATAACTTTTCATTAGGGAAATAAGGGAAATAAGAATTTCAACAGTGGAGAGAATGCGCCAGAAATCTGTCCCTATTGGAGATATGGCTTTGATTCAGCTAGCTTTACATTAAGAGTCTGGAACATTCCTTTGGATTCTGTTGGCCTACATATGAGCTACACAGAGCATTGGACCACCACCATTCTTCACCCCCAAGGCTTCAAGACCTCCATGTTTAAGCCCAGGATTTCAGGAGAGGCCGATTAAACAGCCCTAGATCTGACCAGCTGTGACTGCATCTGTCTTGAACTGGAGTGATGATGTCAGCAGCCGGTTTCTATTGTGATACACACAATGGATTCCTCTGCTCCCAAAAGCACGGGGAGCTCCGCTCAATTATGTCATTATGTCATTTGCTTTATATTATTCCATGTAACCCGTGCCCCCCCCCCAATAAAACCACAAAAATAAATAAATAACTAGCTACCACTAGTCATGTCACCCAGATATTTTGCAGGGGACTGCGTCTGTGATGTGCTGAGACCAGCCGGGTCCTTCAAAGGTGTTGTCCAAGGGTTCTGGCCCAGCTGGGGGGAGGGGGACTCATGTGGCTCAGCACCCAACAGTCCCACCCCCCCCATGGCCAAGGCAGTAAGGCAAGGAAAATATCCTCACACTTGAGAGCTGAGTAACTAGTAACAGACCAGCGACTACAGGAAGACAGGAGGGATTACTTACAAAAGGCAGATGCGTTTAAAATTGCTTAAAAAATTAAGAAATTAAAGTGCAGGCAGACTATGAACAACAGAGCAAAATGTTATACATTATATAATTGTATGTCATGTAAAAAAAAGAGAACTGGACTTCCAAGCTCAAAAAAGCACTCAGGACAATGGTTTTTTTTTTTTTTTTAAGAAACCATGTAGGTTGGAATTTTTTCCCTAGAATGGGGTGCAAAGGACTGAGGATCATATCATTGGACAGCAATATTACAAAGTACCGGCTAACTTCTTATGTAATGGGGAGGGGTTAAAACTACACATACTGTCACGAATAACTAGATGTACATCTCACGTTTGTGCAGAGATTGCAGCCAGAGTCCAATGCTCAGTGTAGCTGGTCCATTTTCATGCAGCTTGAGAGCGTCAAACTACACCAAGCACAGCACAAGCCTAGTGCATTACAAACGTGTCCTTAAAAAGGCAGTTCTTAGTTCCTACAAACTTCCGGGGTGAAGGACGCCGCTCTGTACATTCCTTTTTCCGTGGACTTCCAGCTGTAATTGCTTCGTTCCTTTTAAACATGAGCAAAACAGAATCAAGATGGTCTTTGTCTGCCTAGTCACAGAACATTCCTGACCTGCTTTTCACTAACCCCCTGCCAGACACGCAAAGGTAAAAAACACATTTCCCCCTTATTCTTGTCATCAGTAACAAATTAAAGACTAACGCTTACCAGGCGCTCTACTCCCACCTGCTGGTGAAATCAGGTCATGGCGCCTTCTGCTTCACCAGCACGTGCCAGGATGACTAACGCAATATTTCCAGTTCAAAAGCCATCTACAGCAAAAGCAAGAGTCTAGATTCGATTTAAAATTACACCATTGTTAGAGTTTTTATATGATTCAACTGATCAGACCCAAATGTGCAGTCATGTAACTGTCAAATGTCATCCACTCAACCACTGCTCCTGAATTAAAAGCCCAGAATAAGTGGACAACAGTTTCACTGTGACCGTTAAAGCTGGCATTTGAATTTAGTATTTATAAAAAAAATAAAAAAGGAAGGAAAATTCCTCTCCAACTGCACTAAAAGTCAAAAATACATTGCAACCTCTGTTACCAGGTGTAGCTTTTATTAAAAGTCATAAAAATGAACATCACATACAACCAGCTGTCCGAGGGGGGGGGGGGATCAGTAGCTCTTTGGGGTTTCATAAGTTTCGGGGAAAGTAAGCGACTTGTGTCCGGAGCCTGTAACAAGGGGCAGAATGCCAGCATTCGGCACCACGTTCCACGACAATGTCAGGGTGATGTTTTTGTTGGCCCTGCAGGGAAGGACAGCAGGTTAGAACCTGCCTGGAAAGTACGCCATTAGTGACAGGCTAGACATGAGTTTGTTGTCCATTATCGTCATCTTTTACATTACATCATCTTTGTCTTGCAGAACAGAAGATGGAAAGTATCAGAGATTTACTGCCCAATAGTGCTCTCTAGTGTCATTAAAATGCACGCAAAACATGATAGCCTATTCTGCAGGCATGATGGCTGATGGAACAAATATATTCTCACAAAGAACTTTCGGCAGTAAAATATTAAAATGAGTTTACCGAAGACCGTTGCCATCATCGAAGAAGAAGTATTTGGACTTCATGTCTTTCAGAAAGAGCTTGGTCTGCTCCCCCCGCAGCACGATCTTATCCCAGAGCACCACCTGGTTCAGAGCCTAGAAGAAGATTCTCATCAGTTCAGCTGCTCGAGCCTGGAAAGGCAGCAGCTCATCTGGTTTCACCCAGAAGGTTCAATCATCTAGAATGCTGGCCTGCTACAAGGTGTTCCTTAGGGAATCTTAGTCAGCCAAAATGGACCAAATGCCAAGCCAACCCATTTCTTACAGGGCACCAGACTAACTGCTACTCACTGCGTACTAGTACAAAATTTAAGCACACTATTTAAATTGACATGCAATGCAACAACATTTCAGATAAATGCATTGGTAATAAATACACGATTTGCAGAAATAACCACGCAATGTTATCCCAGGAAATTCAGGAACCTTGTTCCTGGGCCGTCGCGACCAACTTCTGTAGTTCCTGGCCACTTTAGTGTATTCCTCTCTCAGCACACAAGAGAAACTGGGAACTTTATGCTAAAGAAACACCGGAGACGCAAAAAACACAATCTCATAAAAAACTACACTGCCACTTTAAAACCATGGAGGATGAACGAGTCGTTTTATTAGGTACTCGGTGGAATGAACGCAATCATAACGGGACATTTTACTTATATGACCCACAACATGTTTATAAGTCAGTATTATATCTGGCCAGCAGATCGAGCTGTCATTTTCCACAGAATAAAAAAAACTATGTAATACTAGCAAGTTTCACCGCTGGCACCGGCAATATTAGACAGAAGTATCGGTTATCAATAGAATTTTCCAATGCAGAAATGTAGATACAAGCAAACAGACATTCAGTAATGTATTAAATATAACTGAGGTACAAAAATAATTCCATCTGCTCAATATTTGTTTTGCAACTTCTGTCTCCCCTGCACTTCTGTATAACTTCCAAGTCAGCCCCAGTGTGTGTGGTCTACCAATCAGCAAGCAATGACTGCAAGCACCAACCAATCAGCAATCTATGGCTGTAAGCACCTTCCCAGTAGTGCATCCAAGGAACTACAAGTGGACCGAGTTCCTGCCGTGGGAACATGACAGAAGTTACTGGTTCAAGAAAACAATTCCTGCAGTGGGAAAAGGCCTTACCTCCGTCCCACACACGCACACCATTTCTCACTCTCTCTGGGTTTTAAATAAAAATGAATGGGAGGTATATATGCAAGTCACACTGGTGGGCCAAGTTACAAAATTTAGTCGCACTGTCTACAAAAATATTTGCAAAATGCGACTAAAAGATAGTCACAAGAAGGGCCAGTAAACAGAGGCTGGCTCGTGTTCTGCTGGAACAGGGAAGAGCCAATTTGTGCTCCATTTCGGCACTCTGGGGACACCTGCTGGGAGCGCGGAAAGCAGCGCTCTCAGTGGCTCAAAATAAGCTGGGGACTGATGCTGAAGGAAAATGGCACGCCTCCCCACCCCTAGTAGGGCGGTTCGGTGGGCATATACTGAGAGAGACTCAGAGGTCATTGCCAACAGTGGGAGGGGCTGTGGTGGCGTAATGGTTAGGGATGCAACTGTGTAATTGAAAGGTTGCTACTATGAGTCCCCGACCTGCAAGTACCACTGAGGTACTGTGAACAAGGTACCACGCCAAAGCACTGCTCACCAGGCACTGAATTAGCTGCCCACTACTACATCATATGGGTGAAATGCAGAGGACATTTTGTTGTGTGCTGTAGTGTATCAACAAGGACAATTAATCACCTTTCAAAATGACCCACGACATGTTTATAAGTCAATATTATACTGGCCAGCAGATCAACCTGTCTGAGTCTCTCTCAGTATTTGACCACCTAACCGCCCTGCGAGGGATGGGGAGAAGTGCTACTTTCCTTCAGTATCAGTGCCCAGCTTATTTTGAGCCTCTTATGCACTGACTTGTGTGCTGAGAGCGCTGCTTTCCACGCTGCTAGCAGGTGTCCCCAGAATGCCAAAGAACTTTTTACCAGTTAAATTGACATTTGATTTAAAATACTTGGGGGAAGGGCGGGGGGTTCCTCGGCACCCTCATGTAAAGTGCAAGAGTGCAGAGGCGCCGAGACTCACGTTGCTCTTCGTGGTGTACTCAGCCGACAAGTAGAGGAACAGCTGCTTCACGTTCCAGTCGAAAATCGGCTGCAGATGTGACTGCGGTTAAAGAGAAACACTCACCTTTGACACAAACGGGAGCCGGTGTTCTGACATTTTGGCATACCTTATCAGAATAGCATACCGGCTCCGTATAAGTACGCCTCCCTACAGTACAACTGCCATTTTTAAGTAACCCTAACCCTAATTATAACCCTACCCCCTGACCCTAACAAAATGCAATTGCTCACCTTCGGCCAACAGTATGAAAAATGTATGGAATGACGCTGAACACAGCTGATTGCTGTTGCACGCATGCGTATTAACCCAGGGTATGCCATTCTCATAGGTATGCTGTCGTGTCAGAACACCGGCATTTGAGAACTGACCGCATCTGGGTGTTAATTCATAACTAACAACACTGTTACACCTTAAAGCAAAGCAGGAAACACACACTGTGCGGCGCTGGTTTCGGTCCTCAATGTCACACACATACAAAAGGATATCAGCTGAAATGTCAAAAGTAATGAAGCCCAAGTCACTTCTTTCCCTTGGGCCAGTAAAGTCATCCACGTTTTTCCTATGAGGGACCAAAGAGAAAACAGTATTTGACAGTGGTCTGGTAACCTACTGATCTGGTGCACTGGTAAACTTGCATTATTATAAAGAAAGACAAGTATTAGGGGGTTGCGTCTATTTGTTCATTTATTTTTTAAGATGAAATACGAGTGGCTTTAGTATGGTGCTGCCCTCCGACGCCTGCGTCTCCTGGAGCCTTTGGACCGTCACATACACCGGAAACGCTGCAAATCTGCTGCAGGCAGCGCCGGGGCTCATATGCACGATACATACAAGAGTTTCGCTTTTAATGCAAATGGAAGACATGGCCTGCGATGAGGAACTGACTCTTCGTTGATTACAGATGACAAACGGCTCCGGGGGTAACGGACCCAATGTGTGCGTAACCGTTACGTTTACTACATTTACGGTGCCGTTAAATAAGCATCCCCCCCCTGTGCACAGAACCAGGACCGGCTCTATATAATGGAACTTCTGCGGTGGACACGAGCTCGGGTGCGGGGACCAAACGCACGCTTTGAGGACGCGCCACTCACAGCATCACTTTGGAGACGTAGATGTCCACCGGAACGCTGCGGTCCTTGAAGGCCGTGGTAATGAAACAGCCGAAGGTGAGCGCCGCCATGACGCTGAGCGAAAAGGCGAACAGCGAGTTCGCCCGCGACAGTACCGTGTTCATCTTAAATAAAAAAGCAATAAAGACGACCTACTAAAGTGGACGGCTGGCACAGAGCTCGAGCCAGCCGGAAATGCACGAAGAGCGGAAGTGGGCGCTCGGAAATGATGACGAGGCCACAGGCGAGGACGGGTCCGCCAGGCAGACTCTGCCCCCTGTCGGCCAGGAGACTAAATTACGGCACTAGGATTTACCTCAACTCTCCCGCTAAATACTTGCAACCTGTCCTAAAGTTTTAAAACCTTATTTTGGATGACTCCAACCCTGCCACTGATAAACAATCATTCACAGTACTTACTTTGTTTAACAATGGAGGCAGAGTGGGGCTCAGCAGGTTAAGCTCTGTGCCTGTAATCGGAAGGTAGCCGGTTCAAGCCCAGCCTCTGGCCGTCTGTGGGCCCTTGAGCCCTTGAGCAAGGCCCTTAACCCCCAGCTCCCTGGGCGCTGCACAAGTGGCTGCCCTTCACAGCCAAGCTTACTCTCATGGAGAGCGAGGTTGGGGGAGGTGAAAAAGTCAATTTCCCCACGGGGATCAATAAAGTATAATTCTTCTTCTTCAATAACAGGATACCATACTGAATGGAATCTGTAATTAATATATTGGCAAAATTATATTAGTCATGTTTTATGCAATACATTTAGAGGGCAGACAATATAATGACATGAAATAAATGAAAAAAATTTATGAATTGTAATTACAAGCACAGTTATGAAGGTGAGTGAAACTCACTGACAGGGATATACAAAACCTTAAGAGGACTGCTGGTAGATGCTACAAAATTTTTTTGCCTTTTACATGAGTCTGTGTGTGGCTCTTAAAAGAGCCTTTGGTTTATTTTGAAGAGGAAGAGGAGCAGGAAGTGCAGGTTGTCGAGATGACACCGTATTCCAATGTGGCTGGCCAGTCGCTCTGCCGCGTTCCAACGTGGCCAGTGTTACGGAAAATTCAGTTTCCC
>JAODKM010000048.1:9899933-9911563 GCA_026780845.1 Petrocephalus sullivani | reverse complement strand
ACACTACAACAAACAATCGCTGCAGCTCAACACCACTTTCTCCCAGCAATCCCAGCAGTCAGTGCGCTCTATCCCAGAGGATTCTATTTTCTTTGACTCATATACAATATATGATACATATTTAACATATAAATACAGTATTTAAGTTTAAGTTTTTCAAAGTATGGTAATTAAAACAGTAACCACTTAATCCTTGCTGAGTAAATAATTCTAATTATAAAATATATACATAAAACTGCTATGTGAGTGAATGAGACTCTCAAGAGCTTAATTCTTTTCGTGGGCTGTCACAGAGGTTATCAAGACAGCTGTACTTTCTAAGAACCCCCTGGCCACTACAAACAGGCAAAGCTCCCATGGCTATCTGAGACAGTGGGGCTGGGTGATGGCTCACCTTCAGACGATTGTTCTCATTCTTCAGGTGCTTGATGCTAAGGCGCTGGACTTCAATCTGCTGCAGCAGGAGGGGAGAGTCAACAACCTGTAGGGACCCTGTGCCTCCGGCCATGCTGGGCATGACAACACCTATAAGGAAGCAGAGAAGGGACGTGTCACACTCCAGCAGCACTGCGATAGGGCACGATGCAAACTTACCCAGCCAATTGGCTAAAGTTTTAGTTTCAAGTGACTAAAGATATTCAATGCCGGAACTATTGAAATGAAGACATGCTGTTTGTACAGTAACAAACACACCAAATATTAAAGTATTATTATTACTATTAATAATAATAAGAATCATCATAATCATAATAATACATTGATATAATGTATAAATATATATTTATGTATAAATATATAAATGATATATAAAATGATAAACTAAAATTACATTTCATGAAAGTTCAAATACAGGGCAAAACCTTCAACTAATGTTAAATTAGTATTTATATATTACTGTACATCTGTGATTATGTAGTTATGTATGTATCTATACATCTAACCATAGCTGAATTGGAAACAAACACTGTATTATTAGAAAATTAAACTCGTTATGAGCATTGACACTTGGTTCCTACGATATACTAAACCTGCACTGTATTTCTGATTTTCTACAGTAATATTAAAGGTATACATTCCCTAGGTCTTCAAATTTCCAATGTTTGGGCATGGTAAATTGACTGTTCTGTGAAGTTCCTAAAACTTTGAATATCAAGCAAAACTCATAAGAAATAAAATTCACGTTAATCCATAAAGAAGTTCTGATATAAAAGATCCATCTCATTATACTACAGTTTGTTGGTCTCACTGGTGACATGCATGGCTAAAGCAAGTAGGTTAAAGATTAAGACAGCAGACAGTACCTTTCTGTTCCTCTGCAGATTAAAAGCGAGTAGCATTGAAAATAAAAGGATACAGAAAAACAATTAGGTTCTAAGCAGAAATTAGCGCCTCGTGACCAGCTTCTCTGTCAGGGACCCTTACAGTCTACCTTAGCTGAGTAAGAGATAACCCATAATGCTTCACCTCGGGCTGCATTACACCAAGTTGTCGTTGATTATTTTCATACAACTGCACAAGTGGTTTATCTCAATTATACCATTGCTAATGAGCAAAAAAAAAAAAAGTCAGGTTGGAGAGCATGCACTGGTTCAGTGCGTTGTCGTACCCACCATACAACAAAACACCTCAGGATCCTAGCTGGCAACCCACGACCATCTATCTGCCGCAGCATGGTGTTATGTGGGCATTCCCTTGGCCTGGTGCAGACACTCAGGTCCTCAGCAATGAGGATCCTGCAAGGCAGTTCACCCTCAGGGAATCATGCCTTATGGCTGTAGTGCTGTAACTGACGCTCCCTCAGAATACAGGTAATACAGACTTTATGAGCAACTGCTTATTCCACACAATGTCTAACCAACAGTACGCAAGGACTCTCTGAAGAGACACAGTACCGGATGAGTCCAGTCTTTGTCTCAGGTCATTAGTCAGTGTCCCACAGCCATTTAGCAAAACAGGAAGCACTAGGACTCTGAAGACTTGGTCCTTCCTCCTCTTACAAACATATCGGAAGCACCACGACCTCATGACCTCCCATGCTCTCTCAGTCAGGCTACTGACTCCAAAGGAAAAGTCATCAGGGAAATGAATGTCAACATTCTCCCCGCAGGCAGACACACTTTTGATGGGTGTGCCCAAGAGGTCACATGAAGGCTTGGATCTTGGTTTTAATCAAGACACTCGCAAGCCCTGACACTGACTCTTGCGAGACCCAATCAGAGCTTCCATTGGCTCTGAAAAGTTCACAGCATCAACGTCAAAGTTGAGATTAGTGAATATTTCTACACCAAAACATCACCCACAACTGCTGGACCCCACGACTCTGCCCAACACCTAGTCCATGCAAACACTGAACAGAGTAGGAGCAAGAACACACCCCTGACATACCCCACAATCAACTGGGAAGAATGCAGAGGTTCTGCCTTCACTCCACACAGCACTCACAGTACCAGTGTACAGGCCGGCCATGACATCCAGCAACTTCAGGGGGGGGGTTCCCCGAGGTCTCAGGATGCCCCAGAGGGTGGCTCAATCGACCGATTTGAACGCTTTAGAAAAATTGACAAAGGCTGTGAAGAAAAATTGCCATTAATCACATTTGCACTCGATGAGAAGCCACAGTGCCAGGTTGCAGTTCATGGTAGACTCCTTAGACAACAAGACTGCTCCGGTCGCTGGAAATCGAGCAAGCGATCACAGATCCTATTGAGGATGACCTTAGCTGGAACTGAGAGCAGTGTTATCCCTCTGTAATTGCTGCAATCCCCATATTCACTCTTCTGTTTCCAGATAGGGACAACAAGTCCTGTTTTCCAGTCAGTTGGGATGATGCCTGTCTCCCAAATGGAAGCAATTATTGCTTGCAATGTCAGGAGGGCAGCCTTACCACCAGCCCGGAGAAATTCATCCCAGATACTACGGATCGCTGCAGCCATCTCTGCCCCCAGCTGGTTCACCACCTGTGCAATCTCAGTGAGACTGGGTGGTTCACAGCTAAATCGGAGGATCAGCCTCAAGAACCATGAACCCAGATATGTTCAGTGTCCTAACCTGAGGTTGTAAAAACCATTTCATCACCCACCTGACTGCGACTCTCCACGGAACACGTTTGGATGTGTGTAATGCTTTGATTCCTCTGTAAGCAGGATGTGGGATGCTAGACCATAGCAGTTGTGTCACTTGCTCACAGATTCCCCTAACAAACGGCTTCTTATCTGCCTTCAGAGCCCTTGAGACTGTCCTTCTCAGTCCCTGGTGTAGACCGGAATTGCCATCAAGCCATGCGCTGCAACTCCTCTTGTTAACTCATTAGAAACATCCAGATCTTGGAGCATGGCCAGGTCCAGCCTTATTCTCCTGTATAGCAACAAGTGTGCGGTCAGAATTCACAAACTGGGCAGTTCTGTAGACCTTGCTGTTCTGTAGGAGCCTCTAGTGCCTGTCCACAAGGATGTGATCGATCTCATTCGCTGCACCACCAGCACTGGAGTACCAAGTCCAATGATGTGGCTCGGGGCACTGGAATCAAGATCAAGTGATCCGCAGCCCCTGACCTTTTGTCAAGTCAAGGAACATGGAGCCACTTTCACCATGGTCACTTGACCCATAGAGACCGATGCAATCCTCACAGCCAGCTGTGTCAGTGTCAGAGATTGCACTGAAGCCACCCATGCCAAGAGGAGTGTCACCTCGTGGGCACTCATTAACCACTGAGCCAAATCGCTATTAAAATGTCATCACTCAATGCAGACATCACTCAATACAATCAGAGCATACTCCAGGAGAACAGATAAAGCACCTGAGAGTGCCTTAATCTGAGTCTCATAGTAAGCTTGTTGAAACGAGTGACAACAGACACCATTGGGAGGAGCTAATCTGCGACAGCAACAGCTACTCCCTGAGTGTGGCAGCCATCAGAGCGACCAGACCAGTAATTGGTGTACCCAGCCTATAGAGATATGGCCACTCCCTGGTCTGTCTTCCTCAGAGAATGCCAAACCAAGGAAAATTATGCTGATAAGAATGACAGCATTTTTATGAGTTTATTAATAATTTGCACAGGATTTCAGATGTTTAACAGAAACATTAAAATGCATTTTTATAGAACTGTTATTAGGCTGCCTAAACTACCTGTGCAATTACACAAAAACAACACCCACGTGACATATCTGGACCAATAGGAATATAGTATTTACCTAAGCCGTGGTATAAAGGTCATATAACTGGACCCAGTACTACCCTGGACATAAAGAATATTACATACTAGGGCTGGGCGATCTCAGATCGTGATCTCCTTGTGATCTTATAGCGCATGCACAGTAATCACCAGGGCTTCAGATGACAGGTGAAACATTTGATGCCAGCTTTTCAGTACAATACGGAGTTTTTACTTATGCCCACAATTTGCCGAGCAGATTAGTACACCTAAAATATTAATGAGATGCGTGTTATGATGCCCAGAAGTTAGTAATGTGCATAAATTCGGCATATCCTTATCACGTTTATTAAAATAAGGACATGCTGAATTTATATAGATTACCAGGGCAGTGTCTAGCTATCGAAAAGATTTTTTTTAGGAGCTAAAATACTTGGGGTTACAGCCCCAAATGATCGGACCTGTTGACGCCCACGCAGATTAGTAATATTTTAGACATACTATTACTCTGTTTACCAAATTGTGGGTATAAGCAAAAGTCTGTATTGTACCGAAAAGCTGGCGTCCAGCCAAAGGTTTCACCCGTCATCTGAAGCCCAGGTGATTACTATGCATGCGCCATAAGATCGCCAGGAGATCGCGATCTGAGATCGTCCAGCCATATTACATACTGTACTGTGAAAAGAGGAATTCAGCAAAGCTAAACATATTCAATCAAGCCTTATCCCTAACAGTACATAAAAGTAACCTCCTTTTTCAGATTACAGAAAAAAAACATTAAATCTCCTCTTGGAAAACCATTCAGTTCTCTTAACCATGCAAAGTTCTCTCTAAAAGCAAGTATTTATCATCTCAGTTGAGTGGGTAACTAAACTCAGATTTATGGCAAAGTGCAAATCAGTTGTTCGTGAAGACAATACCCACCAATATGTATAACACTGCAAAAATGACCATAAGTGTATGAGTAACACATTGCCCAGACCTAAATGATCTTTATCATTTGTGAATGGTTGAAAACAACTAAAGTACAATCAACATGATCTAAAAATTTAAAGAACCTTAAAATAAAAAAAACAAACATCAAAATATATCAAAAATGAAATAATAATAAATGTAAAATAGTGAACCAAAAGTTCCCTCACACAACACAATTAACAGAACTTTTCCACAGACAATTCTAACTATGTCCTATAATTCATATTATTCATTAATAAGCAGTTTTGAAACCTGCCTTCTCTCTGATTGGTGGGAATCTGTTTTGGCAGGTTCGGGGGATCTCCTGATCCAGAATGGAAATGACAGCAAATATCTGATGCTATCTTCACACTGGCTCACACCAGAACATTTGAGCGGAGCGGTGACAATTTCCGCTCCTCGCTCACGAGGCTCCGCCTGCTCCTCCGCTCTAATTTGCACTAAGCCGCTCCACTCCATACCGCTCCTCGCTCCACTAAAAATTCCTCCCGCTCCAGTCGAATCGCTCTACGCTTTAGTTTTAAAAAGGGAGAAATAATCTGCATGCCTAACAACTGTCACCTTAAACCTTAGTGACATATTTCGTGAACTCCATCTCGGGCAATTTGAACTCTTTTCCACCGCAACAAGTACGGTACTTTTGGTACTTTGGCTTTACCATTGACTTCCGGTCGGTTCCAGTATCAAAAGTTCAAGTACCGAAAGTGACAAACCAGTTGGGGTACTTCTTTGGTACTTGTGTACTGTGGGGTGTAACTTGATTGGTTATGTAAATAGCCTGATTCTGAAAGATAATGCTGCCTTGAAAAAAAGTTACGAACTCAGAAAACAACGATGAACGAAGAACAGGTACAACAAGATTAGGATGGCATAACAAGACATTTAAAAAGTATTTCATATACTAGAGCAGCACTCTTGTGGCGAATTTCCAAATATAGCGATGTGATTTTGTTATAATAAATATTGGGGTATTTATAAAGCAAAAAAAAGTTAACAAATTTCTCACAAACCTGTCTAGGAGTGATTTAATCAGCAAGGATGAGAGATTATGGTCGTATGCAGCGCTCATGCAAAAGCAGTGTAGGTAAACTTTAAACTGATTTTAAAATATATATATTGGATAATCTATAAAATTAGCTAAAAAGTTAGCTAAGCTTTTTCCCTATGTCAAGATAAAAATGTTTTAGCGAAACATTAACCCCCTGCGTTGTCTGTAATTTCCGTACAGAACTGAAAGTAAGAAAGTCTGATCTTAATGTAACTCACTAGCGATGTAAGAACTGCATGTGCATAACATGCGATGTTAGATTTAATATCTAACATCGTCCAGCTGTATACTGTACTACAGCCATTTTTTAAATTCAGAATTCAGAACGAAATGCCCCGCCTCATGTGTGTACCAATTTTTTCGCCAGTGGAAAACCAGCACAAAAGATGTACTTAACTTTTGATACTGTTGGTACCGCAATAAAGTATCAGAAGTTCAGTACAGTCTTGATAACTGTACAGATGAGTTCTGGGTAGATTTGGGCATGCACCAGACTCGTGGAGCAAAATTGGAGCGAGACAGAGTGACCACTCCAGCCTCAATAAAAAAAAAACGCTCCGTGCGCCCAGACCAAATTCCGCCGTCTCCGCTCCTCGCTCACGCTTTGCTCCGCTCACATGCTCTGGCTCACACGCAGTAGAAATAGCGCAGGGCACTCACCCCCAGACATGCCGGTGACGATGGAGGCAATCCCAGACGCTGGTGCAGCCCGCAGACCCTCCATACCCATCTTGGACTGGCTGTTGAGGCGCTGCTTCAGCTCGGCCTTCTCGGACTCCAGCTGGTCAATGTCAGCCTGCAGGGCGTCCATGGTCTCCTCAAACTCCCTGTGCCACACCATCGTTAAAAACAATGACCATAAATTTCCAAACATATGAGGTAATGATGCATCACGTTTTTCACGGAACGTGCCAAACTTTCCGCGGAATGCACATGGCGTGCTTTAAGAACTTCTTTACGCAAATCGTACTTCTCTTTCTTCTTGAGGAGGGTCTGTGTCTCGTCCAGCTTGGTCTGGATCTTCTCCACGCGCTCATCGGCGTCTTTGGAGGAGCTGTCCAGCTTCTTCTCCAGCAGGCTGAGCCGCACGTTAGCCTCACTCAGCTCCTCTCCCTGCAGCACCATACAGAGTACGGAAACATGCCTAAGAGGGCCCCATCCATCCATCCATTATCTACCGCTTTTCTGCATCAGGTCGCGGGGGCAGCAGCCTAAGCAGGGAAACCCAGACTTCCCTCTCCCCGGCTACTTCGTCTAGCTCTTCTGGGGGAATCCCGAGGCGTTCCCAGGCCAGCCAAGAGACATAGTCTCTCCAGCGTGTCCTGGGTCTTCCTTGGGGTCTCCTCCCAGTGGGACATGCCCAGAACACCTCACCAGGGAGGTGTCCAAGAGGCATCCTCTCGATGTGCAGGAGCAGCGGCTCTACTCTGAGTCCTCTCCGAATGACTGAGCTTCTCACCCTCTCTCTAAGGGAGAGCCCAGCCACCCTGCGGAGGAAACTAATTTCTCATGTCTGAGAGGGCCATCGCTTCCAAACCTCCGGGATTTACGCGTTTGGGGGAAAAAAACTGACAGATACAGCAGGAATGAGTACTTGGAAGCAGTTAATTATAGATAGGCTGTATAGATATAGATAACGGTATATAGATATCGATACGCTATAGATAGCTGCACAGATTTGGCACAATAACTGCATACAGGAATCAGATCACTTTGTGTAGTTCTCGAAATAAAGACCTTAATCTTTAAAGATTTCTTGAGTTCTTTGATGACCGTCTCTCTATCCTCCAGCTTGAGGCCCAGACCTTCTGCGTCTGTGATCTCAGCCCGCAGTGCAGCAGCCCGCAGGTCCACCGGTGGGGGAGCCTGTGGAGCACATGTGGAGCCATTAGAGCAGGAAAGTCTATGTGGCAATAAACTAGAACACGGGCATGAACCAGCAATATGACATTATGGCCAGCATCTCCTTGGATTTAGCAGCCAAACACATGCATGCACATTAATACATACTGATAGGAATGTGTAAAAAAATCTGTTAGTACAGTGCTCACAGAAAGTCTTGAGATGCTTGTTTAATTCAGTACAAATATTGCAAAATGTATAAAACTAATAACACAAAAATCATCACTTTGCTTCCAAAAAATATACATCACATTAAAAATCAGTAGTTTTAAGTATAACATTAATTTCAAGTACTAAATTGAAACCCAAATTATAGTTATAAAAGAGTTGTTCAGAGTTAAAAAAGTCATTGACAAGCAGTCTCAGTGGGTGCTTTTTAATTAGTAACACCTTTACAATAACATAAAATAAACATTTGTGTTTAGTATCCCTTTGTGAGCAAATGATTACAATTGCAATTAATAGCGAAATGGCAGGAACAAAACTGAATAACTCAAATTACACTTAAAAAGAAAATGTCTGTGCAGAAGATATGTACAGATGTGTTAAACACTGCTTGTAAATGGACTTTTGTTATGACCCCATTAAATTTGCAACATTTTTATAGACTTAAGCAAGTGTCCCATGACTTTCTGTGAGCAGTGTGTCTTTAGAGAAAGTAAATCTCAACCTTAACACAGAACATACGTCAGCTTTGTTTAGTTGCATAAACTCTGTGCCCAGTGCAATCGGTAGCCTGTCCCCTCCCTCCCACCATCCTCACCTGGCCATGAGGCTTCTCAGAGTCATATTCACCCTCCTGCATGGCAGTAGCCATCTTGTTCATGGTGGCGATGACAACACTGCAGGACTGGCGTAGACACTCATAGGGACTGATGCCCTGGGAGCCATAGATCTGGCAACAGAAGAGGCTGAGGTCTGAGCTCAGGGAGCAAAACGAGGCCCAGGTCCTACCTAAGCATTATCGGAGATGAACCAGTACAACCCATAATAAGGTAAACCTCCCTGCTCAACAAGGGTAAGGCTTCACGTCTGATAGGAGCCGGACGTGGATAGATCAGGTACAAAAAAGTTAAAATCCGGACCAAGATTTAGTTTCAATCAAGCAATTGAGTACTCTGTGACCATGACTCTTTACACTCAACTGGTTGGTTAAAACAAAATCTGGGTCTGGATTTTTACTTTCTGGATCCAAACTATCCACGTCTGATGTGAACTGCTTGGAGAAGCATTTCAGAAAGTTGACGGACTTCTGAATTGTCCTCTGGAGCAGCCGAATATGAGCGAGATTGAGATCCACCTACAGGAACCCGAGAGTATTGCTGTAAAAGAATCCTGGCTGGTAGACAGACGCATGGCGAAGTACCTGCTCGGCAGCCTTGAAGGCCACGTCCTCCAGCTTAAGGGCCGAGAGGCCCTCCTGCTCGCTGAGCGGGGCGATCATCTGGGCTCCGGCAGCTGCCACCTCCTGCAGCACGGCCACCACCCAGGTCAGCTGCTTGCGGCAGTCCATCAGTGTGTCTGACACCTGGAATGAATCAGGGCCATGCCAATGAGCACTAGTCTCCACTCCAGTACGCATTCAACTCCAGGGAGGCCAGGGAGGCAGCAAAAACGTGGACTGGATTGGGAAACACTGCTTTAAAGGATCAACTGCTGCTCTGCACAACCTAAACCCCTAGAAAATCTGAGAAAATACCTCATTTTACCCATTTTCCATTTGCCAACAATATTTAATCAATGATTTAATTATTCTGTACTTGACAAGGGACATAAATGATGGATGATGTTAACGTCAAATAAATCGCCAATAATTCACTTCCCAAGTGCCTCCAGAGAATGTAGCTCTCAAAACGGGTCTGCATGTGTGTCTGTGTACCATTTACATTTAGAGCATTTGGCAGATTCCCTTAGCCAGAGCAACTGTGTACCATGAGTTCTCTGATCTGAGAGAAACAGCAGGGATCCCTACATGGAACCACAGATAACAGAGCAGTCACCCCATCCAGGAAGGGAAAGTTTTCTTTGCATTATTACTCTATTTAAAAATAAGCTATAGTTAAAATAATCATAATAAATGTTCATTTAACCACGTTAAAGAAAGAATGTGAAGTGAAATCTCTAAGCCTGTGTGAATGTAGACAGTGTACATTAATTAGTTTATGTAGTGTGCCCTTATTCATTCTCATGAAAATCAGACCCCCTAGCAGAGGCCCATTCACTCCTACTGACTCTCCTGGGGTTTTCCCTCCTGAAGCAGACCGAGACCCACCTGCTGGCCAAAAGCAAGGGCTGCTGGGATGCCTGGGGCATCGGTGCCGGGCATCCTACGGCGGATCTTCTTGCAGAACTGGCGAATGTCGCTACAGGAGGTGTCCAAGTCCTTGAGTAGGACGGCCAGGTGTGTGCTATCCTGGCCAGGATGCAGGTAGGCCCGCAGGCGGCCCACCTCCACGGCCATGCAGTCCAGGGCACTCTGGGTGAACTGCCGAAACGAGACCCACAAAAACACTGCGATGGTACCCATGTATCAAAATGTATAGACCCAGATAACAGGGAACATCTAACTTTATTTAAATGTCTTTTCAAAGTCAGCAGAGAGGCCAGGTGTGGCATGAGATGCAGCGGCAGCAGGCAGAGGTGAATGAGGCAGCGGCAGAGGCCAGGTGTGGCATGAGATACAGCGGCAGCAGGCAGAGGTGAATGAGGCAGCGGCAGAGGCCAGGGTGTGAGACGTAGCAACAGCAGGCAGAAGTGACTGCAGTGGCAGCGACGGCAGCACCTACCCGGATGTGGTCGGCCAGCTGCGTGGTGCAGTCCTCCGGCTGCTCTGCCAGGTGGATGCTGTACAGGTGCTGCCAAGCAAGACCAGTCCAAAATGAGTTACTCAACCCTCTGGGGTCGGCAGTCCCGCCACCGCCGAAACGTTTAAATAACTCCACGAGTGTTTGTCATAGAAACATTTTAAAAACACCACCAGAAACCTTGAGCGATCTACTTTTAAAAAATATATAGGAAGAAACTAAATATATTTTCACGACTTTGCAAAGAGAGTAAAAAGTAGCGTGGGGGGTGACTCGGGTGTCTGAGTCGGTGATCGCCCCTCCCTTTGCAAATCGTGTGATTCACATGCTAATGATATGCTAATCCGGTGCTCGTTACTGGATAAATGTGTGAGACCGCAGAGCGTACCGCCTATAAATAAGAGCACATGGCCTACTTGTGTTTACACTGACCGATTGCAAACACGGCGCGCGTCCTCCACTGGTAAAGCCGTGCGCCAGATCCAGAAAAGACTAACTTTTCCTCGGATGAAAGCGCTGGGGACAGTGAGGAAGAACTGCAGCATTTTGAGCAGGGACTAGATTCTGATAAGTAAGTAAAATTCACTTTGTTATTATGATAATGCTGCTCAGGAACAGGGTCGTATTTATCGCTTTCCACAGCTAAAACGCCGGTGCACTAATACTAATGTTTTTATGCGTCGTTACGTGTTCTCTCACTGAAGAATTATTTTACTGTGCATATGTATCATGGCTGCTGCAATGTGTA
>JAODKM010000048.1:9885261-9895637 GCA_026780845.1 Petrocephalus sullivani | reverse complement strand
AACCTGCCTGGCCGTGGAAGAAAGCTCACAATTTCATCAAGGGCCCTTAGCAACTTAGTCAGGACAGCTAAGAAAAACCCCCATGTGACTGCAAGACAGCTACAGGATGACATGATGAAGGCTGGTACAAGTGCTTCAGTGGCAACTATAAGACATAAGACGTGCACTGAATAATCAAGGACTTCATGGCCGGACCCCAAGACGCACTCCACTCTTGACCTCAAGGAACATCAGGAGTCGACGAGAATATGCCAGGAGGAATTTGGATAAAACTACAGAGTTCTGGGAGACAGTTCTATGGACTGATGAAACCAAACTAGAACTTTTTGGACATATGGACCAGCGGTATGTCTGGCGTGCAAAAGGTCAGGCTTATGACCAGAAGAATATCATCCCCACGGTCAAGCACGGAGGTGGGTCAATAATGATGTGGGGCTGTTTTTCTGCGGCAGGAACTGGCAATCTTGATTGTGTACCTGGCATCATGGATTCCCGGAAATACCAGGTCATTTTGAAGAAGAACGTGATGCCTTCTGTTGACAAATTAAACCTTGGTGATCTTCCAGCAAGACAATGATCCCAAGCACATCTCCAAATCAACCAAAGCTTGGTTGGGGAAAAGATGCTGGAGTGGCCTTCTCAGTCACCAGATTTAAATCCAATTCAAATCAAAATCTTTGGGGGGATTTCAAGAAGGCAGTTGCAGCACGGAAGCCATCAAACATCACTGAGTTGGAGGCTTTTGCACGTGAAGAATGGGCAAAGATTCCAATTGAGAGGTGCAAGAAGCTTGTCAGCACTTATCGAAAACGCTTGTTAGAAGTTATAAAAACTAAAGGGTGCTCCACAAGGTACTGAAGCTGGGGGTTGAATAATACTGCACATGCTCATATGTTAAAAGACTTACAATTTTCATTTGAACTTCAAAGTTAAGTCAACTACTGTTGTCAAAATAACTCAAATATGTATCAATAAATATTGTTTGTTATTTCACGAGTTTTTTTTCCCCCCATTTATTTTCATTATCTTTCATCAACATCACTATATTGCCTATTGAGGTGAGGGGGTTGAATATTTCTGATTGCAAGTGTATATAGTCTACTACTGCAGCACGGTACTGGAGAGTCTCCAGATATAGCGATGTGATTTTGTAGTAATAAATATTGGGGTTAATTAACATAAAATAAAAAAAAATTGTTAACATACGTTTCTCACAAACCTGTCTAGGAGTGATTTAAACGGCAAGGGTGAGGACGATTATGATGCAGCGCCTAACCAAAAGCAGTGGAGGTAAACTTTAAACTGATTTTAAAAACATATTTTGGATATAAATATAATCTATGCAAGGAATAATCATTCAAATTTCAAAGTTAGCTAAGCCTTTTCCCTATGCCAAAGTAAAAATGTTTTAGCAAAACATTAACCCCCTGCGCTGTCTGTAATGTCCGTATAAAACCGAAAGTAAGAAAAAGTCTGATCTTAATGTAACTCACTAGCGATGTAAGAACTGCATGTGTATAACATGCAATGTTATATTTAATATCCAACATCGTTCAGCTGCATACTACAGCCATTGTTCGAATTCAGTACAAAATGCCCCACTTCACGTTGTGTCTTTATTCAGCGCCGATACCAGATTTTACGAAAGTGGAAAAGCATTTCGGCGAAAGAAACCCAGTGCTGCACGGTGTGACAGTCAGTCGTGGGCGGTTACTGATGATGTCATTTGGCACTGGTACTAGCCAGTGGGAAACCAACACAAAGGAAGTACCGAAAGTACCAAAAGTACCGAAAGTTCCAAACGTTGTGTGGTGGAAAAACCCCCATAGTTACAACCGTTTAGTTCAGGGTAGGCACAAAGGGCCGTTGTGTGTGCCGGTTTTCGCTAGAGTCCTCACACCTGAGTTTGAACAACTGACCTAAAGGTTATCCTGGAGACCTGCATACACACTGGCCCTTTGCGGATAAGATTGCCCAACCCTGGTTTAACTGCATGGTTCCAACTATGCACGTTCCTAATGTTGTTAGCAACCATGCTTTTGGGAAACGTTTCCCTGGTCGTTGGAACGGAACTTGGTCGCAACCCGAGAAGAGGGTGTGTATATACTATACTATACTATTACTCAGACAAATAGCTCTAAACATTTTCTTTGATGGCCTAAGCCTTTAGTCCAGTGCAGGAGGCTCCTATAAAGTGCTGGGCCCCCTAAACCTGTTATGGTATCGATGCCCCTCCGATGCCCCCATGTGGGGCCCACCTGCAGGTGTGCGGTTAGCTCCCGGTACTTCTGTATGGTCTGCTGGAAGTCCGCCACTGTCTCCTGCGCCACCTCCACTCGCTTCTCTGCCTCCCGCACTTGCGCCACACCCAGGTCCAGCTGCTCCCGCAGCTCCAGCTCCGTTTCGCGGGCGTTCTCCTGCAGCTCGTCGTTCATCTCATTAATGGCCTCCTGTGAAGAGGAGAGACGAGGTGGTGCAGCTCAGCCTCCGAGGGCAGGGCTCAGTCACTCAGGGCAGGGCACAGCTGCCGACGGCAGGGTTCAGCCACTGAGAGAGGGGATTAGCAGCTGAGGACGGGTCTCAGTCACGGAGGGCAGGGCTCAGCTGCCGAGAGCGTGGCTCAACCGCTGAGGTCGAGTTTCAGTCATGAAGGGCAAGGCTCAGCCAACTAGAGCACAGCTCAGCCAAAAGCAGATGCTGTCTATTAAATCAACACTGTAACGTTCGGGCCTGACAAAAACTTGCCAGTCCTAGTCTGAATGAATTGCCATGTACTGTGTGTTTTCTAGCCAAACCTGTTAAATGGGCCTAGTCCATCATAATGCAATTCGTGAGAGAAGGAGAATTTTAATTATTGGCATATTTTCAGTCACCAGTATGTTTTGCGCAATTGTAATCCTTCCAAAAACAGATACAAAACTTAGTTATCTAAAGCCATGTATTTAAAGCCATTTCTAATAGTCTCATGTATTTGATCCATTCATTTCTCATCTAGTGCCCCATCCAACAGCATTGGGCACACGGCTGGGAACATCCTGCACCTGGAAGTGCCTCTATGCAGACATATTATGGGCAATTTGCAGACTCCACACATACACACACACGTTTCATGCAACTATCCAAACATGTCTGACAATTACAATTTTTTCATTTATGACCAAAAATTGGGGGCTGGGGGGGGTTGGTGTCACTCACCAAGTCAGTGACCGTCTCACGCAGCTCTCGCACTTTCTCCTCCAGGTCCAAGTTCCTCTCCGTCAAGGTCTCCACCATCTCCTCGGCCCCCAAAGCTGCATCCACCTGTTCCAGTGAGTGCATGAAGAACGCTAAGATTTTTAAATGTTAAAAACCTCTCAATGGGCCAGTCCAGCAAACCCAATTTAAAATCTTCGAGTCTGAAGGTGGCATTTTTACTAATAAAATTGATTTATTTTCTATTATTTTTCATACTTGAATCAAAAAGCTCCAGGAAGACAAAAAGCACATTTCACTACAGAGGGCACCAAAACCAATCAATAACAAGTCATCATGCAGTCCTAGCAAGAGCACACGGGGGCAACATTCGTGGGGTTCGCCCATGATTCACTATTCATCCAGTTTACACCCCAGCAGCACTCAGGCTCCATAAATACTGATGAATTCATGCACAGTACTGCACTGCACTGTTCTTACTCTTTGATATATTCTTACTATATTTAATAACTTTTCTGAATTACATAATTATATTCAATATAATTTTTGCTCTGTGAAGCACACTGAATTCCCCTCCGTGTATAGAACGTGATGCATGCATGCATTTTTCTTGTATTACCCAGTATTCACATTCAGCTTCAGATTAACCCCCAAGTTCAGCAAGAATGCAAACATCATATAAACCATGCTTCAGCATCAGACAGATGGGTAACATGCTGTGAACATGTCTAAGGGACTCAAAATATTGACCTGGAAAAAGTAAAATATATTTTTACTCATATTTTTACACAGTAAGATAACCACTCTAAGAAACTGTAAGATGGTTGTAAATTAAAAATGAAAGGTTAAATTGTTCAGCATGGGCCTTGTGGATCTAACCTGTTCCTTCAGCTCATCGATGGTCCTCTCTGCCTGCTTCATCTCCTCCAGCAGCTTCTCTCTCTGCTGCTGTAGAGTCTCTAGCTCAGTATTCTTCTTCTCCATCTGCTTCTGTAGCTTCACATGCTCCTGCTTTTCTGAAGCTGACAGATCTCGCATCCTGTATATGGCACCATGACAACAAAGCCACCACCATTATTACTCAGCTGCTCTGTATATACACCATACACAGAAGTATACACGTATACTGTACATTAACTCATAGTCAGACAAAGGCAGAACTGTGGCACGCAAAGTCTTGACAAACTTGGTTGGTAACATCAGAACTCATGGACATGACACTGACACAGTATAGAGAGAAGGCCAAGACCAGGGAGCTGCCCGCTCACTTGACTGTGAAACAGCGTAGGGAGACGACCAAGACCCACTCACCTGACCAAAGCCTCCTTCAGTCTACCGTTCTGCTCCTCCAGCTGTTTTACATGGTAGCTGGACGCCGCTCCATCAGAGCCTAAGGGAAGCGAACAGCGTTGCCTCAGCATCTCATCCATTCATCCATCTATCTATCTATCTATCACTATCTCCATCCAACATACTGAAAGAAACATACATAGATAAATAAAACAGAAATTGATATAATGGCTGACGGCTCCTACTTAACAATAACCATGCTGTATATCTATACTCTCTAAGATTTTACAGTATATTATTTAAAAATGTTTCAGTGAAAGATTTGTTATAATAAACTGCAACTTGCCGCATAGGTCGGCAGGGAAACACACTCACCTTTCTCCTCTATCTCATGTTTGAGAATTTCCAGGTCCATGGTGAGCTCTTCCACCTTCTCCTTCAGGGAGTCCACCTCCTGCTGCAGAGACTCTGCCCGCTCCTCGGCCATCTCCTTGTCCAGCGTGGCCATCTCGATAGCATCTGCCGTGTCGGCCATTTCCTCCATGTAGCGGTCCTTGGCTTCAAGGGCCTCTTTTGCCTCCTGAAGTGAGAGATGCAAGCACATCCAGCCATCAGCAGAGGAACCATATTGTCTACTGTTAAATGTCATGTAGAATTCACTCAAGAGGTTCAACTGCTGGGTGGGTATGCAGTTGAATAGCTAAGATGTGGCTAAGGGATTTTGAATGTGATGTTCCATACTAGGCATGGTGGTTGCTTCATCTCAGAAACAGCAAGAATCAGCATGTCCGAATCTGAATCCAAAAAGTGTGCTACTCTCAAGTCAAGTGGCAGGGTCTGCCCTTAGTGAAGGAGTGCCTCGGAACTTAAGAACATAAGAAATATACAAACGAGAGGAGGCCATTCGGCCCATCAAGCTCGTTTGGGGAGAACTTGACTAATAGCTCAGTTCTGATTTAAAGCAACCCAAGGATTTAGCTTGCACTACACTAACAGGAAAACTATTCCATACTCTAACTACACGCTGTGTAAAGAAGTACAGTACTTCGCTCGACTCGCCCGGTGCACTTTCTGACATCCCGTCCGCACCCGCTGTGCTTTTGTCTCCCCCCGGTCCGAGGAAGGGCGCCATCACGCTCCGGTCCAGTCCAGGAGACGGCGCCGCCGCGCCCCCATCCGGTCCAGGAGAAGAATCCGCCGCGCCCCTGACCGGTCCAGGATAAGGCGCCGCTGCACCTCCTGTCCCTGAGCTGCCTGTCCCTGCATCGCCTGCCACCAAGTTGCCTGCCCCCAGTATGCCGCCAGGGATTGCCGGTGTGCCCCTGGCCAGCCCAAGTGAGGACACTGACGTGCCCGGTGATCTCCCAGAGGCACTGCCCAGCACGCTCTTTGACTTCCTGTCTGCGCCCAGCGTGCTCTTTGACTTCTCATCTGTGCCCAGTGCGCTTCCTGGAGCGCCACCCGACGTGGCCAGTGCACCCCCCAAGGTTCCGACAGCACCAAGTGCGCCCCCCGAGGTCCCATCGGCACCCAGTGCAGCCCCAGCGGTCCCGACGGCACCCAGTGCGGCCCCAGAGGAGTGGCCTACGCTCCCAGAGGCGTCACCTGTACCCAGTGCCTGTTCAGGGACACCTGAGGACATCGCTACACTGAGTTCCTCTTCTGGGCCTGCCGCGTCGCCTGGTTCCTCTCTGGGGCCCTCATTGGTGTGGGGATCGTCCCCGGGGCCCGACACATGGCCGGGCTCCTCTCCCGGGTCCTCCTGATCGCCCAGTTCCTCATTCGGACCCTCCTGGTCACTGGGCCTCTCGCCTGGCTCCCCTCTTGAGCCCGCTGCTTCGCCCGGCTCTTCGCAGGAATCCGCCGAGTGGCCCGGTCTCTTACCTCAGTCTGCCATGCCTCGCCTGCAGCAAGCTCCCCGACAGCTTCAGCGGCTTCACCTGTTCGGGCCCATCGTGGCCTCCGGCTTCGAACATGGCTCTCTGTGGCCCTCCTGCCTGGAGGGGAAGGGGGCCCTGACGAAGAACCCGCAGAGGACCTCGAGTGGGACCTGGTGGGGCTGTCCCTGAGCTCTGGAGCCGGGGCTGGGCACTCCAATCAAGGCCTGGCCCACCCCAATTCCCGGTTCCTGGGGAATCCACAGCCCCAAGAGGGAGGAGAAGGAGAGCCAGGGTGTTCGTCCCTCGCCGGGGAAGACGGGGGCACACACGGAGGGGTGGGCTTTATCCCGGGCCAAGGTCAGCTCCCACCTCACGTCCTCCAGTTCCTGCCGCCCCAACGGCAGTGCCCGCTGTATCGACTGCGCCTGCTGATCCTGGGGGTCCTGGGACCACTGCACAGTCCTCGGCCCCAGGTGCCATGGGGCCCAGTAAGTCCCGAGTTACTGGCCCCATGGAAGCTCCGGAGCCTGGAAGGAGCCGGCTGCCTGGGGGGCGGTCGGGCGCTCCAGGCCCCTTCCTCAGCTCCAGAACACCGCTCCTGCCCCCTCGACCTGTCGCACCCCAGCTTTCCCCTTTGTCCGTCCTATCGACTTCCCTGTCTCTGTGTATCCTGATGTTGGTTTCCCTGGCCTTGTCTTCCCTGTCTGTTCCGATGTGTCCCTTGTTTCTGTCCCGTCCTGCCCTTCTGTTTCCCGTAGCCTGGCTGGTCCGGGTTGTGCATCGTTGGCCTTAGCTGTTCCCATGTCCCTGTCCCCCCGTTGTTCCTGAGTTCCTGTCCTGTCATGCTAGGCAGTTTCTGGTCTTGTTTGGTTCGTTCTGTTGTGTTCACTCTCGTTTTGTCTTCCCCAGGTCATCCGGCCCCCGAGTCTGCTCGCTTAATTAGCCGCACCTGTATCTAGTTTAGCTTTACTTCATGTTTCAACCCCCTTGTTTCCCCAGCACACCTGCCTCCTGTTGAGCCCTGATTACCTACCCTTTATTAGTCAGTCTGAGTCCTGTTACCTCTGTTGGTTGTTGTCAAGGTTAGCTGTCGTGTTGGCTCCCTTGTTTCCGACAATAAACGCCCCAGAAGGGGATCTGTCTCAGCAGCCTGCCTCATCGGTCATTCCTCCCGCCGCAAACGTGACACTAACCTTCAGAATTAAATAATTATTATTAACTTCAATTAGAAATTGGAGTTATAATAATACTTAATAAATCTATGAGTTACTGTAAATCTGACTTTAGTGAAATTTACAATACTTTTAGGTGCAAGTAATTTTTATGAGACTGATTACTTTATGAGGGATTATACCCACAGGACCTACAGTAATAAGAATTGGAAAGTTACTAGTGTCCTCTCCAGTGAATACTCCAGTGAATGCAAAACTCATTGAACTCAATGTCATTTTCAATTATAAGACCCTTACTATCCTGGAGATTAGTGATTTCAGCTTTTAGAGCTCTTTTGGAGTTAAAATATTGGAAGAAACTTTTTAATGTCATCCTTAGCCTCCAATGCAATTTTCCTTTCGACATTCCTTTTAGCTTGTCTAATATCATTTTTTAACTCAACCTGTAGACTTAGATACTCTTGCTTTATTCTGACATCATCAGTTATTTCCCATTTGTTGAACAAAGCCCTTTTCCTCCTTACCTTATACTTAATTTCCATGGTAAACCACCTAGGTTACAATTTTTACAATTGCGGCCACAGGTGACATGAGTGCAACATGAGCAAGACAACACTTACCCTTAAGGAGCACGACGTCAGACAAGCACTCCTCTCAGTGAACCCCAAAAAGGCTGCGGGCCCAGTTGGAGTACCGGGGAAAGTGCTCAGTGCGTGTGCCCATCAGCTCACCCCCGTTCGGACCAGGATCTTCAACCTCTCGCTAACCCAAGCGGTTGTTCCATCCTGCCTAAAATCAGCCAGCATTATGCCTGTCCCGAAGAAGTGCCCTATCATCAGCCTGAATGACTACCGTCCCGTAGCTCTCACTCCAGTAATCATGAAGTGCTTTGAGAGACTGGTCCTCCAACACATTAAGGAATACCTCCCCCCAGACCTCGACCCCTACCAATTCGCATACCGTGCGAACAGGTCCACAGAAGACGCCATCGCAACAGCCCTCCATGCTGTACTGAACCACCTGGAACAGCGACAGAACTATGTCCGGATGCTCTTTGTGGACTACAGTTCTGCCTTCAATACAATAATCCCTGACATACTCACCACCAAACTGGTCTCTCTCGGCCTCCCACCTCTTACATGTGCCTGGGTTAAAAACTTTCTCACCAACCGGCCCCAGACCGTGAGATTCGGTCCCCACCTCTCCTCCATTCGAACACTGAGTACTGGCTCTCCACAGGGCTGTGTGCTGAGCCCCCTTCTGTATTGTCTATACACGCACGACTGCACACCGACCCACAACAACAACCTCATCGTCAAATTTGCAGACGACACTACAGTGGTAGGACTCGTCTCGGAGGGCAATGAGACAGCCTACAGAGATGAGGTCCTGAAGTTGGAGACTTGGTGCTCAGAGAATAATCTGGCTTTGAACACCAAGAAAATGAAGGAGGTCATTATTGACCCCAGAAGAAACAGCACAGAATTGCCCCCCCTCTATATCAATGGTGAGCAAGTGGAGAGGGTTCATACTTTCCGATTCCTTGGTGTCCTCATCTCTACAGACATCACATGGACAGAGATCATCTCATTGATCACCAAGAAGGTTCAGCAAAGACTACACTTCCTGAGGGTCCTCAAGAAGTACGACCTTGACTGCAAGCTGCTGCTGACCTTCTACCGATCGTCCCTCGACAGCTTGCTGACATACTGCATCACAGCGTGGTATGGCAGCTGCACCACGGCAGACAGGGAGAGGCTCCAGAAAGTAGTTAAAACTGCTCAGAAGATCATCGGCTACCCCCTCTCCCATACCTAACAGACATTTCCACCTCCCGCTGCCTGAGTAGAGCTAAGAACATTATAAAAGACAAATTCCACCCTGGTTCTGATCTGTTTAACCTGTTGCCCTCAGGAAGACACTACAGGTGCATTAGGACAAGGACAAACAGACTCAGGAACAGCTTCTTCCCTAAAGCAATAACCACACTGAACTCACACATGCACTAACCCCCACACAATATAACCCCCCCAATATATTTATATCTTTTCCCCTACTCTCTCACAAGTGCAATGCCTGCACATCAGGTTACTGTGCAATATACACTGTGAACTATTAAGTATGTGCAATATTTATTTATTTTTTATAGGAGATGCTTCAGTCTCATTGTACATGTGTACAGTGACAATAAAAGGCATTCCATTCCAAGGCATTCCATTCCAAGGCATTCCATTCCACATAATGAAGGACACACTGGACATGGAATTAGAGATGCAATAGTGAGAAATTACTTTTCCTATTAAATGACTAAATGAGTATATCTGTTGTGGTCATTGTCATTAATATACTGTGGAATTATAGAGCTGTGAGCAACAGTGACATTTATTTGACATCTGATAGCTTCGATATTATTTTGTTGTTGTTGTTTACCATATCTCAATATCATTATATGTGACACGCTTCATATAGGCTTCAAATATGAAGGAATTTATATATCATCAGTAACCATTAAGTTTGTGATCATTCACTTGAAAAAATATATATCTTTTTTTTATTTGGTCTATTTGGGTCAAAAAATCACAACTGAATCCACCCTTCTGATGGGATCAGGATAATCCTGTTTTTTTTGATCAAATAGATCCCAATCTGAGTTTAAAGTTTTAAATAACCCAAAGAGCAGGTTTGATCCAAATCAAATGTAAGATTGGATTACGTGGTCTGATCTTAATTCACACTGTTAAATGTTTCTGTTAATTTACACCAAAATTTCAACATGATTAACCTGTTATTTTTAATAACTGCGCCTTACTGTTAATTTTAGTAAATATATGTTAAATAACAC
>JAODKM010000048.1:9873168-9885161 GCA_026780845.1 Petrocephalus sullivani | reverse complement strand
GACTTGGTGCTCAGAGAATAATCTGGCTTTGAACACCAAGAAAATGAAGGAGGTCATTATTGACCCCAGAAGACACAACACCGAATTGCCCCCCCTCTATATCAACGGTGAGCAAGTGGAGAGGGTCAATACTTTCCAGTTCCTTGGTGTCCTCATCTCTGCAGACATCGCATGGACAGAGAACATCTCATCGATCACCAAGAAGGCTCAGCAGAGACTACAATTCCTGATGGTCCTCAAGAAGTACGACCTCGACTGCAAGCTGCTGCTGACCTTCTGCCGATCGTCCATCGAGAGCTTGCTGACATACTGCATCACAGCGTGGTACGGCAGCTGCACCACGGCAGACAGGGATAGGCTCCAGAAAGTAGTTAAAACTGCTCAGAAGATCATCGGCTGCCCTCTCTCATCCCTAACAGACATTTACACCTCCCGCTGCCTGAGTAGAGCTAAAAACATTATAAAGGACAGATTCCACCCTGGTTCCGATCTGTTTAACCTGCTGCCCTCAGGAAGACGCTACAGGTGCATTAGGACAAGGACAAACAGACTCAGGAATAGCTTCTCCCCCAAAGCAATAACCCCACTGAACCCACACATGCACTAACCCCCCCACAATCTCCCCCCCCCCCCCACCAATATATTTATATCTTTCCCCCTACTCTCTCAGGTTACTGTGCAATATACCTGTGCAATATACACTGTGAACTATTAAGTATGTGCAATATATATATATATATATATATATATATTTTTTATTGCTGTATTTTATATATATATATATATATATATATATATTCTTCTGTCTGCACGGGTATGAAGTCCTCTTGCACTTGCAATAATGTGCTTTTAAAAAATTCCCATGCCACTACAGTTTTATTTAATTCCATCTAGTTCACAGTTTCTAGTTTTAGTCTCATACCATTAAAGTTAGCCTTCCTAACATTATATATTTTTGTTTTGGACTTGTTGTTTTTCTCTTCGGACACTAAACTTACCCTCAAATTTATCCATGTTATGATCACTACTATCAAGTGGTTCTAAAACGTCTATATTTTCCAATCCTGTCCAATCCTGTTATTAGAGAAAACGATTGAGATAGAGATCGAGAATGGCATCTACCTGTCATGATCAGCCCCGCCCTGCGTGTCTAGCTCCCGGTGTTTCCCTCAGGCGGGGCTTGATTGGCCTCACCTGTGCCTCGTTGTGCTTTCCTGATGTGTTAATCCCTTCGTTTGCCTAATCACACCCACCTGGTGTTTCCTCCTTGATGTCTTGCCCTATTTAGTCATTCTACGTCCGGTTCCCCTTGTCGGTTATTGTCTGAGCTGTGTTGCTGTTCCCTGTGGCTTGCTTCCTTTTGTTTTCATTCCATCTTACCAATAAACACCCCTTCGAGGGGAAGAAACCAACCAGCCAGCAATATGGGTCGTTCCTCCTGATGCAAACGCCACAGAATAACCGACCCCAACAAACGACCCAGCGGCTGTACTCCGGCAGAAACCGAGACGTCTCACCTCTGGCCGAGGTTCGAGAGGTTGCTACGGGATCTCTCCCTTCGGGAGGAGCACCCACTTATTTCCGCAATCGATCAGCTAGGGGACGAGATATTGGCGATCGCCCCGGGTGTCTCTGCGGAGCAGGTACACCAGCCCGAGCGCTACCTCTCTGAGCTGGAGGAGATGGTCCGGGAAGCCGAGGAAGCCGGGCACGGGGTGCCATGCCTCGCCTCTCCGGCAACGCTGCCTTCGCCCCAGAAGCCCGCCGAGATCTTCATCGGGTCCACTTCGCTCTCCGTGAGCGGCACCCCTCCGGGCCAGGAGGACCCCCCTCACGAGGGAGGACATGACGTCCTGGACAAAGGAGTTTTGGACCCTGCAAGGACTCTGGTGGAGACTAGCGGAGGACCCGGCAGTACGTCGGGATCCAGAAGCGTCCCGGGCCCTGGACACCGCGCAAGCGGCATTGGCAGCCACTTCCCCGGACTCATCTCCCCCCTGGCGGGACGAGCTCCTGGGGTTAATACAGGGCATGCTCCACAAGAGGGGGAACAGAGGAGGACACCGCCACGCCCCCGTCCAGTCAGGGAGAAGATGCCGCGGTGCCTCCTGTTCCCGCGCTGCTAGTCCCCGAATCGCCTCATGATTCCGTCTCCGCTTCCGCGCCGGATCCAATCGCGGTCCCGGAGGGTCCTGCTCCTGTCCCAGCGCCCCCGATCCATTCGGGAGAAGACGCCATGGTGCCTCCGGTTCCAGTGCTGCCAGTATCGTCACCTGTTTCCGGTCACGATGCCGCCGCCACGCCCCCGAACTGTCCGGGAGTTGACGTGGCGCTGCCGCTGGTTCCTGCGCTGGCGACTGTTCCTGTCCAGGTCCCGGCGCTTCCGCCTGCTCCGGGTGAGACCGCCGCCGCACCCCCGTCGAACCAGGGTGACGACGCCACGACGCCTCGGACCCCTGTGCTGTTGATTCCTGTGTCGTCGCCGGGTCCGGATGACGTCGCCGCCGCGCCCCCGGCTGTTCCGGGAGAGATCGCCGCCGCGCCCTCGGCTGCTCCGGGTGAGACCGCCGCCACCCCCCCGGCTGCTCCGGGAGAGATCACCGCTGCATCCCCGTTGAACCAGAGTGACGACGCCATGACGCCTCGGACCCCTGTGCTGTCAATTCATGTATCGTCGCCTGGTTTCGAAAACTTCGCTGCCTCGCCCCCGGCTGTTCCGGGTGAGATCGCCGCCCGTCGAGCCAGGAAGGCGACGCCACGGCACCTCTGCTTCCCGTGCTGTTGGCTTCTGTAGCGCCGCCTGCATCTGTTCCAGCTCCCGCTCCGGCGCTTCCAGGTCCCGTTCCGGCGCTTCCTGGTCCTGTTCCTGTCCCGGTCCCGGCGCCTTCGCCCGTTCCTGTCCCGGCTCCGGCGCCTCCGCCCGCGTCTGTTCCTGTCCCGGCTCCATCACCGCCGCCAACTGTTCCTTCCATTTCAGCGTCGCCTGCTCCTGTGCTGCTGGCGGCTTCTGGGGTTTCTGCACCCAGTGCGCACCTTGCGGCTCAGTCCGCGCCCCGTGCGCACCCGGGGGTGCTCCCGGGTGCGTCATTCACGCTCAGCGTGCTCCCCGGCGTCCCTTCCGCGCCCAACGCGCTCCAGGCCAGGAGGGGTGAGGACGCAACCACGCTCCGGAGTGGTCCAGGTGCTGCCGAGGCGGCCAGCACGCCTTCCGACGCCCTGTCCGGAGCGTGGTTGCGTCCTCACCCCTCCTGGCCTACAGTCCGGGTGAGGGCATCGCCGTGCCTAGGGCAAGTCGAGGGAGGGTGCCCGACTTAGCTCTGGGGCACGTGGATTCGCCCGCCTCGTTTCCTGGCTCCTCTCCCAGACCACCCTCGTTGCCAGGTGCATCTTCCGGGCTCTCCCCGTCACTGGGCCTCTCACCTGGCTCCTCTCCTGAGCCCGCTACCTTGCCGGGCTCCTCGCCGGGTTCCGCCGGGAGGCCTGGTCGCTTACCCCCGACTGCAGTGCCTCGCCTGCAGCAAGCTCCCCAACGGCGTCAGCAGCCGCTCCATTTCGGGCCCTTCACGGCCCCTAGCTTGGACCCTGGCTCTCTGTCGTCTTCCTGCTTGGAGGAGGAGGCCCCTGACGAAGAGCCACACTACCCTGGTAGGGGTGTTAAAAGACTGAGTAAAGGAACAATCCTGTACTAATTCCACCATCTCCAGTTCATTTTCAGAAGAGCCAGAGACAATGTCCCACTGCATCCCAGGTAGATTAAAATCACCCATAACTACCACATCATTTTTATTGCTCATAATCCTAATATCACTGTATAACAATCTGCTTTCCTCAGCAGTTACATCAGGTGCTCTGTAACAAACACCGAAAATTAGGCTATTTGAATTTTGAAGGTTGTTGGTGCCAGTCGTGGTGGCATTCCCCGAACCCGGTGATGGACACCAGTGGTAGAGGGAGCTGTCAGGCTGAAGAAGGAGGCCTTTAGAAGCTTAGTTAGCTTATGGGACTCCAGAGGCAGTGGACAGTTACCAGCAGGCTAAGCAGTAAGCAGCTCTGGAAGTTGCTGAAGCAAAAACTTGGATATGGGAGAAGTTTGTTGAGGCTATGGAGAAGGACTTTCAGTCTGCAGCGCAGGTGGGGAGCTGTTGACCTTGATTAGGGAAGGAATATTTCAAGGATCTCCTCAATCCCGCTGATACACCTTCCTCGGAGGAAGCTTGAAGACTCAGAGGAGGACTTGCCCATCTCTAGGGCTGAGGTCACTGAAGTAGTCAAACATCTGCTCGGTGGTAGGGCTCCGGGGGTGCATGAGATTCGCCCTAAGTTCTTGAAAGATCTTGGTGTTGTGGGGTTCTCTTGTCCTCTTCACTCACGCCTCTTCAATACCGAGTGGACATTAAGGACAGTGCCTTTGGATTGACAGACTGGGGTGGGGCTGCCCTATGTCACTGATCCTGTTCATAATTTTTATGGACAGAATTTCTAGGTGCAGCCAAGGAGTGGATGGGGTCCGATTTGGGAGCCTCAGAATCTCATCTTTGCTTTTGGTGGATGATGCCGTCTTGCTGGCGTCATCAGGCTTTGACATGCAGCATGTGCTGGGGTGGTTTGCAGCCGAGTGTGAGAAGGCCAGGATGAGGATCAGCACCTCCAAATCTGAGGCCATGGTTCTTGACCAGAAAAGGGTGGATTGTACTCACCTGGTGGGGATGAGTTGCTGCCTCAAGCGGAAGAGTTTAAGTATCTCTGGGTCTTATTTACGAGTAAAGAAAAAAGGGAGCACAAGATTGACAGACTGATCGGTGCAGCGTCAGCAGTAATGCAAAAGCTGTACCATTTTGTTTTGGTGAAGACAGAACTGAGCCAAAATGAGTTTCCTCCATAGGGTGGCTAGGCTCAGCCTTAGAGACAGGGTGAGGAGTTCAGACATTCGGGAGGGGCTCAAAGTAGAGCCGCTGCTCCTCCGCATCGAAAGGAGCCATTTGAGGTGGTTCAGGCATCTATCTTGGGTACCTGCTGGACGGCTCCCTGGGGAGGTGTTCGAGTAATGTCCAACCAGAAGGAGGCCCCGGGGCAGATCCAGGACATGCTGGAGGGATTATATCTCTTAGCTGGCCTGGGAATGCCTTGGTATTCCCCCGGTGGAGCTGGAGGAGGTGGCTGGTGAGAGGGTGGACTGGGCATCCCTGCATAGGCTGCCTAGCCCTCACGACCCGACCCCAGATAAGCAACAGAAAATGGATGTATGTGATATTTTTAAGGCATGGGAATTGTGATATTTTTAGGCCCAAAGTAGGATCCAACATGTTAGAGGAAGTATATCTCTTGGCTAGCTTGGGAAACCCTTGAGATACCCCACAGTCATCATTACTGAAATCATCCTTATTTTGGGGAGGCTCAGACTTTAATCAATTTATATAGGCTCGGGAATATAACATCAGAAGCTCAGCTTCCAAGGTCTGTTACATACGTCCCCATTTCAATGTAAATCTGTTAACCAGATATGTACATGAATTTAAAATAATTAAGGAAATATAAGGAAAATGTCTTTTTAGTCAGCAAACTGAGCATGTGGGTGCAATCAGTATTAGAAAATTATTTCTAAAAAGCCTGTCACAAATGGTGTCTAATTGTGTTGCTTTCTGCAGCAGCATGACCAGAATGGCTGTGGCAGCCTTAGGGCGGCTGGTGAGGCAGCCTTAGAGCGGCTGGTGAAGCAGCCAGAGGCCACTACCTTTTTGGCCTCCTTCAGCTGCTTCTGCAGATCGGCCTGCTGCTCCTGCATCTTGCTCTTCCACTCCTGAAGCTGCTCCAGCTGAATCTTGTACTTTTCCAGCTCCTTCAGCTTAGCCTTGTCCTCACTGCGCTTCATACGCAGGGTCTCCAGCTTCTCCTCCAGGTCCTTCAGCTGAGCCCTGAGCGCCTCCTCCTCCTGGGAGTGCAAGGGAGGGAGGGAAACAGTGAGAGAAGCAAGGGAACAAGACAAGGATGAATAAAAGGAGGGGTAACAGAAGAATGAGATGTCTTCACCATTCCTCTAACTCAGGCCTCTTCTCTTTGATTGTTCTGCACCTTGTCCCTTACCCTAACTCAAAAGGAGAAGGCAACATGGGGAGAAGCTTAACTTAACTCTGCTTCAGACACCATGTAAACCTGCTATACTATTTGCAGCATGGATGCTTAGTCAGTCATCAGTAAGTTAGCCTAAATCATGGCCATAGTGATAGGACTCACTCCCTCCCCGGTCTGATTTTGTATTACTGTTGAAATTTGGCCCTGAGAGAAAAAGAGTTAGGTGCATGCCTTACCCCCACACGTCCCTAGTAAGGTGCCCCCATGCCTTACCTTGCTGGGGAGGGGTGCGGGTGGGGCCCCAGGTGACAGCAAGTTGCCGCTGGGTGATGGGATGACAGGTGCGGCCAGAGGAGTCTGCGCGGGGGTGCTGGGCTCACTGCTGCTCATCTCCCCAGCAGAGGCAGAGGCTGACCCCGAGGGGCCCGCCTTGGAGGCCGTGGAGCCAGGGGGCCGGCTGGGCTGCAGGGTACGATTACTCATGTGAGCATATGCCCGAAACACAGCTGACAAGCACTGTCTCACTGTAACCAATCTATCCTGCCTGCAACAAAGCCCATATGAAACAAACTCCTTAAAACAAGGCAAAGAAATCCTGAAACACATTACACTCAGTGCTGAATATTCATAAGGAGTGCTAAATTTAAAGTAGACAGCAACACACCTGCAGTAAGAGAGGCTCCGACGCTGCCTTACACTACCTCTATGCCTTTTAATCAAAACAGGCAAAACACCCATCAAATTTCGTGTCATTAAAACTATTGCTTGTGAATCATCTAAACGCACACAATACACACCGTGACCAACATGGAAAGTCCTACAAGCTCACAGTGATCTTTATATTCCACCAAGTGTGGTGCTACAAGGTAACATACAAAAGGTTTTACAGTAGAAACGGTGTACTTGCTAAGAGTTTGGAGGGAGGCGGAAATGGTTAAGAAGGATTGTAGCGGCGCCAACTCCAGGTGTGATAACGAGTGTTTATAAGGCTAAGGCTGCAGTTAATTAGAAATGTACCCATCCACCCCCCTAGGCATGTCCCCACTCCCACTGTGGCCATGGCTCAAAGAATGAGGGTGCCAAAATCCTGGACGTCTAAAGATCATGTGACAAGGCTTTCTGTCTGGGTCACTGCTGAAGCTCTGCACATGGGCTTAATGAATAGGGGTATGTTTCCCAAAAGCATAGTCGCCAACATCACTAGAAATTTACATAGCTGGCTGCAGGCCTTCAGGCAGGTTTGGGCCTGGCCAGTATTTGGATGGGAGACCAATTAGGAAAGCTGGGTTGCTGCTGGAAGAGGTGATGGTGTGGCCAACAGGTTAGCCCATCCTGTGGTCTGTGTGGATCCCAATGCCCCAGACCAGTGATGGGGGCACTATTACACTATGGTGTAAAAATGTCCTTTGGATAAGATTTAAAACTGAGATCTTGACTCTCCAAGTTCAGAAAAGATCCCTGGGCATCCTTTGAAAGAGTAGGGATGGTACCCCGATGCCCTGGCTAAAATAGTTGTTGCTAAAATTTCCCACTGTGACCCTTTTACATATGGCCTCCTAATCATCCCCTGTATCTAAATGGTAAATTCTCTCCTGCGTTTTCTCCAACTGGCACAGAATGGCAGGTATCACATTATCCAAGTAGATGCTACACAGTGGTGGTGGCTGAAGCGGCTCACCATTGGTTCTGGAAGTGGCTTTAGGTGTCTTCAGAAGTGCTATATAAATGTAACATTCTTTCCTATGGAAGTTGCTAATGGGAGCTTTAGGGTAATGTAGCCCAGATCGGCATCTTTCCGCAGTGTGCCCGGACCGGGGTGGCCCAGCAGGTTCTGCTGCGGTATGACCAGGAGCCTGTGATTGACAACTGCTGCTCCATTGCACATTGCGGCCCATTACCCACGCGGTGATGTGCACAGCACTGCATTCTGCTCTCCAAGTGGTGGAAATATCAGTACAGCAGCAGTCTCAAGTTTATTTTCTGGAGACTTGTTTTATTTGACCATATTCCCTGATTTCATTAGTGAAATTTATTTAATTGACTGAATAGTCTGAATATTTGCCCTCAATAACCTTAGAAATATTTTTCCCTTAGTAAATAATACCAGATGTGTTTAAAAATTCAGGCATGTAACTGTGTAATTAATGCAAAAGGAGGAAATCGAAAATATGTGCACTCATGTGCCTCTAAAATGTCTGCAGGATATGTTACTACGTGATAATCACCCCGTGTGATTATTCATTATTTAAGGTAATGACAGTGGAATTAGTGTGCAATTACAAACAAAACTAGTAACTGCAAGCAGTGATAGAGGGGTCCAAAGCAAATGGACAGAGTCCATTGCATAAAATCAGTAATTCAGTACTGATGGGAAATAAAGTACAGACTGTAACTGCTGGCCAATGGATTTAAATAGTCAAAAAGTAGGAAATACTACTATGATAGAATGAGACCTAACATACTGAAGAGCAGCACCCAGGGAGCTGGGGGTTAAGAGCCTTGCTCAAGAATCCACAGATGTGCCAAGACTGGGTCTGAACCGATGACCTTCCGACCACAGGTACAGAGCTTAACCGACTGAGCCACACTCCGACCATTAACAGTCAGGCAATGTTCACCAAGTTAGGATAAAGGAATGACCTCAACGGTCATTTGTATCACAAAAACGTTTTAGAGCAGTAAAAAATTTTGTCAATTGACATTGTGCAGGTGATTCATAAAGTTATAACTCGCTTTCACACAGTCTGCCATATTTACTTCATTACTGGTTAAGATTTAGGGAGGATATATCAGCTGACTTAGCCAAGGTGGGAAATACAAATATATGTACAGTGGCCATAGCACTCCCTATAAATTTGGTGAGAATTGGCTGATGCATGCCTAAGATATAGCTCTGTGATTGAAATTGGCATGGAACTGTTGTAGGTTGGGTGTGGCTGGTTGGACATGACATACATTTTATTCTGACATGCAGTACTGAGTCGAAACTAAAATGTACTTTCACAAATTGTATGTTTTTCAAGGAGAAATGAGGAAAATGTCAGTTGAACTGGTTTTACAGGTTTTGAGACACGTGTTTCATTGCTGTAGCGCCCCCTATTGACCGATCGGCATGAAATTTGGAGGGTCTTTCTGCAGTACTGTCTTACAAAAGGATTTCAAATTTCATTAAGGTAGGCCAAAGCATGGTCAAGTTGACCTGTCTGATTAAAATGGGCCAAATTTAGATGGAGTTTAGGCGTGACTAATGGCCGTACGATATTTTTTTAATAACTCTTGGTCTGACACCTCACTTGTCTGATTTGGTTGGACGGGGTAGGACTTTAAAGCAGAATTAAGTTTTGCAAATTATGCAAATTAGCAAAAAATCTAAGTAGGTTGAGCTTCATAGTTCCACTCTAAGAATTGTAGGACAGGGCTGCCTGCATCTACAGAACAAAGAATTTCAACTCTTGGACGAATGGGTCAGGAGATATTGGCATAAATATATCGTAAACCTTTGCATTTGCAGGTTTTGAGACACAAATTCAACTGCTGTAGCACCCCCTATTGAACGAGCAGCACGAAATTTGGAGGGTCTTTCTGCAGTACCGTCTTGCAATAGGTATTCAAATTTGGTCATAATTGGCTGAAGCAGGCATTAGATATAGCTTTCTGAAAGAAATGGGCGTGACACAGATATAGTCTTTGTCTGGCTGATGGTTGTAGCTAATAGAAACCTTCAGATTTTTTGTATACCTTTTGATCTGGTCTGTCTGCTGATGTGAATGACACCAGATTTATATAGGTTGGATGAAAATCCTTGGACCCTAATGAAAATTCCTCAATTCAGACTCATACATAATAGGCCAAAATGTAAATAGGTAGAACCAAGTTATATATGTTGTTTGATTTGGCATAAGGTAGTGAATGGGCTGCATGACAGATTTTAACAGTAAGCTTGACAGATCAGGAGAAATAGGCAGAAATGCGAAAGATGTTGCTGTAGCGCCCCCATCTGGCTGACTGGGGTGCCCTTCGCAGGGTGTGCTAAGGGTCTCTAGACAAATGGACCAACCGGGTTTGGTTCAGATGGGTGATTGTTAAGCCTGTTAAATGGCTGCTTGATTTAGATTGGCTGATGTTGGCCAGGATTTAATGACCTATGACTGCATTAGTAGACGACTGACCTCAGGATGGGTCATAGTACATATCTGCCAAATTTCAGTTGCATTGGCCCAGGAGGTCAGGAGATATTGGCAGTTTTTAGTTGTAGTGCCCCCTATTGACAAAATGCAGCCAGCCTTGGCTGTTGTCCCCAGAATGGTGTAGGGAGGTAGGATTTCAAATTTGGTCAAGGTAGGCTGAGGGAGGGCAAAGTTATAGCAGTCACACTAAGACAGGCCAAATTTGGGCAGGATGTAGGCGTGGCTAGTGGCCGTACAATAGACAAATGTCACACTTTTTTGAATAACCCTTGATAAGCTCAGAGGACTGATTGGTTTTTCATTTTTCTCATTTTTCTGATTTGGTCGAACAGGCTAGAAATTTAAGGCATAAGTAAGTTAGCAAAAATCTGAGTAGGCGGAGTTTCATAGTCCAAATGGCTAGTTGTTAGGGCAAGGCTGTCTGTATTGTAGGACTAATCGGACAGGAGATATCGACCAAAACATGTTGGGGTGTGCTACAGCGCCCCCACCTGGCTGACAGGCTTGGGTCGGATTGTCTGAGTAGTGGGTAGGAATTGACATCTTCCTGCCAAATTTGGTAGGTCTCGGTCTTACGGTTTAGGCTGCACAATCGGTTTTCAGGAATAATAATGATAATAATAAAAGAGAAAAATCCTAACAAAAACAATAGTTGTCCAATGCACTTTGTGCTTTGGACCCCTAATAAAGAAACTGCCTTGAATCACAGCATCACAGTCTTTAACAAAAGATCAGGCAGATAAACCTTGTGTCACCGGGCCCCAGACCACCTTCCCCCGAAAGGATGCCCTACGCTGGGTACGGAGCTCACCTTCGTGCGCCTGGTGGTGGTCTGCAGGAAAATAGGAGGGTTTGTTTCAGACAGACACGGGGAGGAGAGGTTAGGAACACAGACAGAGAGGCCGACAGGCAGGCAGGCAGACGCACAGACGGACGGAGTAGTGGAGGGGAAGAGCCGGCCAAAGGACGGCGTGGAGCAGAAGGAGAAGAACATCATGGTTAATAAGACCAGGCCTCAGCCATGACACTTATGAAAAAAACTGAATGACCACCACAATAATCTATTAACTAAATAAGTAAGGGCTCAGTTTCACACAAAAGCATTGGTCATTATAGCTCTTCAGTGCAGTGTCGCACTTTTCTTAATTTCATGGTTTGTCAATATCTGTTTCTCTCTCCTCCCAGGGAACCTTAAACAGACGACAAAAACGAGCCCCAAGCAACCTGCATCAAGCGCCCGTTATAACTGCAGAGTTCCTGCACAGTCCACATGCAAAGAAGAAACTGTGAGCAGTCAGATATGAATCCCAACTAAACAATCGATTCCAAAAGCCAGTGAGGGGAACAGAAGTGGCTGCCCAGCTAACAATCCCAATCGTTAACGTGAAGGTCTTCTTAAAGCTGGCAGAGAACATTTTTACTGTAGCATCAATGGAATATTATTTCCAGGTTTTACAAAGGTTCTGGCAATGTCAGCATGATAAAATTATTACTTGAACATCCTTTTAACGCAGTTATACAGCAGTTAAAATACTGCTTTATAATAAAACTATTTAATAAAAGTGTGATATGCATATACTGTGAAAGCACCATGCAACCCTGTCCCCATGACCTTTGAAGTATAAAGCAGCAGTACACTTCTTTATGATGCCCATCCATTCCTGCTGGGATTGAGCGCACTGACTGCTGGGATTGCTGGGAGAAAGTGGTGTTGAGCTGCAGCGATTGTTTGTTGTA
>JAODKM010000048.1:9839438-9862533 GCA_026780845.1 Petrocephalus sullivani | reverse complement strand
GATTGGTTGATTAGATAATTGCATTAATGAGAAATTGAACAGGTGTTCCTAATAATCCTTTAGGTGAGTGTATATCACGAAATACATTCAGTAAGCCTTGTACTGATCTCAAAACTGCAACATATTTTTTATTTTTCTGCTTTGTTACTTGAAGGGTACATTTTATAATACTGTGATGTGACAAGACATCTTCTGTTAAAAAAAAATTATTTGAGCCACTTACTGTAACCCGTGCTCACTGTTAAACTGAATAAAGATTTCAGATAACATTCAGTTGTAATCTTTGTTTACAGTATAATGTACAGTTGCACATATTTTCCTTGATATACGAAGATAAAATGTATGCGTATTCAACACAAATACCTATGTTTGGTGAATCTAGGAATACATGCCATGGAAGGAATAATTATATATCTATTCAACTAGAATATCTATGTTTGTAGGAGGTAGAAATTCATAGCATAGAAGCAAGAATTTCTCTGTTAGCCTTATGGAGTTATCCTAATTGGCTGAACAATAACGTCCAAGTTTGCAGAACTCTTGGCAGAACTTGAAAACTTAAGTCAACAACATCTTGTAAAAGTTGAGAAAACTCAAAAATGTTTTGCATCATGTTGCCTTGAAATTTTAAGTTTTCTCAACTGAAGTTTTTTTACAGTGTAATAACCTTATCATAATCATTTAGTTTACAATTACCAATTTTCAAGTTTGGCAACGCTGGCTTGACTTTTAAAAATAGCATGACGTTGTAGATTAACTGTCTTAATCCCAATGAAATTGCTTGACAAACCTGGCCGTATTCTTTTTGAGTACAACCTAGTTTGAATTTCTTCAAAAAGGACATATAATCTAGCAGATCACCATCTGAATCCAACAAATCAGTTACAAACAAGATGTCCCTCTCAAATCAAGTTCTAATAAATAAGGACTTTCTATTAACTGTTACCACTCTGTTGTTCCGTAGGGTAGACGTGGGGAGAAAAGTTGTGTGTAAAAATCATCTTCCAGAAAGAAAGGATCTGTTTGTGGAAACTAGATAATTTAACAGGAATTTTTTCCTGTAAACTTTTTTTTCAAAGTCGCATTTTAGTAAAAACTCAATTCCTCCTAGCTTTTTAAAAATAAATCTGGGTATATGAAACCACATGGAATCAGAATGTGACAAACAGGCTCTGAGCCAATTAACCTTAAAAGTTCCAACCATTGATTCAAAGTCTAAGATCTTTTAATATAGTGGCTTTTATTCTTCCACAGGAATTGAAAGATTACCAAGTTGGCTTTCTTTATATTTTGGGGAGAGACATACAGATAATGACATGGGTATATTAATTTGGACAGGCCTTCAGCTTTAGAGAGGATGACTCTACCAAATATAGTAACATCTCTGGTCAGCCAACGACTAAGAGATCTCTTCATGTCGACAATACGACTACAGATGGTGTCCTCCCTTCTGATCATATTTTTAGATATCACTATTCCTAAGTATTTCACTTCTGGTTCTACTCTTATTGAGGCAATATTACAGTCAGAATGGATAGGTAATAATTCACATTTTTTAATATTAAGGTACAGCCTTGAGGCCTGGGAGAATAAGGAAATAATATCGAGAGCTTTGATTACCATGGATTTGTCAAACAGAGCTGTATTGTCCGCAAATTGACTGATTTTATATTCTTTGTGAAAAATGGTTATGCCTTGTAGATCAAGGTCATTTTGGATGATCAGCACCAGTAATTGAGTGGTCAGTATAAACAGCTTAGGGGAAATCGGGCATCCCTGTCGAATACCTCGTTTCACTTCAAACCTAGGGGTCATTCCAGGACTAAGCTAAAGATGTTATTGTAAAACATTTTGATTATATTGCATTGTTTTGATGTAAAGCTTCAAGCAAAAAGGAATGTTCAACAGTATCAAAAGCTTTATAAATTCTAGAAACAACACCAGGCTTTCTGTTTCAATTAACTCTCTATAATCAAGCATATCAAGAATCAATCTAATATGATTATGTATATTATGTATATTATATTATATTATGTATGTATATTATATTATGAATATGTATTGCATTAATGAGAAATTGAACAGGTGTTCCTAATAATCCTTTAGGTGAGTGTATATCACGAAGTAGTAGTAACATGAGCAATTTCCTCCGGGATCAATAAAGTTTTTCTGATTCTGATTCTGATTCTGATATTTCTTCCTTTTATAAAAGCTGATTTACATTCATCCACTTTGTGTGTTAAGCACCCATTTAAACTGTTTGCATTAACATGGGCCAGCAATTTGTAATCATTACACAGAAGGGTTATGGGTCTCCAATTACCCAATAGAAGTTTGTCTTTATTGGGTTTTGGGATTAGAGTAATGAGACCTTGTTTCATTGTGGGGGAGAGGTTATTTGTTGAGATACATTCTAAATAGCCATTGTAAAGCATTACTCTAATATCACTCCAAAAATAGGAGTAAAATTCTACTGTTAACCCATCAATTCTTGGTGATTTGCCCCTGGGCATTTGTCTGATTGCTTTGTCCAGCTCATCAATCCTGATGTCACCCTCCATAAAATCCTTCAAATCTACCTCTAGCGTTTTGATAAAACCTTTAATTCTCCCAAGAAATGCTGTATAATCCGCTGAATAATTTGACTTGTAAAGGTTGCTGTAAAATTGAAATATTTCCTTATATATTTGGTCCTGATCCTCAGTTGGAACCCCCTTAATAATCAGTTTTTGAATTTTCTTTTTAATCTGTCTCTGTTTTTCCAAATTAAAGAAGTAGGAAGAGTTCTTTTCCCCCTCTTCCATCCATGGGGCTCTAGAGCGAATAAAAACAGTTTGTCTAATCGAGATTGAAAAATATTTAGTTGTGATTGTTCATCCAATGATAAATATTTTTTGCAGCATAATTTATTAATGCCCTCGATAATGCTTTGTTGCTCATATTTGTTCTGTTTAGCAGAGGATTTACTTACACGAATTGCCAGCTGTTTAACTTTAAATTTGAACCATTCCCATTTACTTAAACATGACATTTCCAGTTGGCCAATTGCCTCAATTAAAGATCTCACTTCAGTACAAAAATTTTCATTATATAGAAGGATGTTATTAAATTTCCAGAGAAGATTATGACGTCCCACTTTAGTAAATGAAATGGACAAAGAAACCATGCAGTGATCAGTTAGAGAAGATGCTGAGATTTCACACTTTGAAATATCATTACTCAAATTGTTTGAAATTAACCAATAATCGAACATTGAACATTGACCATTGTTCGAGGAATTAAACCAAGTGTATTGAGTTGCAGTGGGATTTTTCAGTCTCCAATAGTCACACAAGCCGACTTTGGTGACCAAGTTAAGAATATTATCATCAAAAATGTGACATGATGCCCTAGATGGAAGTCAGTCCAAGGAAGAGTCAGGAGCCACATTAAAATCTCCTTCCTTTATAATCTTATCAACTGAATAATGTAACTTCCATTGCTACCTTTCACATAGGAAAGTAAGAAGTTTTTTGTTTTGAGCTCTATTATTGTACCTATACACACATAACAAAATATAATTTGAACCATGAATTTCTGACACCACCATTAGCCAATGCCCATCAGAGTCGCTCTTATAGACTATAACATTATCTGGAAACCTGTTAAATAAAATCATCGCACAAGCTGAAAGAGATGAACTATGACTAAAGAAAAGAGTCTCCCCAAAGTGTTTTCCAGAACTTAGTGTCTGCCTCCACTGAGTGTGTCTCTTGCAAGAAAACACAACTGGCCTTTTGCTCCTTGCAGAAATTGCCTTGCGTTTCACAGTGCTTTTTAGCCCCCTAGCGTTCAGCGAAATAAAAGATAACATAAACAACCCCAGTAAACTTTTTGAATAAACATAATAATTTAGTAGACACGCAGGAACAAGCAGCAGTGTCCTTCATATAAACAAGTAGCGCAATAACCCTTAACAATCAGGGAACATAAATATTCAAGCTGATTTAACATCAGCTTACCTGAGGAGTGAAACAGTAAAAGATAATATTCAATTCGGGTCCACTCTTTGGTTGTCAATCAGAGCATAGCCTTCCTTCAAATACACTCTCTTCCCCTTGTTCCAGGCTTCTTGGACCAGTGGCCACAGTTTGGCTCGAGCCTCCCGGTCTTCTTTGGTGAAGTCTTCCTTAAAGCGGATGTCCATCTCTTTGCAGACTCTCGCATCTCTCAACTTCTTCCAGACGTCATCCCGGATCGTTCTCATGCTGAACTGGATGATTATGGCTCTCGGAGACATGGAGGAGGCAGCATTTCCCTTTTTTCCTAAACGATGCACAGTGTCAACAGTTTCTCCAATCTATCCACAGACGACTCTGGTGAGTATCCCAATGACTGTCTCGCTCATGTTTTCGCCATCTTTCTCCGGAAGACCAATTAGCCTCAGATTCCACCTTCTCTTGTAACGAGCTTGCTCCTGGCAAGAGCTGCGCAAAAATCTGTTTTCTTTCTGAAGCTCAACAATCTTCTCCTGGAGCACGGCTATTCCTTCCTTTTCTTTTCTTATTTCTGCTGTGTTCATATCAATGCGCTTTTCAAACTTACGCAGCAGCGCTGTCTGTTCGTCCATCTTCAGCGTTAAGACGTTAACTGCATGCAAAATAGCAGCGGCGGTATTTTCATCCTCCATTTTCTGTGCTCGTGGCCCTTTTATCTTCTTCTGGTTTCGGACCTTTTGTTGGTGTATGAGCCCAGTTGATTTTGTGTTCTTTGGAGGTCACTACATCGACTTCAATGTCCTCTTCAATGTCTTCGTCGTCACACGCCTCTCTGAGCACCAACAAGTTATAATCATGGTCCATTTTATTCACGATGTAGTTAACAAAAAGACAAAGTAATTACGGCAAGTATGCTAAATTCAGTGTTAGTTAATTAGGTAGCGATTAAATTTGGTCCACAAACACTGGGTTATTGAAAAGCAAATTCACATATCAAGGACTAAAACTGCAAAAAGGTTGCTACTCACTCTGCCATCTTTCCCCCCCCCCCTTACTATTCAAACATGACAAGTGAAATTTCCCGCAGCATAAATGTGTGATAGAGGTTGATTGCACAGAGAATTGCTGACTGTTATGTGTGTGCATGTGTAAAAATAAACAGATTTACGCATGTATTTTAGTTCTGCTGAACCAAATACGACAGGTCAGGGTGAAGAAGGGACAGCCAAAGAAAAGCCTACCACAAAGCGGAAAAGTTATAACAAATCAGACTATGAGGCAAAAAGAAAGCGCAGCTTTCTTGGTTTCATGGACAAAAGAATTTCTGTGGCTGGTATATGACAAGCTAAATAATATAATGTTCTGCCGGGTGTGTCGTGAGTTTCCCTCAATTTCTGACTCGACAAGCGCCTTTGTTACTGGGACCAGTAATTTTAGGAAAGACCCCATCAGAACCCATTAGAAATCTCTGCATCACAAGAAATGCATTGGTGCTCAATCTGCAGCATCTTTCCCAGAACAAACACCAATTGCAAAAATAAGCCAAGCACAACAAGAAGTCCTGAAAAAGCTGTTTAGAACAGTGTACTAGTACTATGTACTAGCAGTCTTTGCAAACTTCAAAAAGCAAATGGCCTGGATCTTGGTTCCACTTACCTCAATGACCATGCTTGCAGAGAGTTTATTGGAGCATTAGTACAAACTTCAAGAGACCAGATCGAAAAGGAAATTCAAGAAAGCAGCTTCTTATCCATTCTTGTAGATGGCAGTACAGACACTGGTATAATAGAACAGGAGTTGGTTCATGTCAGGTATGTGAGAGATAATGGTGACATATCCACATACATGCTCAAATGTCAGCCAGTCAAGAGTGCAAATGCTGCAGGTATTTTAGAGGCTATTGATGAAGCAGTGAACACCATGGGTATCACAGAAGACGCATGGAAAAAGAAAGTAGTGTGTGCAAATTTTGATGGTGCTGCAGTGATGATGGATGAGAAAACAGGAGCAGCTGGGAGACTGAAACAGAGGATACCCCACATCATAACAATCCACTGTGTGGCACACAAATTAGAGCTAGCCGTGCTGGATAGCGTGAAAGGCTGTGAGTACCTGGTGAAATTTGAAGATACACTGAAAATCATCTTTAAGATGTACTACTATTCCCCAAAGAAGCGAAGAGAACTGACAGAAATAAGTGAACTTCTAAATGAGAAACTAGCACATTTCAGTGGCCTGAAGAGCACACGGTGGCTTCCAAGCCAGCTGAGATTGAATCTGAAGGCTGTGGAAAAAAATTACACTCCCACTGTTGTTCATATGGAGAACATGGCAGGAGGAAATGATGTCAAGTCCGAGGATGCAGCCAAGGCTAAGGGGGTTGTGCAGGAGATGAAGACTGAGAAATTTGTTAGCTTCCTGCATTTCATGTTGGACTACAGTACCATCTTATCCAAGTGCTCTACTGATTTTCAGCATGATAACCTAAACATCACACAAACAAATCAGTTAGTTGAGAGCACCATATCACGCTTACTCAGACTAAAAACAAAACCAGGAGAATACCAGAAAACCTTGGACACAAAGCTCACAGTGAACGAGGATGGTTGCATTTGCTACCGTGGAACTCAGCTCACAAAAAGTCAGAGACCTGCTAGAAGAGGTGAGGGCACAGACAAAGACACCTTTGGTGCAGAGATTCAGAAGATTATTGACAACACAGGACATGGACAACAGAGTTAAAAATCTGCATGAAAAGCCTCTCTCTTGTTTCAAGGTTTTTGACCCTTCCACTCTTCCCTACCCCAGAGAAGAGCTGGCAAATTGTCGGGATGAAGAGGTGGATTATCTTGTCACACATTTTGCCAGTTTGCTAGATGAGGAAGAGGAAAGAGGAAATTCCACAAGAATGGATGGATCTAAAAATGTGGCTTGCAAAACACCGGCGTGGCAAGGTAGATTGCTTGTACAGCGATCTCCTCTCTGAGAATCCAGAACACCTCTCTCATATCTTGCTGCTGGTGAGACTAATGGTGACACTTAGTCCATCAACAGCCATCGCGAGAGAGGATTTTCTTGCATGAACCGAGTGAAGACAACACCTCGTACCTCTCTACACCCTGAAACACTGAATGACTGCATGCAACTCTCTATTAATGGGGAAATAGTTGAATCTTTTTGCCCTGACAAGTCAATTCGTTTCTGGATGTTTTCTGGAAAAGGTTCAAGACACCTGGATCATAAAACCCTGATAAGAACAAAGAGCAGTATAATGGAGGCCAATGCACAGGAAGAGAAACCTGATGAAGGAGATGCTATGCCCTCGACGTTGAGTGGCATTTTCTCATCCATGACTTCAGTGGAAATTTCAGATTCAGAATCTGACACTGATTCATGTTCTACACAGTTCTTACAAGTTCAGAGAAATTTCTATTCAATTAGAACCAAATATTTGAGTTGATTATTGTAATTTTTATACAGTTGTAATTTGTTTTAACAATTTTTTGATTGATGTTTTGTTTCCTTTACAATATTAAATCATCTCTTTTTTATTCGGGCTACTTAAATTTATTTTGGGCTGCCAAAAACTGAAGAGTGCCTGCCCAAAGGGCTACCAGGGATTTTGAAATTTTGCGAGCCCTGCATAATAGCATACGATCAATAGCAAATATACAATGACCACAGAGATAATGTCTTATACTCTGATGAGACAAAGGTTGAACTTTTTGGCCTTTATTCTAAGAGCTACGTTTGGCACAAAGAGCTGATCAATTAGAGAAGAAGAACGGTCAATGTGATGCATGATAGTGGCAGCATCATATCTGCTATATATCTGCTTCTCTTCAGCTGGGACGGGGGCTCTAGCCAAACAGACTGGATAATGACTGGCTTCAGATACAAAGATATTTTGGAAGAATTTGCTGGCTTCTGTCAGAAAGTTGATGAGATATTTTGCCTTCCAGCATGGTAAGGACCCAAAACACAGACTCAAGTCAACCAAGAAATGGCTACAAAAAAGGCTCATGAAAATCTTGGAATTTCCCAGTCAGAACCTGATCTGAATCCTATAGACTGACAACCCATGGCAGGACCGAAACACTGAAAAGGCCAGCTGTTTACTACTGTAAAAAACAGAAAAGGTGCATCCACAAAATATTAGCTGGAGGGAGGTATGCATACGTATGGAATTAGGGCAATTATCTGAAATTCTGAACACCTATAGAGGTGCTAATTACCAATATACATAAATAAACAGATAAGGGAACACAGAAACATATTTGGGTTACAAGATGCTTGCTCTGTTCATTTTTCATACATGCAAACATACAGTGGTGGGTTCCATAGCTGCTTCTATAAAACTACAGCAGCCTGCAACAAAAACATTCACCCATCTATTTCCATCATATTGCAGTGTTCAGAAACACTGTGCCCTTTTTTAAAAGGTAGTCACGTCCTCCCCCTACAGGAAAAAGACATACTTTTAAATCACAAAAGTACCGAAGCTTTCCAACATGTGAATGGTGGTCAGTGGCAGAAATACCACAAGTTTAAGAAACATTTGTTCTCTTTTCTTAGATGATCTCCATGGAAACGAAAGCTGTCACAAACCGGAATAATACCGCCAGACTGCTGGAAGGAGCCTTCTCTATGCATGGTCACTCTGGTGGAGGCCACATTTACGGGGACGGACTCAGACCTTAAGCTAGGATACATCAAGTCCACTAGCCATTTCGTCTTTCTCCTGCACCCAAGAAAGAGTCATTCAGAATGCTGACCAAATGTTTTTAATTTACAAATAGACTCACACACGTCTTAATGCACCCTTGATCGGAATTCATTACCTCTAATATGACTCAGTGTAGCTAATGATGCTTTGATGAACACATATTCTAGAAGGAAAAATAGCTGTACATCTTTGTATTTCTGTTGTAAGCAGCCTTATTTCACAAATATATCCATTAAAGTGACGGTAGGGATTAAATCAATATGTGACCTGTGTTAATGGATCAGAAATATCTCTATTTACTGAAAATTAAACTAATTTCACATTAAGAAATAACTTTAATAAAAATACATTAAGGAAATACAACTAAAATCTCATAACAGTGTTACATGGGACATTACAAATGAGATAATATATAGAAAAGCAGCATCAAAATTCAACTGGACTGAGTGGCCGCAGCTAATCAGCTACTGTGGTTAAAAACCAGTGTGTACAGCTAACCTGCACTGATCATTAGTAGCTATGGCTGCTGCTTGCTGCACTAAATCACTAATATCCAGTACCCCCGTTTACCTCGTTTGGGGACCTTGGTGGCAGCCGGCTCTGGAGTCTCGGGGGATGTGGTGTCCGCTCCATCGTCGACCAACTGAATCTGAGGTGAACAAGGACAAATACGAACCAACTTTAGAAACCAGGGAACACACGACGGGCAAGCTAGGGACACCCTGTAACTACAAACTGCCCAGCCCACCACAAGGACAACCTAACACAAAGGGAAAAATAAATTATAAATAAAACTTAAACAGTAACAGGAAAGTACTTTCAGATCATCTTTCAGGTTAGCATTTGAGCAGTGCGACACAGAGCCATGTTGAGTGGAACTCAGAAGACTACAGAGTAAAATGATGCACAACTAATAAATGGGTTTAAATGAGGAAAGATAAAATGGTTATTGAAAGACCGACATGGACAAGTTCCTGGTTACAGTGGGTATACTGGGGGTAGGAGGTTTCAAATCTCACCTCTGTTCTGCATGTGCAGACCCCCCAAATTGTGGATGTTTCCCCTGGGCGCTCCCATTTCCACCCCCACCCCCACACTGCAACACTGCAGTTAGGCAAGTTAACAGCTACCTTCAAATTGCCCACAGAGGGTGATTGTGAGTTTGTGCCCTGCTGTGCACTGGCATCACATCCAGGGTGTAACCCAAACCTGTAACCCTACTCTGCCTTGGATAATCTCAAGAGCGCCCGAGACTCAGACCTGGATAAGCGCCTGCGAGACAGATGGTTAGTTATAGCAGGTAATGGTAATCGTAAATAATTTGTATGACTACCCAATAATACCCAAAACTCACATTCAAAGATTTGTAACCAAGACAGACAATTTAAAAACTTTCAGTATCAGTAAAATGTTTTAATACAACTTTTTACATAATTGTAGTGGTGAGTACTACATCATTGTAGTCGTTTTTATGATTTAAACCTTACACAGTAGCCAAAACATGTTTGGGTCCAATGACCATATAATAGCGAGATAAAGGGAGAGCGAATGTATGATTTTTGCATGTGTGGTTTCCAATATCAAGTGAGGAGGAGGCAGCAGTATGGCTGAGGTTGAGATAGACTGGCAATCTACATCAGACCCATGGCAATCTTCACAAGCACGGCCACCTGGCCCAGCCTTCATTCTTCAGCCAGAAAATGACCCAAAACATACCTCTACATTGTACGAGACCTACAAAGTAAGGATGGAAAATGAAGAACAACTTGACCCATTTACCTGTTTTGCTGAGTCACCAGACCTCATTCCATCAAGCCTCTATGAGACAAACTGTTCAAAGACAAAACAGCTGACAAGCAGCCTGTACACTTAATGTGACGACCTGCTGAAAATTGTTAACCAAATGCCTCATGTTTCTGAATCTGCTGTGTTAAAGGCAAGTGATTACTATTTTTAGAATATTCTAGAATACCACTTTGATAGTCAGTATGTTTTATACATTGTAATGTGTGGTTTTAATTTTCCAGCCTTCAAAAAAAATCTCTTATGTAAAACCACTGTGTTTGGGGTGTACTACAGCCTTGTGCCCTTTCTTACCTGCTATAGGCTCCAACCTGCCTACTTACACACCCCCAAATCTGACCTGGATGGAAGATGTAAAATGGATGGATGGAGCGATGGATATTTAATTTAATACGTGAAGGATGGATTTTGATATCTGACACAGATACAACTATGTGATCCAAGAATCTTATGTGCGGTGAGCCAGCTGTCAGACAGTCTAATGTAAGCTTTCCAAATGAGACCCAATATCAATGTGCCAACCTCACTCCTTGAGACCCAACAAAAACTGCAATCCACCTCAGTGGCCATGCCAAGTCTCACCACCTGTGAACCTATGGCCTCCTGTGCTGAACTGGAAAAGAAAGTGGAGGCTGGTTCCCAAGACAACAGCAGCATTTAAGCATTGCAAATAGGAAATCAGCTATGCACAAGCCGTACAAATCAGTCAAAAGGTTTGCTTGGGGAAACCAGAGTTTCTTAGTATGAAAAACAGTATGTAATAACTTAATAAGAATGATTGTGGCAATTGTAAACTCCAGCGCTCAAACAATATGCAGCATGGTGCATTCTGAGAAAAGAACACTACTGTTACATGCCATGATGATAACAGTGAAGCTATAAGGGTCCATCTCATGCCTCCTAGATCCTGGGGGTCCTGGCATTTATAAATCATATCATTACTTTGCTGATTTTTACACTGAAAAAAACTGCTTTCTTGACACACTTTCTAGCAGCTTCAGCCTTTGCAAGTAATTTGTACAATACAGAAGCATTATGCAGAACTGGACTGAGAATTAGGGCAAATCCCCGAAGGGAAGCTACACATCACAACCAGACAGCTTTCGAAGCTGACTATTATAACAGCTAGGATGAGAAGGAAGCAACGTTATTGCACAGAATCACCGTCCAAGTAGAACCCCTTAAATCAGGGGTGCCCAATCTTATCCGCAAAGGGCCGGTGTGTATGCGGGTTTTCGCTGCAATTCCATAATTAGATCACTAATTAGAGGATTGATTGGCCGAAGAGTCCTCACACCTGGGTTCGAACAGCTGATCTAAAGGTTATCCCGGAAACCGGCATACACACCGGCCCTTTGCGGGTAAGATTCGGCACCCCTGCCTTAAATAAATGCATCACTCGAGGGCTGTGTTACTTCTGTGTGGGGCAACTAGGAAATGTATTATATGAGGAATAAAAATTATGAAAAAGCCATAAAAAGTAGAGCTGGGTCAAAATCTAAATTCTGACTTTGATGCAACACCAGCCTGGGTACCTTAGTATTAATAGTTACGGAAGCATGCTTGTGAATGGAAGGTTGCTGGTTCAATTCCCCGATCAGAAAGTTATCACTGAGATACCCTGAGCAAGGTAATGCCCCCATGCACTGCCCCCCAGGGCGCTAAATAAAAGCCGCCCACTGCTATGACATGTATGGGTTAAATGCAGAGGATACATTTTGAACATGATCAGTGAAGGAGGAGGACCTGGACTTGTGAAAGTCCACTCCATTTGGCTGTTTGGTCTTGTGGTATCAAGAGCAACAGCCACAGGGGCACTCCCATTTTACTCATAATTAAGACAACTGGCCAGTCAGAGGCTTCTAAAGGCATTACATCAATTTCTGAAATATTCCACACTAACTTGGTAAATTTTGATACACTGAAAATCAGTTATAGTAAATAAAGGCTGAAATAAATCTGTCTCTTAGCTATTATTTTGACATTACCTCTTAAGGAAAATAAGGAGATACTAGATCCGGTACTGCCAACTAGCCCATGATACAATATGCATTACGATACTAGTGTTATGATTCAATACATCACAATACTGCCATTTTATCCTCCAATACCGAAATAATGGAACTACTAAAATTTAAAACAGGCCAAATGTAATTAACAGGCATTAACAGCCTTTAACAGGAAGGTGTATTAACTATGCATTTCTTTGTGCAAACAAAGTGCACATTTCTGTTTTTAAAACATCAAATGTGGGAGCAAAATAACATATAGAATGAAACATTTGACTTGCACTTTCAGAGGCAGACACTTTACTGCTTTTTTGCATTGCAGTGCACTTAGTATAGGCCAAATCTTGAAAAAATGTTTGTAAAATAAAAGAAGTCGACATTCTTCCCGAGGTTAAATGGTATTGCAATAAATTAATAAATCAATGCTAAGGTTCAAAATTTAGATGAAAATAGTGATGAAAAATAGTGACAAAATGCAATGGGGGAGGCATGGTGGAACACTGGTTACCTCGCACCTCTAGGACCAGGGTTCGAGTCTCCGCCATGGCTCCATATGTGCGAGTGTATGAGTTTGCTTCCCTGTATCATTATGGTCTTTCTTCCAGACATACAGTGGTTTCCCTTCCTCCGAAGACTTGCTAAAATTGTCTGTGTCTGTGTGTGTGTGTGTGTACCGTACAATGGGTTGGTGCCCCATCCAGGGTTATTCCCTGCCTTACTCACAACAGGTTTCGGATCCCTGTGACCGTGAATATGACAAGCAGGTACAGTGGATGGATGGCTGTATGTATGAATGAATGAATTGCAATGTAAAAATTAATTGCAGTATTGATACAACTCACACAGACACCCTGATTGACACACAGGAAATATATGGTATGATTTCAGGCTCTGGCAACCAGTTAAAGATAGTTAACTGTTAAAGTAGGCTCAAATGCAAAGGGCACAGGAAGAACCTTCTGGACTGATGGACGAGAGTTACAGGAAAACCTCTCAAAGGACTGGGTGTGAATGAAGGCAACCAAAGCAGACATTGAAGACCGAACATTAGTGCTAACTGTGTGAAAAGTGAGTACTACATATTTGAAGTAAGGCTTATTGGCAGGCAGTATTATGGTAAATGGGCATAGCACAACATTTCGGGAATACCACAGGTATTTCTGCCTGGCAAAATGTATTGGGGGGTACCCCCCCACCTTAGTACTGCTTTCAAAAATACCGTCAACATACTATGGTGTAATATCCAGACAGTGTGAAAAATTATATACAGCCCAAGCCTTGTCGGAGTCTTCCAGTTTTCTACTGCGACAGTAATTAATTTCTGCAGAAAAGCATAAGAAGTTGGTTTAAAGTACTGATGCACATTAAAGCTGTAATTCTGTAATATTGTAATTTAGCTTTTGAAACACCTGTGCCCTTGCGCTATGGTTTATCATATGAAGCCTTTAAATTCATTATCCTGCATGTCCTGAGTATCCTCCCTATCCACAATCCCCAAGACAATGACACGTTTACCCAGAGCTTCAGGTCAGCACTTCGCCTAACCGTAACCTTTCCTAGAAACATGGTGCGCGATTTCAGGATGCAGAAAAGGAGCAGCGTTACCTGGGACTGGCGCACAAAGATGCCGTGGTTCTCCTCACAGGTGAAATATCGCTTTCCTTGCACAGTGCCGTCATTCTTGCCCTTGGCCTCGTCCAGGATAACGCCCACCCACTTGCCGGTGGCGAACAGCGTGGCGCCGATGTAGGCCACGGTGCCGTGGTGGCCCTTACCGATCACCTCCACCAGGGAGCCCACCTTCACCGGCTTGCCTCCTCCGTCTGAGCTCATCCTGCTGCTGCCGCTACTGGTGGTCTATGGCAGAAGGAGATGTCAAGTATAATTAACCCTTCTCAGAACTCACCAGTTTGCCCTCATACTCTGTTACGCAAAGGCCGCCTTCCAGCAGCCTTAAACGACAATGATTTCCATGGATGCAACCCATCAGTCAGCAACAGCAGTGACCTGTCTGACAGTATATTTGTACCTCGATTGCTTGCGTCTGCAAATACACTACACTGACTTTTGTTGTTCTAGCATCCGTGCAATGTCAGACTGTAGGGCAAAGTCAGATGAAAAATCTTTCAAAACACTTCTGTTTCATGTCTGGGGAAATCCACAGACATTGTTGCCTCATTGATGACCCAGCACTAGTATTGTTTTTCTGACCATTAAAAATTTTCTGAAGCTGAAATAATTGTTCTAGGTATTTGTTATTCAACCCCAGTTTGTTGAATTTGACCCAAAACCCAACTAAAGTCCCCATTCTGTCACATGGTCCTTTTTGAAACTGTAACTGAGACACGCTCATATATGCATCCTACCTGCCACAGTGAGTGCATCTCCTAAAATTATAACTAGATTACCTAATTATGTTCTTTGGGCTGAATACTACATAAGATGAATCTGTAACCTTAAGGGCGGCAAATAGAACCAGGTGACTGAGGGACAGACAGAAGGAATGTCTCTATTTTGGACCAAAAGAATGCCTTTGATGAAATGATGCAAAAGAACAAAAGCAAAAGATGGCCAATTCAGTTTCAGCACAAAAGGAAACATAAAAGTATCTCTGTAAATCTGATCGCTTCAGTGTCTCTCCTTTTAGGGACATGGAGGACATGGATTTAGGTAGAAATGAGTCTGTTTGTTGTTTTGACAAAATCCACATGCTAGGCTGGTCTTTCACAATATGCGTGCCGTTTGCCTTCACCATAGCTAGTGGACACATTCTGGAAAATACTGCTAAAATCAAAACGACATCTGATACGACTGAGCCAAGGTCATCCTGACCAACTCAGACACTGCAGTAAGGATTGGCAAAGGTGGTGAATGCAGTAATGCCTTATGTACAATACTATGAAAAAAGGATTTTTGCAAAAATTACTCCTCAAATGTAATTTTATCACCACCTTAAGAAATAATAAACATACAGTGGAGGAAATAATTATTTGATCCCTCGCTGATTTTGTAAGTTTGTCTATTGACAAAGAAATGAATAGTCTCAGAACAGTATAATTTTAATGGTAGGTTTATTGTAACAGTGACAGATAGCACATCAAAAGGAAAATTGAAAAAATAACTTTAAATAAAAGATAGAAACTGATTTGCATTTCATTGAGTGAAATAAGTATTTGAGCCCTCTAACAAAAAAAGACTTAATACTTAGTGACAAAACCCTTGTTTGCAAGCACAGAGGTCAAACGTTTCTTGTAATTGATGACCAAGTTTGCGCACATTTGAGGAGTAGTTTTGTTTCAACCAACCAATTGAGCCTAAAGAGTCACAGTTACATAGTACTCAACGGATTAGTTGAAACAAAATCTTTGTCTGGAATTTTACTTTCTGGACCTGAACTATTGGGGCAAGAGAATATAAAACTGAAACATCACACAGAATCGGTAGCCCAAAGCGGCCTTCATCTACAGTATAGCCCTTCTGTGACTCAGCGGCCATTCTGGTTTTGGTGCATCTGTAACTGTGAGCATGTGGGGGCTGGGAGCTGGCTTTTGGTTGCTCTGGTTCCTGCTACATCCTTGAATGAAATCTTTTTACTGTCCTCCCATCCCTTCCTGCCCCCTCCCCCCTCCACCCACCCCCTACAGAGAATGTCTGTTACTCCAATCTTCTTGCTTTCTAGGTACTAGCATAGAGTTTCAAGAACTGAGAGGTAGGGGGCGCTACACACAGTGATGCAGGTCACTGAAAGGTTAAGCTGGAGGTGGAGTCGGGCATCGTGGTCTAAGGTTAGTGGCAGCAAGATAAAATAGGAGTGAGTCACCACCTGAGAGGCCCTGCAGCGCCTTACACCAGCAGCTGGATGCAGTTATTGAAATGCAGTGACCAAATGCCCTGACAGCTGGTGCAGTGCCTCAGACGACAGCACTGCGGGGTGAATTCACGTGGCCAGGCCCACACCAGCATATGGCTACCAGAAGGTACTCTGCCCTACCCCCGCAGTCTGAATGCAAGCTTCCATGCAAACTGGGCTCTACAAACTGCCTCAGGTTGGCCAGTGTGTATACCTTTTACCTGCCTTATCCATGGCTTTCTTGAATCAGACCTTGAAGGTAATCTGTATTGGCCAAGTACATTCATCTTCTGTGAATTAGCTAACATCTCACATTTGCTCAATGTTACCGCAATGTTATTGTTAACAGCGTTGTCTTTAGCTGAAATTTAACAGCTGAAAGGGCTCTGAAGGACCAACTTGTACTTCAACCCAACAGGATTTTCTAAATATTACTGTACATGCCATCTAGGGTGTCTATGTCTCGTGCCCTCTGTTCCTGGGATAGGCTTTAGGCTCACTGCAGTCCTATCCTGGATAAGCATAATAGAAAATCATTTATATCATATCAAAATGCATGATAATATAGTATCTGGGGCCATGAAATCCTAGGTTACATAGTCAGAAGTCTAAGTTAAGCAAAGACATTTAGGGCTGAACGATTTATCGATGTCAAATCAAAATCACAATTTTAAACAATTAGCAAATTGCAAAGGCTACTATTTAGGATATGCATTATACAGCATTTCGAAAACCGTTCGCTATGGATCTAAGTATATATTAATAATAAATAAATAAACGTCGGCAGCACTATCAAGCTAAATGTAAACGTTTTCTTAATAATCGGACAAGCTCATTACAAAGACTGGTGCAACGTTCATAATATGGACATGGTTTGGATTTAAGGTCTCAGATACTGAGCAGAAAAACATAATCTGCAAAATATATGTCGGGCGACAGTGACTGCAAAGAGAGGTAACACGAGCAATCTGTTTTAATTGTTAATTGTTAATTTAATTGTTTTCTGCTTACCTACAGTTTACAAAACCAACCTGTATTTTTAATAGAAGATATTTTGGTGATAAAAGCACGAAAAAGTTATTTTAAAGGTTATCCATTTTTTTTTCTAAAATTGCAGTTTTGCACAATAAATATTCTTAAAGTGACATTCAGGACTACTTTGAAATGTGCTAACAGTTTAGACTACAACTTCCTGCTGCAGCACATTTGCTATGGGTGTATGTTACCTATTCAAAAACAGTCATATTGAAATTTACATACCAAATTATATACCGCAATATATACCGTGTACCGTCTATGGTTAAAATTATACCGCAATATGAATTTTAGGCCATATCGCCCAGCCCTAATCAGAAGGGGTTACTAAAATGGTAATCCCCTCCCCCCCTATTCTGCCATTTTGATTCCCCCCTCTGATCCCCTCTGTGTCATTTTAAGTGATCGCCCTCCCCCCACCCGGATACCCCAGTGCCATTTTTTTTACCCTTAGGCATGAGCACAAAAAGAAAAAGCTACTCTGTGGAGTACAAGAGGAGAATCGTGGAAGATTCTTGGGGCCAAAATCTTCACGCTTTCTGCAAAGAAAAGATGTTGAATATTGGTCCGCAAGTGGCGATATTGCAATAAACAAGCCATTCAAGGACAATTTGCGCATGGAAATAAATGACTACATTGAAAATAGAATGGAGTGAAATCAGCGAGGAAACTTTATGAAGCCTAAACTGCAAGAGGTTGTAAGTTGGGTGAAGAATTCATGGGAGAAAATCACTGACAGTTGCATTGAACATGCATTACAAGCTGGCTACCTTAATAAGAAGTACTCATTTAAGGACAGTGCTATTGCTAAACATGAGAGATTTGGTCCACTGATTCTGAAAGGAATGGAGTCACAAGTAACTGACCTGGAACTTCAGGGTGTGGATTGTTATGATGATGTTCCAGAAGATGATGACTTGATTGTCATTGAATAAATGTGTAAATGTACCATACCGTAGATTGTTGTACGTGGAAACAATGGCAGCGTAGTAACAAGAAATCGGATCCACAGTTTGTCTGGTTATGCTGGTTTGTGATGACAACTACCGGTATTACTGTACCATATACAGGTAATAAATTTTTTTTTCAACAATAAATGTGTACTGTATTCGTCTTCATAGAAAAATAAGACATCCCCAGAAAATAAGACCTAGTGCATATTTTTTAAGCTTAAAAAAATTTAAGACAGTATCTTACTTTCGGGGAAACAGGGTACCACCACCAAGATGCACTCTAACCACTTGTCGAGGAGGTCTGGGACGTAAGTGACCACATGTGTTTGTAGTGCAATCACTAATGTGTCCTGAAGCATCCCCAACAAGGACGTCACAATAACTGTGCACAGGAGAGTAAGAAAATCTGAATAAAAGTGGTGAGCTGTATATACTGGAGATACAAAATTGACGGCAATGTGTCTTGGTCGTGCTCTTGTGATCCGATCGCCCAAGTCAGATTTCAAAACCAAGTGTAAACAGGGCCATAGTGAAGTTCATCACATGAATGTCAAAGCCCAGATATCAGATGCAGTACAGTAAAACCATGTGTAAAAAGCCTGATGAAGATGGTAAATGTAATATGGCATTCTTGAATGACAGCCACAGAAGTTTCCAATGTATGCATTATATGGAAACCCCTAATTTATAAAGGCAATATAATCACCAATGTGTGGATCATTACCAGTATTTAGCAATGTAATGCCATTCTCAGTGAGCATATCACACTCTTCTGGATGACTCGTAACCTTCTCATAACTCAAGAACAGAAGCTAAAAACAGAAATGGGAAAGAGGGGAGGGGAACACCTCTCAATAACTCTACGAGTTCTGATTAAAAAATCTGAATAATACAGTCGATTTATTCAGTTTGGACTCTGTTCTCCTTATGGCTTCAAAATAAATATTAAAGTGATGGCTCCGGTGGACAAAAAGTGAAAAAACATGGGGAAAATGCAGGAGAAATTCTACCTAGTAAATAGACACAAACCCAACAATATAACCAGCTGTTAATTGGAAACAATTAGAACTGGCTCAACTAAATACTTTATCAATATTTTATATTTCTGTGGATAGTCATAGATAAATACTGAGTCAGGTGCAATAGGAAGAGAGACCTAACTGTGATCCTGAAGTAAAGCCATGTGAATTAAGTGCTGATGGCACCACTTCACTCTTATCCTCTCCGCCCGTCACCCGGCACATGAAAGCAAAGGAGGGTTTGCAGAGTATGATGCCATGTGGACACGAAGAGGCCAACCCCTCTAATCAGGAGGATCAGCTTCTCTGTGGATCCAGAACAATCAGCAAGACTGTCCCAACCCCTGAAAGTATCAAGAGCTCCGGCTACCTGGGCTTTGATGTCACGGCGCATATGCAGATGCTCTAACCTGAAACACCGCAAGATCCTTTCACAAACAAAGCCCTCCTTCCAAAGATACTCTCCGAATCTACCACCATTCGGGTTAAGAAAGCTCACAGACTGTGCGCCATGCCCTCAGAGCCTCCGAAAGTGGGGCCCAAGTTCAGCTGCGTGATGACAGAGCGATACACGCAGACAGAGCCGGGTGTACAGTGATGCATCGCCGCTCAGCTCTGTCCGCGCACCTGTCACCATTAACATCTGAGGCCATCAATAACCAAAGTGCCCAACCCTGTGTAGTCTGTAGAAATCAACAGCAAAAGGAAACCACTGTGGTCCAGCATAGAATCTGACACTAGAGCCCCTCACTCAGTACCTGGGAATGTCTAGAGAGCCCCTTAAGCCGATACCCCTTTGAATCATTTAGGCGACTCACCCGGCTGTATGTATGCCTCTTGGTCTGTGACATGCTACCCTGTGTTGTCACAGAGACTCCACAGCCCCAAGACAGCCTTCCTTTATGTCCTCCTTCTTATAAATAAGGAATTGAGGGGGGGGGGGATTCGGCGATGCCGTCTGTGTGACTCCCGATCACGCCGCGAGTGGTACGATCTTCACTCCAGCCTTTCGAGCTCGCCAACTTGCCTGCCCCTGTTTACACACGTAGCACACTGCCATCCCCCAGCCCCAGCATGAGAGAGACGGGCTTCCGAAGCTGGTGCCGGGAAAACGGCTTCCCTCTGACAGCGCTGCTCACTCCGGAGACGGTTCAGGTGGCGGAAGAATGAAAGGACGCAGGCACAAATGCTGTAGAATCTGCTGAGGGACGGCTTCTGCGTTACTGCTGGCTCTGCCTGCTGCAGAAAGGCTGACAGGCAGGCGGCCAGGCTGGGGCACAGCATTCCTCTGGGTCCTACTGCTCACCGCTTTAACAGCCAGCCAGGTGCAATTCAAATATTCAGCATTTCCTGCATGCCCCAGACAAAGCATTGCAGGCTTTGTGTCTGTATTCTAAGAGGCACTATCTACGCTCCAATCCTTCCAAGCATGCTGACTCATCGAAAAATAACAAGTACACTTCAGCCTAGCACCATGCTGGTGTGTGACCTAAGAGTCAGTTCTCGGGCTTCTGTGTGTCCTGAGCTGGAGATACAATGGTCTGACCCACATTTAGCATAAGGAACATGGCTCGAGCATGCGGGAGTCAGCAAGGCTTGACCGACCCGCCCTGACGACACGAGCACAGCCTTAATGAAGATATTCCTATTCAGAAAAGATGAACTGGCACCCTGGACAAACACAGGCACACCATGTAGGTGACAGAGAGATGCCAATGCTGCTTATCAGTGAATACCCACAGACCTCTGCAGTCTCTGGTGGTCTCCAAGCTGCCACTGAGGATCTACCACAGCTGCATTCACTTCTATCCCACAGACTGGCTAGCAGAGGCTACTCAGAGATAATCAAAATGGTTAATAGGCACCATGGCCCTAAAGCTGGTCCAGCTTTACAGTTCTTCAGCTGCATTAATATCGATGCATAGGTAGGATGTGGGAAGGTAGGTTTCCTGAAGCTGTTCAATGGCTAGGATAATAGCCACAGAGAAGAGCACCCCCACTACAGTGGCAGACACACCTTGAAGACTTACCTGGCCTGGCCTTGAATAAGGTCAGTGCTTCATTAGTGTCAGCCCATGTGAAAAAGTCTTACATGAAAATATAAGATCATAAATGAAAGGGGCCATAATCATGCACGCAAAGGAGTACTCACATAAGAACCAGAAAGTTTTTTCTGTATGGGGGAGCTCACCGGTGGAAGCTCTTGCTCAGAGCAGTCTGCACTCTGGCACCTGAAAAGCTACACCCAGTATAATTAAACTTAGGAATACATGCAAATTTAACTAAAGAAACGTATAAAATTGGCTGTATTATATGATGTTGTGACACAAATCTACCTAACTTAGTATATTTCCTAAAGAATATCAGTATATCTGACTTTTGATTTGAAAGGAAAAAAATGCTCAACATCCACTTTTCGGCCACTAAACTAGCGGAGGTTACCTTTTAGAACAGTGTTCCCCAACCACTGAACCCCAAACAGTCCATGTTTTTGCTCCCTCCCGGGAGCCAATCAAGAACACCGAATACCTGGTACAGGTGTGCTGGGAGCTGAGAGGAAGCAAAAATGTGAACTATCCGGGGTTCCCCGAGGACTGGGTTGGGAAACATTGATCTAGACCATTAAACTCATCTAACAGAGAAGTCTTTCTTACAGTCTGATGTATCTAATGGATTGATAGGAAAAATTGGATTGTTAGGTGTTTAAGTAATTAATTATCATTGGGTCAGAGACATCATTCAAAGTTAGGGTGCTATACCTCCTCAAGTAACGGTGGCTGCAGGAGATCTCTGTGCTCCTAAGAGCTCCCAAATGAAGCAATAGATAAAGCTACTTGTGTTTCAAATCAAACCTTCAAACAAAACTAGTGGTGCAACGGATCACTGTTGATTCGTGATCCGAGCCGATCCCTCTCCATGGTTCGGCAAGCAGGTGATCTGAGGATTCAAAAAAAAAAAAAAAAGTTCCACAGCTCTATAAGAGCATGGGAATGTGACGTCACACCGCAGTGCATTACGGGGCGGATGGGTAAGAATCACTATTTTGTGAGACTACATTTGTGCAGCAGGTGATGCGGTAAAGTGTTGATCGATATACTATATATATACGAGGGACGTTCAAAAAGTTTCCGCACTTTTAAAAACTATTTCAGCAAAAAAATGCATCACTTTTCTACAGTCACCTTCTTTTGCGATACAATGATGCAGTTTTCCCAGCGTCGTACCAACTCACAACAGTACGGCCATTCTCGGACAGACCACCCTACAAGAGAATACCTTATTCCCATACAGAGCACACATGTGGAGATTAATGTGTGCCTTCTGCCGACAAAAAGCATATGACAGAAAGCTGTTCCTCTTTGCTGCAATTTATACGTTTCGCAGCCATCTTCACCACAGGGTGACAACTCTTATGCTAACCTGCAAGGGCAGCACCTATTGAACTTAACGAATAGCTCAGAGTTGTTAAAATCTTATCTAGCTCTGATTTAAAGGAACCCAAGGATTCAGCTTGCACTACTAGTCAGGAAGACTATTCCATACTCTAACTACACGCTGTGTAAAGAAGTGCTTCTTCAATTTGCTGTCTATTGAAGCATTACAACTGTTGTTTTAGCTGTGCAATTGTATGGTGGTATATTAAAATTTCGCTAACATTTTACTTAAGGGTGCTCTATGGCAGCTACATGGCACCAACATAAGCCCATCATGACAGCCCACATA
>JAODKM010000048.1:9808807-9819729 GCA_026780845.1 Petrocephalus sullivani | reverse complement strand
AGAGGCAATTATGATTATTGATTAATAATGACCATATGGTGTCATTAAATAACAGTGTTAAAATACATAATCTAATAGAAACGTAACTCAAATAACCACTCGTTACAACCAAGGTATGCAGAAGAGCATCTCTGAACGTACCAGACGTTGAACCTTGAGGCAGATGGGCTACAGCAGCAGAAGACCACACCGGGTGCCACTCCTGTCAGCAAAAGACAGGAAACTGAGGCTACAATTCGCACAGCCTCACCGAAATTGGACAATAGAACATTGGAAAAATGTTGCCTTGTCTGATGAGTCTCGATTTCTGCTGCGACAGAGTCGGATGGTAGGGTCAGAATTTGGCGTCAACAACATGAAAGCATGGATACATCCTGCCTTGTATCAACGGTTCAGGCTGGTGGTGGTGGTGTAATGGTGTGGGGGGCATTTTCTTGGCACTCTTTGGGCCCCTTAGTACTAATTGATGATCATCGTTGCAACGCCACAGCCTACCTGAGTATTGTTGCTGACCATGTCCATCCCTTTATGACCACAGTGTACTCATCTTCTGATGGCTACTTCCAGCAGGATAATACACCATGTCATAAAGCTCGAATCATCTCAGACTGGTTTCTTGAACATGACAATGAGATCACTGTACTCAAATGCCTCCACAGTCACCAGATCTCAATCCAATAGAGCACCTTTGGGATGTGGTAGACCGGGAGATTCGCGTCATGGATGTGCAGCCGACAAATCTGCAGCAACTGCGTGATGCTATCATGTCAATCTGGACCAGTATCTCTGAGGAATGTTTCCAGTACCTTGTTGAGTCTATGCCACGAAGGATTAAGCCTGAAGGCAAGAGGGGGTCCAACCTGGTACTAGCAAGGTTTACCTAATAAAGTGGCTGGTGTGTGTGTGTGTGTGTATATATTTATATTCCCCCCACCCCTTCTGGGGTTTACCCAGAATATGAAAAATATGAAGATTTTCTGCCTACTCTGCTGTCTGCAACAACTCTACTTCCAGCGACATCCTTCCTGCCTGCCTGCCCTTTGCTCCTGTGAGGCCTCTCCTTCTTTCTCTGCTGCTGTACCACTGTTCATCTTGCCATCAGAAGCAGAATCAAGCACCTTTGTGCCAGCACCTGCCTGCCCCTGCACACAGACAGAAATTTCAACACCTGTACTATATAAATTTAGATTTTGTCATTTTGTCTTGTCCAGTTTACTCCTCTGCCAGCTCCTGGAACATGGGCTTCCCCTTTGGGTCTGGTTCCTCCCAAGCTTTCTTCCTTCTAGGGAGTTTTTCCTTGCCACTGTCGCCACTGGCTTGCTCACTGGGGGTTTATGTGGGCAGAGATTATGTAAAGAGACAATGTAATGTTGTGAAAATGTGCTGTACAAATAAGATTGCATGTCATTTCATAGAGCTATACTGCACCCAGTTAGTAAACCTGCAAGTAAGATTACAGGGTCCTTGCTGCATTTAGCTGCATTGCAGTCAGCGCAGTGCTGAATGCTGAGATCACAAAGCTATTAAAATGCACCGGTACATCATTTCTCTGGCCAAAAGGATTCCTTCAGTCCAGATTGCATAGTTTGTCATGTCTGGGCAGATCTTGACCTACAGACCTGGAACTATATATTATGAAAACAGCAACAACTAAGGTTACTTATTATAAGCTTAAAGAAGACAAGCCCTGCTGATAACAGGGTTCAGAACACAAATAATTTGGAAGTAGGAAATTAGTAGTAGGAAATCCCAAATATTGAAAAAGACACAGACTAGGTTTGCTCAGTAATGCCTTTATATATTTATTCAGCAAGTTGCTGGCACGTACACATATATCAGGCTTAAAAATGATAGGTTCATTGATTTAAAATCCTTGGTCAGATCTAAGATCGGCATAATAGAAAGCTTTGTTGCGAGTTTTTTTTTGTCTTAGTTTCTGTTTTAGGACAGCCTACTCATAATTCATATTAAATGGACATTCATGGCAGAAATGGGCTAAACAGCTCAAAGAAAACTTGACAAATGTGCTGTAGATGCAGTGTAAAACTACAGCCACAAAGAAACCTCAGCTGGTGAAGGCTACAACATTATTCCTGATATTTTTCTTATATTTTGAGTTTCTCTGATATAAAATTTATTTAGTGCTAAAGAAAAAAAATCTAATTTTTAATTTGGAAAATATAATTTTGATTTTGAAGAGAATATCTACCTTATTACCTTGGGAAAGTAAGCCAGATGAAGTATTTCATTTTATGTGAGGCTCACAGAACACTAATGCAAATATCAAGGAAGAAAAACAAACCTACAATTCTGCTGTGAGTAATTTATGAGAACAAATTAATATTAATAATAAATAAACAGATAAACTAAAATCAGGGGGTGCAGGCCAATATCCTGTTAGTAGAATTCAAACTCAGTGTAGGTCTGTTACTGTTTTGCTGCTTATAAATACAGTTATCCTAACCTTAATTATAATTTGACCTACCATTACAAACAATTGGTTAAATGTTTGTGCCACTGGTAAGGTAGTGTCAAAAATGCCCAAATTCCTGGAGTTTAGAGCTACCCAGAGGATATTGTACACTGACTTAGCTTTTACATCCTGGCTGGCACAGTGCTGCCTTTCACTTTCTTTTCCCTGTTATCTTGCACCCTCCTTGTTCATAATTAGCAGTCAGAGTGTGTGGAGAAGAAGGGGGAGTTTGCGATGGACCTCTTGTTTGCAACAAGGGCACGTCTGACTTCGGAGTTTGTACTTCTAGGTGAGAGCTGGCAGGGAAGTGAAGCTTAGCCGGATCTCCTCGCCTTCCAGGAGTTTCCTTCAGAGAAAAACAGTGGGCATTTAGTACAAAATGACATCAACGACGTGTAGGTACATCACATTTGCAAGAGGCATTTTGGGTCATTGCATGAAGTCTTTCATCTTGCAGAAATAGAAAAGGGACACATTTTCCAAAACCCAAATGCTTACCATGTTCCTGTGTCAAACATTATCCTTTCAGCTGAATATTTCCCTAGACATTCTGCTCCTTGCTACCATGAACTATTCTTGAACTATCCATTGCACCTTAATGTCAATCACTTGTTTACAGGCTATTACAGGAACCTCACCGTGAAAGGGTTTGACTGAAAGGTCGTGGATGTTTTTGGGAGGGAGTCTCGCCCTTCACCGCATCTGCAAGCATTTTCTAATAATGGATAATATAACAGTTTTCTCTGAGTCAGGAGAGAGTGGTCAGGGTTGCAGGAAGTGGCAAAAGCTCACTAGATAAATGATGCTCTGTCCTAACATTTCTAACGTTGGTCCTTGCTTGAGCCAGAATGGCAGCTTTAGGTCTTATATTCTCCAAATCAATAAACTTGTGAGATTGTGATAAAGTCCCCTATGCTGTCCTCCAAGTCCTGGGGATCTGATAGCTATCCCATGGGAAGCAAACGTTTTCAAGCCTATTATCAGATAAGCTGATGAACTAAGTAGTTAAAAAAATGTGTGCCATTTCCATCAAACCCACATAGTAGAGCCTTCTCACTTTTATAAATCTGTAGTGATGCTTCTGGTCTTGATTATATTCAATGTCCTTAATATACAGTCTTGGGCTATCAAATCTAGCAATATAACACTTGCTGAGCCAAAAAGTACTAGGCAGAGGTGGACATTTCAGGTTCAGAAAGTCAAAATCCAAACCAAGATTTTGGTCCAAGCAACCAGTTGAGTACTCTGTGCCTGTGGTTCCTTGTACTCAACTGGTTTGTGGAAACAAAATCTTGACGTGGATTTTTACTTTCTGGACCTGAAATGCCCATCTCTGGTAATAGGGTCATGTGAAAAAAGTGCTGATGCTGTTTGTGATGATGGCAACAGATTTTCAGCACAGGCTTCTGCACAGAGACAAAGATATGCAGGTATAAAGGGATGTTGACGAAGTTTAATTTCTTTGCCAGATAAGGCAGTGTTTCAGCCTAGTCCTCGGGGGAACACCGGATAGTCCAAGTTTTTGCTCCCTCCCAGCTCCTAGCCAATCAGGAACACTGAATACCTGGTACAGGCATGCTGGGAGCTGAAAGAATTCAAAAACGTGGACTGTTCGGGGTTCCCCGAGGACTGGGTTGGAATACACTGAGATAAGGGAAGTAGCATTATTTTTCTAGAAATTTAGATTTGCTGCTGTTCCATTTCAAGCATGCCAAATCTAGGGGGAATTCGAGCTTACCTGTACGCAGCAATCTCAATGTCCAGGGCCATCTTGACATTCAGGAGGTCTTGGTATTCCCTCAGATATCGAGCCATCTCCTGCTTGGCATCTGCAATGTCCTTTTCCAGCTCATTAATACGTTCCTAAAAAAATCAGCAGAGCACAAACACCAGCTGAAAATGGGGCGACCAGCTTCCTCCCTCCACATAAATCTGCATGCTGGTTTCGTAGCTGTCGCTGCTGAAAGCTAAAGTGAGGAGTTATGCCCCAGGCAGCAGACCGTCGGGAGGTCATGCCTGTGTAAGATGCATGTATCCTTGATCTTCTGCCCTCTCAGCAGTCATCCGAACCCAGCTCACCGCATACAGTGTAATCACATCCTGATTTGTTGCAACAGCTACATTCAGATGTGCCCAGATTACGTAGCATTGGCTCATTCACCTTACACCAAATTACTCTTCTAAATATTTATTTTTTTTAGTTTTTATTCGTTCAATTGTGAACAACTTAAGCAGGTAAGCTGTATTGCACCTATTTTGGGTTATGTCATTTTCAAGGTCATATTCATACTATTGCTATGTTTTTTCCACCTTCTCCTTGTTTAAATCAGGGGACTTCAGGGGATTAAGCATCGTTTAAGCTTGTTTGGTAAGCAAGACATTAGACCATTCTCCCCAGTAATCTATAAGCAGCACTCTGCTTCCCCAGCTGATTGGCTACAGCCCCTTCGGCCCTGTACCTGGTATTTGGCCACCTCCTTGCCCTGCCTCTCTTCCAGGTCCTCCAGCTGCTTATTCAGGGAGTCGATGACGTTTTTCAAGGCGTCGATCTCTGAGGATCGGGACTGGAGTAGGCGCCTGTACTCGGAGGTCTCCTCCCTGATGGAACGGACCGCCTCGTTGTTCTTGCTTGCCATTTCGGCAACGCTGGCGAACTTGGTGCGGTACCAGTCCTCGGCAGACTGCATGTTCTTGTTGGCCAGCTTCTCGTACTGGGCGCGGATCTCCCGCAGGGCGGCAGAGAGGTCCGGCTTGGCCACCTCCATGTCTATGGTCACGCTGGCTGCCCGGATCTGGGCAGTCAGCTCAGCGTGCTCTTCGGCAAACACCTTCTTCAGGAAGGCTATCTCCTCGGCCAGTGAGAGCACGCTGGCCTCGACGTCGCAGTTGGCCAGTGCCGCGCGACCGGCCTCCTCCCGCGCCCGCTGGAGGTTGTCCTCGGCATCCAAGCGCAGCCTAACTTCCTCCTCATACCGCTCCTTCAGCTGGCTGTGGACATCCTGCAGGTGATCTCGCTCGGCTTCCATCCGCATCTTCTCATTGCTCTCGGTATCCAGCAGGGCCCGGAGACCCCGCACCTCCTGCTCGTAGAGGAGGTGGAGGCGGGAGGGATCGCTTTGCCTCTGCCTCAGGGTCTCTAACTCCACCAGCAGCACCTTGTTCTGCTGCTCCAGCTGGTGGACTTTCTCGATGTAGGTGGCGAAGCGGTCATTCAGTCCCACCAGCTGCTCCTTCTCCATGGCCCGGAGGCCCAGCAGCTCGGTGTTGAGAGTGCTGACCTGGGCCAGGTTCATCCTCTCCGCCGGCTCGGCCAGCGAAGAAGAAGTGAGTCGCATGGGTCTCTTGGTGGAGGAGAGGGAATGTTGTGTTGAGTATAGAGAGGAAAAAATGGAAGACTTGCCCACTCGGGACCCCCGGTAGTCGTCCCAGGGGCGGCGGGAGATGTAGGAATCGTAGCTCATTTTTTTGTCTTTTTAAGTTTTTTGATGGATATTCTGTTTGTAAGTAAATTTGAAGTCCCCCTTTTTCTGCACACCCTCAGTGAGCTAGCCTTTGCACTGCACCAGTTCAGAAATACTGCAGTGCCGGCCTTTTATAGTGGCGGGCTGTGCCCCTCCCACCAGCAGCCCCCACCCGCAGTGATGCAGCAAGAAGCTGGAGCTGCCAGCACTGGCCCAGCCAATGGCGAGGCGCTGCGGTGAGCTAACAGCGACGCTGCTCCAGCCTGCCTGGCCAGCATCCTGTAGATGGTAGGCACTTTTTTTTCTTTATTTCCAGCTCTGCATCTAACAGCCATCACTGTGACTGTGTGCATTAGCACAGATATTGCTACCATGCTGTACTTCTGCTGGGATTTGAATGATTATTATCTGCACATTTCTTAGATAATTTTCACATTATAGAGCACAGTATTTATACAAGCTTTTTTGTTGTGTTTTGCAGGGATGCTTAGTCATAACTGGATGGTGGATATTATGATATTTAAAGGTTTAATGAAATTGTTGCGTTACATAGTGATGCTTGTGGCTGAGTATTTTGCACATCTACATCTGTGTTGGTATTGCTTTGCTAATAATAAGGCGCTGCTGTAGTGCAAGGTCAGGCAATGTTATGCTGTGTGTTCACAAGTAGCCTTTTTGTGGCCTGCAGCATATGATGGGGGGTGATTATTTTAGCAACTTTTGCTTTGTTCTTCGATTTATATACATTTCAATTTATAGCCTCTTATTTTTAGCAAAAGATCTTTTCTCCTAGCATGGGCTTTATGTATAAATTTGTACTGGGCAATTTTCTGTCATGCTTAATTCCCCCAGTGTTTTAATACATAGACAGGACTTTCTGTACTTAATGTTGTAAAAATGCCTGGTGGATTTTAAACAATACTCTATGTGGGTTGTGGTATTAGTTCCATCCTCAAGTTCAGAGGTTCTTTAGTCTTTTTAATTCACTCACTAACTCTGCAGCCAACCAAGTCGATATTTGCCTTGTCAGCATTGCATAGCATCATTCGATACTATGATACATATGCAATGCGGCAGGTCCTTTAAAAATGCTTATAATGCCCATTTACAAGAACTGACTTTACATATATCTGTGTACAGCCAGTCTTGCATGCCATTTGCTATTTACCCCTAGACGACTGCAGGGGGTGGGACGGGGTTTTTGTTGTTAAGCAACGGCAATACCAAAATTCCACTAAATATATGTGACCTTACCAGTGACCACTGCTTCAATGGACCAATCATGTGCCAAGCTGAGGCTGATCCAGACCCAGCTGAGAAACAGATGAGGGGAAGCAGGACTTTCTGATCTTCTCCTGCTGTCAGTGGCGTGGGATACTGACCAAATGACCACAAGGAGATCGCTGACAACAACACGTCTAAATGAAGAATTCCTCTATGATTCCATTCCACTCCCCACCACTAAGCTCCTAAATATGTGTGAGTTTGTGCATATATGTTAAAAAGTCAATAGTCCCCTGTATGTGTATGCAGTTTTTTTAAATAAGTATTTTTAAGGTTTACAGATCTTGTGTTGTTTTTATCACAGTAATATAGTTGCACTTTATATAGTCTGGCTCACCAAGTAATATAACTTATTATTATGGCACCAGACATAATGTACCATTCAGTATCACCCATCATGCCATAGGTAACCCTGCCCTTCGAACAGCCTGATTGTGCCATTGTGTATAGACAGGTATACTTTAAACATATACAGTATATACCATATACATATACACAGATCAGCAATAACTTATTATTGATTGAATGTTGATTACAGTGGCACCTGTTAAGGGTGCCATTATATATTAGGCAAGTGAACAATCAGTTCTTGAAGTTTATATGTTGGAAGCAGAGATTAATGGGTAAGTGTAAGGATCTGAATTAGACGACTGGATCAGAGCATCTCCAAAACGGCAGGTCCTGTGGGGCGTTCCCGGTATGCAGCGGTCAGTATCTACCAAAAGTGTAGGCCAACGGTGGAGCATGAGAGGGGGTGATGGGTGTCTAAGGCTCACTGTGGGGAGCAAAGTCTGATCCAATCACGCAGGAGAGCTACTGGAGCAGAAATTGCTGAAAATGTTAATGCTGATTACGATAGAAAGGTGTCAGAACACAAAATGCCTTACGGCTTGCTGTTTATGGGGCTGTGCAGCCACAGAGCAGTCAGAGTGTCCATGCTGCTCTGCGTGACCCTCTGTATAGGGGTGATGGTGATTAGTCTTCTTCCCCAACACCAGGACACAGTGGAAGATCTGTGCCCTTTGTCTGACAGAATTCTTCCCGTCACTGCACCCATGATAGATTCTTTATTCAATTTTTATATAGTGCCTTCCACAACAGACTTTCCCCAAGGCGCTCTACATGAGTGTGCTGTAGTACATTCCTACATCATGTAGGAATAATAATACAAAAACAGGGAAAAGATAGATAAAGAAAGGGTGAACCCTCTGGGGGTCTTTACTACTAGTTCTATCTTTACTACCATTACTAATGCTGATGTTGCTACTACTACTAACATGAATAAGAATATGCAGTAAAAACTACAAAATAAACGTTTTTGGCGCCACCTACTGACTGTATTGAGTTTCCTGGATCCTAATGAAAGTATGGCTAAGCGGTGAAGGGTTACAGTGACGCTGGAGCCTATTGCAGGAAGCAGAGAAATAGACTGGACGCTAGTCCATAGCCACTCACGCAGTTGCACATGTAGCTGCAGACTATGGATAATTCAGTGATACCAGTTCACCTAAATGGCAGGTTGTTTGACTTTAGCAGGAAGGTACAGTACCAAGAGGAAAACCACACAGATCGCTGACATCTATAACAACAAGTCTAAATGAAGAATTCCTCTATGATTCCATCAAGGTGCAAGGTAATCCATATAGGGAACAAAAATATAAGACAAGTAATTTATGGGTGCCATGGAAATACAGGAAGCCGATTGTGAAAGAGACCTTGGTGTATATGTTGATGCTTCCATGTCCCACTCTTGCCAGTGTGGGGAAGCAATTAAAAAGGCTTATAGGACATTGGGTTACATCTCCAGGTGTGCAGCGTTTAAGTCAAGGGAGGTAATGTTAAGACTTTACCATTCCCTGGTAAGACCCCACCTAGAATATTGTGTGCAGTTCTGGTCATCTTACCTTAAAAAAGACATTGCTGCCTTAGAAAGGGTTCGACGCAGGGCCACAAAAATGATTCTTGGGCTATATGGAATGTCTTACGAGGAAAGGTTAATTGAGCTCAATCTGTTCAGCCTTAAGTAAAAGAGACTAAGGGGGGACATGATTCAGGTATACAAGATCCTAAAAGGTCTGGATGCTGTCCAATTAAATAGTTACTTCAACATTAGTTCAAATAAGAGAACTCGTGGCCAATAGTTAGAAATTAGTGGGAGAACATTTCAAACTGGAGTTGAGAAAAACTTCTTTACACAGCATGTAGATAGCATAGTGCAAGCCAAATCCTTGGGCCATTAAAGCAGAGCTAGATAAGATTTTAGCAACTCTGAGCTAAGTTCTCCTCAAACGAGCTTGATGGGCCAAATGGCCTCCTCTCGTAAATTTCTTTTGTTCTGATGATAAGGGGGAAGGTTACACTGCCATTTCCAAGCGAGTCACAGTGTCTAGAACTGCTGTACGTTGCATCATTACCAAGTACAAGGAGACAAATTCTGTAAGAAGCAAATCTGGCCGTGGCCGTGAGCGCAAGATTTCAAGAACTTTGGAGAGGAAGATAGTCAGAGAGATCAGCAAGGAGCCCCGGACATCTGCCAAGATGATTGTTGCTGACCTGGCCTCAAGGAAGGTTTCAAGGAACACAGTTGTGAGGGCTCTTCATCGTGGTAGGCTTCAGGGCCATCATCCCAGAAGAACCCCTTTACTCAAAGAGCGGCACATCACAGCCCGACTGAGGTTTGCCTGTGAACATTTGAAAGGTAAAGATGAGTTTTGGAAGTCTGTGCTTTGGTCTGATGAGACTAAACTAGAACTGTTTGGGCACATGGATGTTGCTTATGTTTAGCGAAGAAAGGCAATGGCCTTCAACCCTAGGACCCACAGTTGAACATGGTGGTGGGAGCATCATGCTGTGGGGCTTTTCTGCAGCCTAAGGCACAGGGAGTCTTGTTCAGGTGCATGGCATCATGAAAAAAGAAAATTATGTTGACATTTTGAGGGAGAATATGCAGAAATCTGCTCGTAGTCTAGGCTTAGGTCATCACTGGGTCTTCCAACAAGACAATGACCCAAAGCATACATCGAAATTAGTCCAACAGTTCCTCAAGAATACCAAAACCAACATCCTGGAGTGGCCTGCATGGAGCCCAGACCTCAATCCTATTGAGAATCTGTGGCAGGTGCTCAAAGTGAATGTCCATGCTCGGAAACCATGCAATTTGGACCAGCTAGAACAATTTGCAATGGAAGAATGGGCCAAAATCCCTCAGGAGACGTGTTCCAATCTAGTAAAGATTGGCACAGGTCTGTATTAACTTAGTTCTGTCATCTTGTTTTGTTTGATTGACTCCTCTGTTGGCCCCTGGAGGATGGGCTCCCCCTTTGGGTTTGGTTCCTCCCAAGGTTTCTTCCTTCTAGGGAGTTTTTCCTTACCACTGTCGCCTTTGGCTTACTCACTGGGGGGTCTTTATGTGGCAGAGACAATGTAAAGCGCACTGAGACAATGTAATGTTGTGATAATTTGCTATATAAATAAAATTGCAATGAATTGCATAATAAAGAACTACTCTAAGAGATTGTTGTCAGTTGTGGTGTACACTAGAGCCCTGCATTGGGACTGGGATCCCACGGGTCCCGCGGGACCCAACGGAAATCTCGCGGGAGCGGGCGGTTTTACGGTTGCCGCGGGCGGGAACGGGCGGCTAAAAATTACACAGCGGGTCCCAAGATTTTTGGCTGGATGGAGAATGTAACTGATGTTTGAGG
>JAODKM010000048.1:9760297-9791127 GCA_026780845.1 Petrocephalus sullivani | reverse complement strand
AGCGACGCTCGGCGAGTTCTCAATAAAGAGTAACTTCTGCTTGAATGATATCCCAACGTCTCCTGGTCTCTGAAAAAAGTTCCCAACACCAGCAACTAACAGAAATTGGACTTGGCTTAGGTAGGTACTGTACTTGGTGAACTGGTTTCTAATCTTTCTCTTTTTTTCTTTATTAGTGGGCATAAGTATATTGTGCTCTCCTACAGGATTGGGGACTGGCTGTGAGAATAGAAAAATCCCCCTCTCGTGGAACCTTTCTGAGTTCCATGCTTTTATATGACAGAGTTTCCCTGCAATATTCCTCAATGTCATTGGCTTTACTTTAGCCAAGGCAGACAAATGAAGGAAGCTAATACGTCTGGAGGCAAACTCTGTGAGGGACATGAAGCAGCAAGTAGGCAGAAGCAGTATGTGTCAGCCTTGTTTATACAAAGTACAATAAATTCTGAATCTTAGCTTTGTCTTACAACTAATAAATAATAATAATAATAATAATTAGTAGTAGTAGTAGTATTAGCAGTAAACACAGAAACTATCAGTTTTTATGCAAACAATATAAGTAAGCACTAGACAAGTGAGCACTGGACAATGATTCAGGTAAGTTTAAAACAAATGGAGTACAGGAAAAGAGCAGGTAACTCTATTTGTTGTCACAGCCCCGCCCTACGTGTCTTTTCCCCTGTGTTTCCCTCAGGCATGGCTTAATTTCCCATACCTGAGTCCTATTTACCTTTGCCTTGCGTTTCTATCCCCTTGTTAACCCAGCCTTGTGTTTGTTCCCTGATGTCCTGCCCTTTATTAGTTAGTCTGAGTCCTGTTACTCCTGTCAGTTGTCTATGCTAGCTGTCGTTCTGGCTCCCTTGTTTCCCCTTTCCCGACAAGAAACGCCCCAGAAGGGGTTCTGTCACAGCAGCCTGCGTCATGGGTCGTTCCTTCTGCCACCGACGTAACATTTGTCTGGAGTTCTGCTTTAATGTCCAGTCTAAGGATTAAGAAATAAAGCATTTTAATTACTAGATTCCCTTTGCACATTTCCATGCAACTGCGACTTGAGTTCAGCCGTTGCCTCTATTGCCTTGCAAGTCCTGGGCAGGAGATTACTTTGCATTGCCAGTGTGCAAATGTTTCAGGCCCTTTATTGTCCATGTATTATGGAATATGCTATGTATCTCTTACATTATTATGCATAGAATGGACTGGTATACCTTGGACGACACTCTGGAACTTGAGGTCCCAAGGATAAGCTCTCCTGTGAGTGAAGTCTAACATAATTTCTCTCTGAATGTTTGTGTGCAATTGATTAATCTTTGGTATTTTGGCACATAGCTAATTTGTGTATTCTATCAGGTTGCACATTTTTAAAGTGTATATGCTGAATATGTGCACATGTATTGTTATGTATTTGATCAAGACAAGACTAGAAGCATCAGCAGACAATGGGGAGGACCGAAGGATGTTCACACAGATAAGGTTTGTTTTATACAAGTTGCCTATAGAGTGTCTAAACACCCTTTCAAGATGTTCAGCTTTTGTTGCCTTAAAACCTGGGATCATGTCAGAAATGTTTTTTATTGATCTACACAATATGCTCTGCTTGGGTAAAGTATGAAAGAACTCAGTGAAATGCATCTCGAAATATGTAGCTCGCAATGAAATCAGTGTCTGATTTCATGAACATCTTGTAGTACTGTCAATATCCTTTGCTAATACCACAGAGACATTCTATCTGATTCTGACCTGGAAGAGGACATAAGGATGTTGGCCTCTCCTGTGCGGACCTACAGTCCAAGCAATGTGAGTAATTTAACCGTTCTTTTGTAATAAGAGTTACCCTTTCCGGCCATTAAAGAATTTATTGAATTGAGCACTGGAGTGGCATTTAAAAAATGGGGGGGAAAGCTGTAAATAATATCCTACCCTGGCTGTTGTTTATACATTTGAAATGGGATGTCCAATGAAACCATGGTTGTGACAAAATGTATTTCATAGGAAATACAAGATGTTGCTGAAATCTTAAACGATTTTAGCACATTGATGACCATGGACAATTGGTAGTGGTGGCAAGACGCAGGCAAATACTGCACAGCGCCATAACAGCTTAGAGCAAGGGTTTCTTTGACTGGCACAAACACCCACAGATAGAGTTTGTGGGGGAGTTGGCTGAAGATTATGGAAGTCCTAGAAGAGAGTTTTTCAGGTTGGTTTATTTTACGTTTTCACCTAAAATATTGATACTTATTTAGTTTGTTTAATAAACAGTGTTATTCAGCACCCAAAAGGATCTGAATTCAGTGAAAATCATTAAGAATATCAGAAGGAAGGCTTGTATTTAGTCTATTTCTAACTTCATCTGCATTTAGTGCCAATCTGTTTGTTAGATTCTTTACTCTAATGTGCTGGATGACTGTAAACCCATGCCTTCTAACTCTCCTAATTTTATCGGGAAGGGGCTCCTCCTGACCCGCAGCAGGATGGGGAGTGGTGAGGGTGATGGCCCCTAAAAAGACCTCGGGCTTCTTCTTCTGTCCCCGGCTCTTCTGCGGTTTTCCTCCTGCTATGGGCGGCGACATGAGCAGGGATTCACACGAGGTTCATGAGGGGGGCGTGGCACACAGGAGGATCGGACGAGCTGAACATGACAGTGGGTGAATGTTGACCATTTAAATGGATTCTGTATGTCTGAACAATAATATAGGGAGAGTTTAGTGCTAACTGGATAATACATATATTTAAAGGTCATATATTGTACTCCTTTTCGACAATTCAATTATTATAGGTCTCTGAAGTCCCCAAAGTATCATTGAAGTTTTTTGCTGAAAATACCACTGATAGCACAAATTTTGCATTCTAGCCATTCTAATATCCATTTCTTTCAGTTCTTCTGAAGAGGCTCAGATCTTCTTTGTTGTGCTGCTGATGATTGTAACTGTACTGTTGACAGAAACAATTACTGCCGCACCCTGTCATTTGATTCTCATTGTGTTTATTTTTGTCAGGACTGCAAACATGATTGAAAAGTTCAAGAAAGGGGTCAACATCCGTTGCCTGTTCTGGGACACTGTGGCAAGATACTGGAAAGCTTTCCTGCCACACTTTACCCATGCAGATGGTTCATTAACCAGGGCAGACTTTCGCTCCCTCTTCAAAATTGTCTGCAGTGATGAAGGAACAAACTGGAGGAAGATGGAAGAGGAAACCCTGTTCTCCTGGGAGTGTCTCCTAAACAGTGTACCAGGTAAGCTTCATACCTTGTCTTAAAGTAACAGAAACTCAACCTAGTTATAAAAACCCAACCTAGTTATAAAAAATCCATATCTTACATGATTTTAGTTTTTTACATTGAAAGGCAGGAGTGTATATTTTAAGAAAATCAGATGTTAAATGTCAGTGATGTAGTACTTATTCAGTATGATGTATTTAACAGTAGTTTTGAACAAAACCAATCTTGGTGTACCAGTCTTTGTGCATGTGACAATACTTGTAGGTACAATGGTGAAATTTGTATGTAAAGGTACAGTAGTACCCCACATGCGCGATTTCAGTAACTGCTATTTCAGTAACCAGAGTTTACCGCAGTCCAAAAAATTGTAAAATGTGTTCCAGTATTATTCCCTTGTCCTCTAAGGGGTATAAAAGCATGATTTTCATTGTTCTGCAATGCCTGATATTTTTCGATTGCTCTACCGTCTCGTGAATTAGGCTTAAACTGCAAAGTACTATTTTTTGCAGTACTGCAAAATAATGTAAAAGGTACTTTATTATTGTATTTAATGTCGATAATGTCTTACTATACATAACTTATCAGTTACCAGATGTAAGTACATGAAAATCACATTACATGCTATACAGGTACTGGTCATATAATTATAATATCTTCAAAAAGTTGATTTCACTAATTCCTTTCAAGAAGTGAAACTTGTATAATGTATACATTCATTCCACACAGATTCATATATCTACAAACAGATGACGGGGCAACAAGGACAGGGACAATGATTCAGACAACCAAACAAGGCACTAACCAGGTAGAAACAAGACAGGGTAACATGGCAAAAACTGGGACAAAGATAGGAACGAGGTCAGGTATGGGGATTTGACAGACCCCCTAATGGAGACCACCGACTCAGGGACATGGGCTCTTCCAGGTATCGGAGGGCCTGTGGGTCCAAGTGGTGCTGTGGGGCCAGCAGGAACAGGTGACGTCAAGGAGACAGCAGGGCCGAGGTAAAAGGGCCCACAGGGACAGTCTGGTCAGGGAGCACCGCTGAAACAGTCGGATCAGGAGACGCCGCAGGGACAGGCCGGTCAGAAGATTCCGCAGGGACTGCTCGATCGGCCCCTGAAGGCAAGGTGGGACCTGCAGAGCTTGAATAGGGAAGAGAACAGGAACAGAAATAGGAACCAGAGGGGCCCAGGGGGCTGGCTGGGCAGATGGCCGCGTATGGTGTGTCCCCATCTCCCTCTCCTGGAGATGGAGATACGGCCGGCCTCCTTCTTGTTCCCCCGTCGACACCACAAGCCTCATGAGGACTGAGGACCAGGGTAGTTCAGGTTTGGGACAGAAGTCAGGGTCCACAGTTCAGGACTCAGGGTCAGACCAGAGAGGTCCCATTCTAGGTCATCTGGAGATTCCTCCTCCAGGTCCCCCTTCTCGGGGCAGGATGCCAGCTGAGGGTCAGGCTCAGGGGTGGAGGCCAAGACAAGACAGGCAGGAGCCATCTGGGTGATGGCCCCAGGCAGGACTCAGACGAGGAGCCAGGCGACGAGAGAGAGTCGGGGACCAGTGGGAGACTCTGTGGCCAGTTGCGGGAAACTGGCAGGCGAATTGGCGTCTGGAAGAGTGAAGCCAGCGGGCGAATCAGTGTCTGGTTGTGGAAAGCCGGCAGTATGGAATATTATCTTGTATTGTATAACATCTATAGGATGTAATCATTAGCATATTACTATATTAATATTATATATATATACATATTAATGACTGTTTCATGATGTAATAAACACCAGTAATCAATTAATTATGTATTTGTACCTCATGTTAGTCTTACAGCTATTGTTGGGTATTTTATTCAGCTCTGTATGAATTTCCACATTAATGACCTCAGTAGCTTATCACTATGTTGAAGGCCACAAGTAGTATCAAACTTTGTAACTAAGCAACAGGTGGCCGGTTGAATCCGCCAAGCTTTCCTACCAGGGAGGAGGGAGTTGCTCGAATGTGCCAAGAGAGAGAGAGCTGAAGAGGATTCTAGAAAAGAAGACTTTCATGTCACCATTAGTTTTTACTGAGAGATTGAGCAGTATAAAAAGTATGATTTACATACTTTTTACAAAGGGGTGTGGATCAGGGGACAATAATGATGTGGAATGGTTAAAGTAATGATGATGCTCAAGTGACGAAGTCATTATTAGACGATAAGAAAATGTATAAAAATCAGTGTAAATCAATATTGGACACACTCCTGCAGGGTGTCCGGTCTTGTTTGTAACCATTGTGGTCACAGTAAAGGCTGAACTTGGAATTCTACATAAGCGGCTCCTGACTCCTCATTTGATGGAGAAGAAAAAAACGCCAACAGCCAAATCAATGTCCAGTTGTGGGAAGCCGCCGGGCAAAGTAGACTACCCTGGAGCAGAGGGCTGTGCAGGTTCCTCGAGCAGATCAAACGCCTGCTTTAGCTTCCGTGTAATCACTCCCAAATTGTGCAGCCAAGGAGGGTAGGCGCAAAGCACAAAGTCCGGGGGGAGCGAGCTGAGCAGCACGACAGCTCCGGGGGAAGCCTGAACCCCAGAGCTGTCCAGCAGCCTCCAGAATAAGCCCTGGAGGGCAAACATCTGCTCCACCAGGGCACGGGATGATCCAAGCGGTTCAGAAACCACACCCCCCTCATGCTGCGGACCCGGTTCATCACCGTCCGCCTTTCCCACTGGCTGGGGGTATTGGACAAACTCAGACACCAGTAACTTGAAGGTAAGAGCTCGGCAGCTATGAGGGGTTCTACACAGTAAAGACGGAGAATTACAGCGTGGGGGTTCTGAATTATTTCAGGTGTGTTAGCGAATGAGTATGTGGCCAGGTTCCAGCTGTTCAACTGTCATGCATAAGCTGTTCAAGTAATAATAGCACATTTATACTACAAAACATGGTGTGGGAACAAAAACAATGCATGATACATATAAAATACAGAGAACAATATAATCATACAAAAATAAGATTCTCTGTTGTAGGGTGTAACATTAGAAAAGATTGAGAGTACAGTTTTTTACTACATTTTTTCACTGAATAGCTTGCTGCTCATTCCAGGGAAGGAGTTTGACATTGCCGGCAGAGCTATCACCCATCCCGTAATTAAATAAAGTCTGTATTTCTTCAGACTGAACGAGTAAACCCTAATTGATGGTGTTTGTGAATGTAAGTAGCTGGCTCCGCTAACTCAGTCAATGCATTTGTTTGGCATAAGTTGTCTATTCTTAACAGATTGCTAAGATTGGTTCGAATTGTGTTAGTATGTCAATCATTTAGATAACTTGCCCAGTCTGCATATGCATAACCAATCAGTTCATTGTTGTGCTCTTTAGAGGAGGGTAATCCAGACCAGGATTTTGTTTCAACCAACCAGTTAAGAATTATAGTCTCGGTCAGAGTGCTCAACTAGAGCTCAATTAGAGCCAGTGAAAAAAAAAATCTGAAGAAATACTTTCCATAACATTACAGATACCTTGTTGTTATAACATTTACTTTATTATTTTGTATAATTAATTGTTGTATAATTGTATCCTATGGATAATTTATAAATATTCTTCTGTGTGACTTGTGACTTGGTTTTGGACAGGAAACCTTACTTGACCTGTACAGCATTGAGTTTGCTGTTACAGCATTGTTTTTCTATGTCTGATTAATAAAATTTATAAATTTAAAAATTTATAAATTTTATTAAGAACACCTCTCCGGCCAGGAGAGGTGTTCTTCGATCTGGATAACGTACTGTAACTAAAGTAACGTATACTGTAGTACTGTGTTCTCATTAATTATACCTACAATACCCAGAAGGCATTGTCTGCACCAGGAAGTGACGTACACGTCCCGCACGTTTGCTTCGAACAAATGTTGTTATTTAGGTTGTATTAATGTGTCAGTCCAAAACAAAATATAAAACATTACAGATTAAAAAAACACATCTTCGCTTTCACGCTTCGCTTTAGAACAGACCAGCGAAAACAGGAAGTGACATTTAGGAAACGCGCCAGTACTGCGTACGCTGTTATCGTGGAAAATTGACGTCATGACAACAGCTAATTCGTTAAATCTCTCAGATTTAGCTCTGCAGATTTAGCCAATGAATAAACTGTGGTCGGCTGTATAGAGGGTAGACTTGGTTTGATCTGGCGTTCAGCGTAGCAGAATGCTTTACCATGCTGGCTTCCACGAGCAGTTAGGCTCTATCATCGACAAGTTAGCCAAGGCAGCCATGACCGAAATTTGCAGGCTTGTCGATGACGGTTATACGGTGTTACGGCTCGAGATATCTCAAAAGCAGAAAGAAAACGAAGACTTGAAGGGAAAGTTAAAGATGTTAGAGCTGGTGCTTGCACAAGAATATAGAGAGACGAGTGCAACAAGTCGGGTTGATGCATTAAATAGCTGTTCTAACTCTGGTATCCAGGATCGCTGCAAATTGCAGGGTACGGGGTCGTCTTTTCGTTTTATATTTTATCGTTTTCGCAGATGGGTACGTGTTTCCTAGCCTTTTATCTGCCTAAATTTGTCTGATACTGAAATGGCCCAATTTCCTTGCTTTCTCCCAGGAGCTAATTTTCCCAACAAAGGGCGAGACTTTGACATGCAGTTGGGTGTGGGTTTGTGGAGAGATGAAGTATGCGCTGCGACCGACTCCTCACAGCCTGCACTAACCATGCCCCAGGTAACCTAACCTCCAGGCTGCTGTACGCCTACATTTGTGATGAGGATTATTATGTTTGATTCCGTGTGTAAGGTGGACGTTTCATGTAAAGATTATTCTTTTTCTTTTGTAAATATTATAAAGTTTGCTTGACACTTCTGCTGCACTAACAGACATTGTAATGTTTTCATGGACAGGGTGTCATCCTATCTAGTGGTGTGTCCTAAGTTTGTCATATTCCAGGTATTATTATTTAATTGTTAGATGGCATAAATTTGGCCTAATATAATTTAACCTTCATTGTTTACCACAAAACTCTCTTCCAGTGTGTACCTGTAGATGAGAGAAAGCCAGAATCTCTGTTTATCAAGGAGGAAGATGTTGAGGAGGGATTTTGTAGCAGAGTTCAAGATGTGGATGTGAATGCAAATGAGCAAAGTAGGTGAATCATGCAAAAGCACTTGTAACTTTAATAAATTATTTGGGTATTGCTGAAATGGTTGTTGTTGGTCAGTTTTAATGTGTTCAAATTAATGTCAGCCAAGAGGTCTGTTTCACAGGGCAGGATTTCTTGCTTAGCCAGTAAACTTGTCAAATTTAAGGTATTCTGGGCTGAATGTAAGTGAACGACGATAAAGTCCATTTAAACTGTGGTACCTTAAATCTGGCTAAGCAAGAAATGCTGGTTTGTGAAACAGACCCCAGTTTCAGATTTTAGACAAACAAATTTGGTTTCCCAAGTAGCCAGTTACAGCCTTGCTAAATATGATTTATATTTTGCTGTTGCACTGCAATTTTATATTTTATACTAATTTTATATCAGACATTTGCACAGGCAGAACTTGCTTGTAATGTGTGTGATATTTTTTAATCCTCCTCTCCAGGAGCAGAGCAGATGCCTCTGGATTGTGAGAAAACTGCTCTTGTTTTGGACAAGGAAAGTCTTTCTGTGCCACAGGGGATCACTTATGATTTTTGGGAGAACAGTGGATTAGATGCTGATCTAAAAATGGAGAAAGCGAGTAGAAACCAGAGATCGCAGCATGCAATATCTGAAAACAATCTGCAAACGGTGAAGAGTCTGAGCTCTGAATACATTATGTATGACGGTCCCAATCAGTCAAGGTCTTTTTCTCAAAATAAGGGAGAAATGGAGACTGAACATAATATCTATAGCTGTAAAATGAAGACCTTGTCTGTTCAGCCTGAGCTACAGTCTACTGTTTCTACAGAGAAAAGGTCTGATAATTGTTTCCCTCCTTTTGGATCTCTAGATGAAAAGCAGAAAGTTATTCAATACAACTTGTCTTTCAGTGGGGAGTATGAGGTGTGTTCAGCATGGAAAAAAGATACGGAGCTCGGAGTAGCTCACATGCATCAGAAACATGACAGTGAAAGTAGGCAAAGGAGGAGCACTGAGGCAGGTGGTGTCACCAAGTGCTGTTCGATAGATGCACAAATGACAGCCGCAGCATCTTCAACAGCACTGAGACCATATACCACAGATGTCGATGTGTTTATACCTGGTTATAAATGTTTTACTACATCAGAAAATGTGAAGACTAATGCAAGATTTGGAACAAGAAAGAAAAGGTTTGTATGCAAATATTGTGGGAAGAGTTGTACTCGTTCAACGGGTCTTAAAATACACCAGAGAGTTCATACTGGAGAAAAACCATTTAGCTGTACATACTGTGATAAAAGGTTTTCAGATGCAAGTAATCTTAGGAAACATCAAAGATTTCACAGTGGAGAAAGACCGTTTATTTGCGTCCATTGTGGGAAGAAGTTCAATCAATCCTCCAATCTTAAAACACATTTGAAGGTTTATCATGATTCTTGATTAACCTTTTTAAAAATCATAAATTATATTGTTGCATATAAATATTAGAATTTACTAACAAATGTGTATCATACTAATAGTCATCTGTGAACATGGCCCAGTGTTTTGTACTGTATAAACCCATTTTAATAAAATATCGTTACAAATATTATCAAGCTCAGGTTATTTGACACAATATAGTACTGTAAAGAACATGAGACCATTCTTTTTTTGTCTTTTATAAATCAGAAAGTGACATTTTTCTTTATTCAACTACATATTTTTGCAAAAAAGCTGTTGTGAGCTGATTTGAACTCCTCATTCAGGTATGTCCTGTAGCTTGTATGACAGTAACCAAACATTTTGTTACATTTCACTAACCCTTCCTGCATAACCACCTACTCTGCTGTTAATGTTTATTCCTGGAGATTGTGTGTCTGCTTAAATACACAACTCTGTCAGCAATGGGTGTGGCTTAATTAGGCAATTCCTCTAATTAATAGGGGTGTCATCCAGGGTTGGGAGTATTCCAGAATGATCTCATCAATTCAAATTCAAAAAATGAACTTCTAACACCTTTATGGGTTCTTATTATACACTGACATAAATTGATGGCTCCCACACACACTCCCAACTTTTTATTGCATCAAATCATCATCTGTTAAAATTTCATATTGCTAAGATTACATCTGCCTAAACATCTTGCTGGCAATACTGAAAATGAGTTCTACAGGTTCAGGTGAGGCAGGAATGGTTAGGTATTGATATGCAAGTTCTGCCACTTCTGGTCTTATAATTTCAACACATGCACAGTTAGCCTTCTTAAGGAAAAGATCATGACCCATGATTACATGGATTCTGGGTAATGTATTTTAATCAAATTCAAACTAACACCATTATTCTCAACAATAATTGTGCAGTGTGAACAATACACACACATTTTCACAACAAATCAATTAATCAATTGTCTTGCATAACTTGTAGCACATATGTTATCAAATGTATTTGTAATGTTTAACTTTTTTATAATATACTTCATATTACATGTATAATATTTAGCAAACAGGACAACCTCTTGGAAGTGGAATTTAGTAGAATTCAATTCCAATTCTGTTAAATAAATAGATACTTTTGATCTGGTTATTATTATTTTAGTTATTGGGTGCATTATGTGCACCCAGAATTTCTGGATAAAACTATTTTTATCCAGAGAGTAAAGAGAGAGTAAAGATTTTTAATGAAGATCTATAAAAAATATATAAAGATTTTTATAGGACCAGTCAAAAGTTTGAGTATACTTGCTGGAAACTAAGTTTTTTCATTACTGGCAATGTTTTGTTTCATTACTCTTTTGTGACAACTTGCAAATACCTGGCAATATATAAAGCAAAACATAAGATGTAATCCAGATGAATTGTGCCCCTGAATGAGGTCCTTGACCACTAATTGGGACTTCTCAAAGATGCTTTGGTTAAAAGTGTCTGGTAAATAAACAGAAAGTGTTTTGTATAATAATGACGCAGTGTTGGGTTTCATTGAAAAGTGCCACAAACTTTATTTTTGGCTACTTTGATTTTATGGATGCAGAATGTGTCTAATAACAGAATTACGCTGATTAAGTAAAATTGTTTGTCTTCCTTGTAGCAGCTAAAGTAGCTAAACAGCACATTTACCCATAGTAATATAAGTGGAATATGGTCACACATATTTATATTAATGAATTTATGAAGCTTTCCTAAAGTATCATAGTGTGCATTCATTGGCAAAAGAAGAGTATACTCCAAAATACACAGTCAGGTAAAAACCTGTTATACCAGCATATCCAGTAAACAGCAGAGGCAAAACCACGGCGCTTTGGGGGACCGGAAGTTGAAATGTTGTTATTGTAGTTTCCCAGGAAGTGACGAGGCTCGCAGTTTTTTGTTCCGTCTGTTACGTCTGTCGGATATCGGTATCAACATTACTGATTTCCGTCACTTTGTCCTAGTTTGTAGGATATCGATGTCATGTATTATTATTAGCTTCAGTGATTTCCGCCATTAGTTCGTCCTAGCTAATAAACAAATCTTGACCTTCAAAAAAGTCACTGAATAAGTGCTCTGTATAGCAAATGATGACGCCTAATCGTGCAATTTTTCAGGAAAAGCTTGCCCTCATCATGGAAGAATTAGCAAACTCGGCTGTAGCAGAAATATGCAAAATTGTAGATGAAGGCTATGCAGTTTTGTGCTTGGAAATCTCACAAAGGCAGAAGGAGAACGATGATTTGAAAATGAAAATAATGATGATGGAGCAGATGAGTGCTCAGGATCGTGCGGAGAGGGCGTCTGTGAGGCGAGGAGACGCTCTTAATAACAGTACTAGTGAAGTCAAGGTTTTTGGTAAAGTACGGGGGTTAACAGGTATGATTCTCTCTGTAGTACATATTCTTTACAAGTGGTATTTGGTTAGCTGGAAGCCGTTGGCATGGCATATGACTTATCGCATCGCTTATTTATTGTTCACTTGTTCTTAGATTGCACTGTCTTGTCTCTTATTGCGCGCTGTGTCCCAACCATATACACTCCCCCGCAACTGTGCTATTAGAATTTCACTTATGCTTCTCCGAACACACAACACAACTTGAAACCGCATGTTCTGATAATGTCAGAAAGTGCCATTATATTTTTGAAGATACCGCCTAATAATAACTTGCATTTTGGCTGCATATGCGAAAGATATGGGCGCCCACGGCCGGGGTTCTCGTTTTGTTTCTTTTCAGAACGTGGTTCTTCCGGTATAACGATGCAGCGCGTCCAGCATCTGACTTCTGCTGCGCGTGGAGTTGAAGAGACGCTCGCGACATCGTCGCGAGCTGATCTAAGGGTTGACAAGGTTAGCTAACGTCTGTAATAAATGTACACAAGCTGTTGTATAAAATACTTGCCAACAATCATTACGCTTAGGCTGTCTATAAGATGTTTCTGTATATGTAATAGAATGAAATGAAGCATTTGCACTGCAGTAACACAAGGGCTGGCTTAACGCAGAATTACGTAGAATTTTATAGCCAGGTGTACTTGTATGGTAAGTGGTGCCCATCTTAGTTATACTGTTGCAGCATGTTGATGTGAAGCAAGCAAAGTCGGAATGCCTGCTTATCAAGGAGGAGAAATTTGAGGAAGTCTTGGAGAGCAGTGGCCAGGATGACTTGCAGAACAGCAAGCAGCAGAGTAAGTAAAAGTGCAATAACAGCATAGGGTGAAGTTTTTGTGCCCATTGTATCTTTGAGGAAGTTGCCTAGGAAAACATGATAAAAACACAGCATCCCTTTTGATCCTTTCTTTTCTGCAGGGATCGGTCCATTTTAAATGTTTCACAGTCTACTTCCTTCAAAGTATTATGATTCATTAATGATGATCAAACAAGAGATCACTTTTGTTATTCAATACTTGTTCTTTCAGTATCCCACAAAGGTTTACAGTATGAACAGAGTAACAGATATAGTACTGCTTGAGATCAAACATGTCACAATTCATTATTGATGAACGCACATGAGACCAGTATGTAACTAAGATTTAGTTTGTGGTGAATAAAAACATAAGTAATAGCTTAATACAACATTATTTGTGCCCCCTCATATAAAGAGTTACCAAGTAAGGTTTTTAACAGCACAGTGAGTTGTAATATACATCATGTTCTCCTTGTACCTCTAGTGGTTGGAGAAGTTCTTGGGAGCCAGCTGATGGAAGACTCCAGAGGAGACTCCTGTATCACACCAACACATGGGACTGAGAGCATCACTGAATGGCAGCAGGGTGGGCGTATAATGCCGGAGACCACTGCCTCAGAAATGGAGGTGGCCCTCAAGTCAGAGCCCGAGAAGGAGCTCCCATGTCATGGCTTTGAGCACAGGGAGGGTGCGCTGGGTCCTCTGAGTTTGGCTCATATGATGCACAAGCTGCCCAGTCCACTGCCTGATGAAATAGAGGCAGAGGGGCAGCTATGTTTGGATGCTGCAACTGCGCAAATCTCCTCAGTCCCGTCGGAATTTCAGCCTGGTCTGTCCTCCATAGGGTCACTGAGCACAAAACCTGATGCTGTTTCAATAAACTCTGTATCTCTTGAGTATGTGATGCACTCAACATGGAACAAAGAGACGATTCACATGCAGCACAAGCAGTACAGTGAAGACAGGGAAGCAGACCTTCAGACAGGTAGTGTACCCAGCACAGGTCCTCAGGTGACACCTGCTTTATCATCCTATGTCCCTGAGATAAATGGAATTTTAACCAGTTATAAACATTTCACTGTACCAGAGACTGTGAAGTCCAGCGCAAAAGTTGGAGCAAAGAACAAGCTGTTCATGTGTAAATATTGTGGGAAGTGTTGCACTCGATCAGGCAATCTTAAAAGACACCAGAGGGTCCACACAGGGGAAAAACCCTTTGGGTGCTTACAGTGTGGGAAGAAATTCACACAGTCATGTAGCCTTAAAAGGCATCAAAGTATTCACGCAGCAGAAAGGCAGAAAAACCTATTAAATGCACACAGTGTGGATAGAGGCTTTCCCATTTAAAGTCTTCAAAGTCCACCTGACAAGAAGTCTCTTTTGTACACTCCCTGTGCTTTTGAGATGTTATTAAACATTTTATCACATACAGCTTTATTTGTTAATAAATTTTATTAATTTTAAACATTTCAATCAATATAATATGGATCATGCTAATTTGTAACAATTTAAAATGTATTGTTAAATTGTGTTCGTTTTTCACATTACAAAAATGTATTTTCGTTATGGCGTCTGGATTTGTAACGAGAATTTGCAATGTATTTTACGAAGGTAACATCTCTTTCGTGAGCAGCGGTCAGGGTGGTGTACAGAGGCTCCTGGAGTAAGCAATGGAGAATAAAGTACTCTGGAAAATAGGGATAATATGCGGACAGTATAGTTTCGGTATTGTAGATCTTTCAAGATGAACAGATCGAACCATTAGCTGTGGAGGAAAACATTGTGGTGACAACATAAACGGTAGAATACAAAATAAATTCACGTGCGGCGTTAGGGATTTTTTCTGCCGGTCAGTTTCCGTGTTTCAAAATGTGTTCTAAGGTAAGACGTACTCGTTATTCTTTTTATATGAAACGTGTAATGGCCCGCTGATTTGTTGGGGGTGTTTCCGCTGGCACGCTGCGCAGCGCGACGCCGCAGAACACGAGCGTCGTGCGCGTGCGTGCAGCCGTGCGGCCCGGGGCTCCTTTCGAGTGATCGCCGCATCTGGGCCGAAAGTAACCTTCGGCGCTCCTCTGATCAGAAAACCTGCGTTTGGGTGGACATGGTGGAAACGGTGCCGTTTAAAAAGACACAGTTAAACCGTGACGTAAAGTAGACGTAAAAAGAAAGAAAATGTCGGATATAGTGGGTTTTCACTCGCAGCTGGCCTCCATCATGGAGGTGTTGGCTAACGCGGCCGTGGCGGAGATCTGCAAGCTGGTGGACGACGGATATGCGCTGTTACGCTGGGAAATGTCCCAGAGCCAGAAGGAGAACGAGCAGCTGAGGAGGAAGCTGCGGGTGATGGAGATGAAGATGGAGATGAAGATGTCGAAGGGATGCTCGGAGAGAGCGAAAGCCCCGTCCAGCCCTGCAGACAATGTTAGAGCCCTTCATTACCGCTAAAGCGTCTACTTTCGTACGGGCTGCAGGACTTTCTTACTGATAGACATGGACGTTCGGCTTAAAATAGGATCTATTTTTCATGCACGTCAGTTTTGCCCCAAGTTCTTATTAAGTCAGTACGCCTGACTACGCTACTACAAGTGGAAATTATAGTCTTCGGCTTCGACTCAGTACTTATTCGATCCGCAGCGTTTGATTTCCGTGAATCTAGACATGGTTTCGTTAGACATCTTGTACGATCTCAGTACATGCATGAAAGCGAAAGCAGTTCTACCTGCAGCGGCAGCAGCCATTTTACTCCCTGCGTGCTTCGGCGCTACCAGCGCTGCTGCCGTTCAGATTTATGCAGATATCAGCTAAAGAAATGCATGGGTGTGATTTTTTTGGTGCAATGTTGACATTAACCTCTAATTTCTCCTCGGCAGAAAGTAGAAAGCGACGAGACGTTTCTGGAAGGATCTCTTATTAGGAAGGAGCCGCGTAAACAGGGGAGACCGCGGCCCCCACAGGAAAGTGAGTGAATAGGATTTTGGGGGGTTCCTCTGATTAACTGGCGACGGGTCGAGTCCTTGTAATTCTGCTGCTGGGTTGTGCTCTATTGATTGAATTCTCAGTAAATTCTAACTATGCTGTACCATTGCTCACAAACTAAATCATCATATACCCCCCACACATTCAGAGGCTGTGCAGGCCATTGGTGATGGTAATGAGAGGGCAGCCGCTTTGGACGAAGAGACTTCGCCCGCTAAAAGCACAGAGGAGCTTGCCGACGAGCCCAGGAGCAGTCACGGTGCTTGGGAGGTCAGTGGATTGGAGACTGTCCTGAAGGCAGAGCCTGAGAAGGAGAGTGTAAAGCAGAGGCCCCCGCTTACAGGAACCGAGTGCAGGGCGGAGGGTACGAGCAGCCTGGCCTGCGAATTCACGGTGTGTCAGAAAGCCGGGCGCTTGGGGAGCTGCTTCACCCCTGGGAGCTCTGACCCGGAGCCCGGCGACGGCTCTGGCTCTTACTCTGCAGACACGGACGCAGAGGCCCTGTCGGCACAGGCTGGGGTGCAGACTGTTCCTGCTACAGAGACCGGTGGTACCAGCCACATGTCCTCTCTAGGTGCTCCTGATGTGAAGCCAGACATAATTGTTGATTCTTTAACAATTAAACTTGAGGGCGATATACAGTCAGCATGGAACAAGGAGGCCACCCTTGCGAAAGTTCACTCAGAGCCTCAATTTTATAGAGAAGATGGGGAGAAAGATGGAATTCAGCAAGACAGTGTGGCTAGTGTGTACCCAGCATATAATCAGATGGTAGACAACACAGCTGCAGAATGCGACAACCCAGATGGGAGTGAATACGCACCATTCGTGATGTCAGACACCCCTGAGATCCAACACAGTCTCAGTGCAGCTGAGAGAGGGTTTATTTGCAGATTTTGTGGGATGAGCTTCTCTCAACTAAAGAAGTTTGAAGAACACCAAAGGGGCCACACTGGCGAGAAGCCATTTAGCTGCATGCACTGTGGCAAACAGTTCTCCCAGTCGTGTAACCTTAAAGTGCACCAAAGCATTCACACGGGCAAGAGACAGTTTCCATGTGTGCAGTGTGGGAAGAGCTTCATGTCTTCAAGGGACCTTAAAGTTCACCAGAACGTTCATACTGGAGAGCGGCCGTTCTGCTGTGTGATGTGTGGCAGGAGTTTCTCTCACCCAAGTAATCTCAAAAGGCATCAGAGACGATGTAGCCCCAGAAAGTGCTCGCCATATCCATTAAGTAACAGAACTGCCTTAAAGCGTGATGCGGAAATCCCTCTGAAATAGCCGCAAAGCACCGGGGCTCCAAACAGCTGACCGTTTCCCCCGTACTGCCTTATTCCTCTTTGTCTTTCCTTTAAAATTCGATCTGTATTGTAAAACAATTGCTGTTTTTATCTTCCATTTGATTTTTAGTGCAGTGTATAAATAGTGGATATTTAGTGCAACTGGCTGAATTGCCTGAAAGGGACAAATTGTTATTTATTAAAAAATAGGTTTTAATCCTCAGTCTCATGTGGTAGAAAAATGGTGGCAGTTCAAAGTATGTTCAGCTGTAAAGGTGTAAGATACTTGGGGTTGCATTGTTGTGCTCAAGTCTGCACCGAATGAACTTTGTGGGAATATACTGCATCCAGCTTAACGTAACGTTTTTTTTGATCCAGTAAAAGGATAAGATGGTAGATGGTGTTTATCACAAGCATGTCGGGTGCTTCTCGACGTTTGTGTACAGTGTTTATCTGACTCTGCAGTGCTTCACAGGCACTGATTCACCAGGTCTTCTGTATAAAACATGTTACTCCACTATTAAGTTTTATTTTTCTTCAGGAAGGAAATGCCTGTCAGGTAAATTTTTAAAAATAATATTTTGCCTTTACTTCTATATTTCTCTAGTAGATGTACAAAACACATTTATTCCGTTAATGCTTTTGAATTATGTTTATGTAAATAATTTGTTGCACCCTTAAATAAGCTAATATCGTCTTAGAGACTTCAAAATCATACCTGTAAAATTTGTAAGCACATTTGGTTTATTTGAATTGGGGCAGCTGCAAAACAAATGATTTTCAATGTATCTACATAAAAAATAAAATGTTTCTTTATTGTGTCTTTTTGAAATGTTGGTGGTTATTTCTAAGAGATCCATAAGTTTTATATATTTAAGCATTATTCTCTTTTGGCTTCACTGAATTTAACTGGAATGAAATGTCTAATTTTATAACAATTTTACAATTAGCTATAAGTAATTAGACAATCTCACTTTAAACTTTTTGAGTCATACCTAGTGAAGCCCACTTGGCATGATTAGCATTGTACTGTCAGTGTCATATTTCCAGAACATGATTTTTGACTGTTGATATTGTCACCTTTACTGTTGAAAATATGGGCTGTGTTCAAGTCTGTTCACTTCATTCTTCTGTTACAGTCTGAAGACGTGGAAAGAACGGGACCTGAATCAGCACATGTCAAAAAGGAGAAGCTTGAGAAGGAAGCATGGAACAACAGATCGCCAAGAAGAATGAAGATGTCTGAGGAGGGTGAGTGTAGAGGATGAAGGCTTCAGGGGAGATATCAATTGGCTTCATGTTTTCTAAGGAATATCGTTTGGTATTGGACATGTAGTCTGAAACCGTGTACTTGTTGCAATGAGGACATTTCAGTCCACTTGCTCAGATATTGGGGAGCTCCTTTAGACCAGCCCCTTCAATGTTCTTTGATGTTAATTTTTTTCTGATTGATCTGCATAACTGTCCTATTGTTGGAATACTCTATGTGCAGAATTAGGCAAGTATTATTACTGGAGAGAATTTTTAGCAAAACTTAACTTCAGCATTTACTTTTAGAAGTCTTTCATTTGGTCCTGGTAAATTTTATTTAGGGAGAAAATGTTACATTAGTCCAGGGGTAGGGAACCTGATCCATGGAGAGCCGGTGTGGGTGTGGGCTTTTGGGATGACTTTTGAATCAGCCAATAAGAGCTGACAAACAATGCTGTATGGTCGGTCAGTCATGTACTTGGTTATCGGTGTGAACAATTAGTAAATAACTAGAAAATAAGGTTTTTTTTTCTTTCTTCACCATAAACAGAAATAATAATAAAACAGTAATTTCCTGTTTAGCCATATTTATTCTCAATGATCATCATGAACCTGTTGTCCATTGAACTAGTCAAGTTTTTTGAACACATCCTATATTACCTGAGGCAGCTAGGACCGTCTCCCAGATGCAGCTCTGAGAAGTGTACTGCTTGCCCCTTTGGTATATGTCACACTTTAGTAAGGCCCAGTAATTCTCAATAAGAGTTAAGTCAAGCACTATAGTAGCCAGGTAATAATTCAGTCCGCTTTCAAGCCTCTCTTAGCCAATCTATGAAATACTTTGATGCTTGAGAAGGGGAATTGTCCAGCATGAATGTCATCTGTCCATAGGTTAGCACCTAGAACTTCTGGAGATTCCATTCAGGTTGCATGTGTGAAAAATGGTGGCATTTGATGCTAAAGAATTTATGGAAGTCCCCCCTTTTAATTTGACACAAATCTTAGGCAGTTCATTTGTGTCGTCTTCTGTCTTTCATGCTCTTTCCATTTACTTTGGATGCTGGCCCAAGCAAATCAGTCATTTGCGTAGTTGAAGTTTGACAACTTTGATTGTTTTGCCATCAGTTGTTTTTCGATGTTCCCCCTCTGACTGGCACTTGTTTTCTCAATTCTCATTCCCAATGATGATGCTAAGAGAATGATGCTATTCTTCCCCGAAGGAGCTGGTTATGCGGCAGTCTCTGCTGCTGGTGACGCGGCAGCGCCAGATGTGGAGCCCAGGATTAAACATGGTGTATGGGAGGCCGGCGGACTGCAGACGGCCCTTAACAACCTCCCAGAGAAAGGAAATAGCCCAAACTTCCAGCACAGCGATTCTGCACAGATTCTGAACAGTTTTGGCTCCCAGTATGAAATGTATGAAAGAGATGGACGGCGGAGAACTTACTTTACACAGGTGCTTGATGACATGCAGACAGATAATCCGACTTCCTTATATGCACCAGATGTAAACTCTGATAGCCTGTCGCAGGACATTGGAAATCATCAGCTTCATCCATCACCTGCTGGAATCCCTGTGCCCGCTTTAGAACCTGATGCATGGAAGCCAGAGGTTGTACTGATTGACTCAACAGAAGTAAAGACAGAGGTAGGCATGTGTTCTGTTTGGGGCGAGGAAGACACGGCAGGAACAGCGCACGTGGGTCGGAGACCAGTAGAAGACAAAAACACAGCGCTTCAGTCCCAAAGTATCATGTCCAGAGTAGATGCCTTGCGAGAGAGAGAGAGTGCAACAGGAGTAAAATGTGCCACAGATACACTTGAATTTGTTTCGAATCAGAGAGGTTTTACCATCTCAGAAAGCACTGAGTCTCACTCCAGAGATGAGACAAGAGATGAACGATTGTTTAGTACCTTTTTTCGAAAAAGCTTCTGTGTATCAAAAGAGACCGAAGGTCGGAGAAGTCAGACGGGAGAGAAGCCCTTTGTTTGTGCACAGTGTGGGAAACGATTTACTCATTCTGCCCATCTTAAAAGACACCAGCGAGTGCACACTGGGGAAAAACCTTACAGCTGCACGCAGTGTGACAAGCGTTTCTCTCACCAGCATCAGCTGAAAATGCACCAGCGGGTCCACACTGGAGAGAGACCCTTTAACTGTGTACATTGTGGAAAGCGCTTTACTCAGTCGAGTCATATTAAGAAGCACATGAGTGTTCATATGGGGCAGAAACCATACAGCTGCATGACATGTGGAGAGCAGTTCTCTGTGATTGGGAGTCTCATCAAACATCAGTATGTTCACACAGAAAGGTAACTTGTGTCAGAAATTCAAATGCAGTTCTGAGACGAGATGAGGCTTGGTTCAATTTTAGCAATAGGGGGGAATTTTTATATAATATATATATTTGACAGGTAAAAAATTGGCGAAGTCACACCCTCACACTTGTGATGTCATCTTAAAGCCGTAAGTGTCCTCTTTACGAAACAACTGGACTTCATAGTGGCCAGTACAGTATGAGAGATGAACAAAAACAATGTCCTCTACAGAGGACAAAAATTAATAGCTGGATCTCAGGACGATTTATATTATAATATTTTCTATATGATTGGTCCAGCCAGTTGTCACCATGCCAATTTCTTTGTATTTATTTATTTTTATTGTTTGTGAAATGTTACCCTTGAAATCAAGTTTCTGAGACCTTTGTGTGGTTTTGCAGTCTGTAGTTTGAGACATGTATGGCTGCTCCTGTATTTCTTGTATCTGGGACAGCAGAGACGGATATGGCTTTTGCTCACGTTGGAAGGGAACCACGTGTACCAGCTCCGTGATTTCTGCAATGTACGTGAACCTCGCATGTTTGAAATTAATTTAGAATTGCTGTATGTTTGATTCAGTATGTAAATGTGATTGTCTTTGATGTGCAGCCTATTTGTACATTATTTAATGATGTGCAGCTGGGATCCTTGTTTCCTAATTATCCATTTTTCAGTCACTTACCCTGGTCAATGCCATGGGTCTGATTTAACTAATTTATTTGTATCGATCTCCTTTAAAACTGGGTGCCATTAAATATTAAACAGACCAACAGGAATATTGTGTGATCAGTGATTTAAGGAAATGTACAATGGATTTACATCAAACTGTGATAAATACCATAGGTCCGACATTGCAGGTTGCTGAATAAAGCGCTTTTTCTGTACAGACTGGCTCAGGCGGATTGCCTGCTGTTGCCCTCATTCACGGATCACCTTGCCAATGGCCTCCAGTCCCAATGTGGCAGAATGCCACACTTTCCAGAGGAATCCTCTCCTCATGCTTCCTATTTCGTAGAGTATGTCTTCCTGTACATGCATTTTATTCTGTGAATGCAAAGTTTTAGTTTACATTTTCTCAATCTTCTGCTTGCAGGAAAGCATAGGGGCAAAAGTTGACTTTAGGAATTTCAGTATTCAGATTACCCTGCACCATTTTATTTAAATTATTCTTAATGTAAACTTATTAAATGGCAGAACTAGTATTTCCCTTGTATGAATAAACAAGCTATTTCGGAGCAGAGTTTGGGTTCGCGCTTTAATAACATTTTCACCCATACATTAGTTCGTGTATCGTGTGGTACCCGGCTGAAAAGGCTCACGCTGAAGGCGACTTCTGACCTCCGGGCCGACAGGTGGCGCCAGCACTCCGGTTTGGCTGCGTAAGAGGGGGAAGAAGCGTAAGCGAGTGTGTGCGAGCTACGATGACGGACAAGTGAAGCGCGTTTGTTTTTGTCGATGTTTTAATATCATATCATCGTTTGCAAGCGACGCTAAGCTGTCCGTGACGATGTCGAGCCGCGGCGCCTTTCACTCGCAGCTGGCCTCCATCATGGAGGTGCTGGCCAACGCGGCCGTGGCGGAGATCTGCCGGCTAGTGGACGATGGATACGCGGAGTTACGCCTGGAGATATGCCGGTGCAGGACGGAGAACCGGGAGCTGAGGAGGCGCCTGCAAACGGCGGGCTGCGGAGCGGAGGCGGCGCCGGCAGGTCGGCCGCTGCTATGATGCGCCAGTGATCATCAGCACATAATACTACTATTAATAATACTACTAATCACACTAGGAGCAATTAAATAATTAAATTAGTTACGCATTTGAACCCAAAGCCAGGGCGGCTGTCAGCTGATTATGAAATCACACTTATTCAGGGTTGCCAACCTTTGTCAGTTGGCTGGAGTGAGAATTTCAATTCTGCACGCGCATTTGCATGTATGTAAGGGTTTCATAACCTTGTAAATAGTCTGTAGGGGTTGTAAACTACCCCAACGCCTTTGATGTGGCCAATTTTAGCTTTATAATGGAATAATGCAGATTTTCCGTAATATTCCTTGGGTGAGTATGAGTCTGAAAGAATGCCAGATGCGTGAGAGTTGCTAATTATCATTTAGTTCTTCATTTGGACGAAGATGAAGAGGCGGCATTAAGGGAGCAGCTGGATTTTAGCTTGAGAGAAGATCCTCAGGCTGCAGATGGGGCCGGGTCGAGCTCTCCGCAGCCCATCCTCATCATGGACCAGGTCAGACCGGTCCTGTTAACTGTGTATCCCCATTCACCAGTACTGTTGCTACTCAGATAGTTCTACATTTTATGAAGTGTATTACATTAAGAGCTGTAACTAACCAATTCATGTCCTACAGGAAGACACATCAGACCTGTCCAAAATCAAGAAGGAGATGCTGGAAGAGGACTTGGCAAATTCCATAAATATTTGTGAGCAAAGTAAGTCATGTTTAGTCATGTCCTGCCTTCCACCACGTCCTTTTGGGGCCCAGCCAAGTCACTGTGCTGACCTCTGCACACCCCAGTGCTGTTTGTATCCTCCATCTCATTGTCTGCATTGTGCTTGTCAGTTTGTGCAGCTGACAAAAGGTATAATAATCCAAAACTTTCTCCTGAATATATATTTAATTGCCCCACCCCAAGATCTCCCATGCCCACCCTGTTAGAGAGAGCTGAACTGATTTTTGTTTTGTTCATATGATGAATTCTAGGTTTAACTGCATACAGATTCTGTATGTAAGCCCTCGATCTTATCGCTTTAGTGTCTTTACATGCTAGTGTGCTGGTGAAAAAGCTACAGTCCATGTTTTTTGTCACGTCCATCTATCCCCTAGGCGTGGAGGGACCAGAGACGGATGCTGGCGAATCACTCACTGATTTTGAAAGCTGTGCCACCACCACACGGGGCATAGAGGTGTACGGAGACCTGGAAGGGACCGGAGCCGTGGAGGTCAGTGGGCTGGAGGCTGGCCTAATGGACCAGAGACTCCAGCATGAGAGCTGGGGTGAGAGTGTGAGCGGCCTGTCCTGCGAATTCACTGTGTGTCAGAGAGCCGGGCGCTTGGGGAGCTGCTTCACCCCCGGGAGCTCTGACCTGGAGCCCGGCGACGGTTCTGGCTCTTACTCTGCAGACACGGACGCAGCGGCCCTGTCGGCACAGGCTGGGGTGCAGACTGTTCCTGCTACAGAGACCGGTGGTACCAGCCACATGTCCTCTCTAGGTGCTCCTGAGTTCACTCCAGAAGCTGTAAAGCCTGACTTAGAGGTTGTTAAAATGGAAGATGAGAGTACAGGCAATTCCCAACATGCCCCACAAAGGAGAGACGGTGAAAGCAGGGATAGCGAGGGCGATCGGCTGGGGGACCCTGCCCCAGCATTGCCCTGCGGGGCCCCAGACCTGAGACGCCTTTCTGTATTGCAGCGATTTAATGGCCACCACAAATTTAGCACAGGAAAGAAAAGACTCTGTTGCAAATTTCGCCGGAAGGATTTCAAATGTCAAGGACATCTTGAAAAAGATGACGGAATTCACGCCGGAGAAAAGTCTTTTTCCAGCAGAAACTGTGGGAAATTGTTTGCTCATTGCTCAGCTTTAAACGAGCAGGCGGGCGCCCACAAAAGAGAGGGACCATCCAGCTGCACCCAGTGCGGCAAGAGTTTCATGTCTTTGAGGAAACTTAAGAAACATCAGAGTATTCACACAAGAGAGAGACCCTTCGCGTGCTTGCTGTGTGGGAAGTGTTTTGTTTGTCCGAGTCAGCTTAAGGTTCACCAGTATGTCCACACAGGAGAGAAACCATTCTGCTGCTTGCTCTGTGGCCGGAGCTTTTCTCACCCAAGCAACCTTAAAAGACACCAGAAACATTACCACAGGGATTAGACACTTTAAAGTCATACTAACGTGTTAGTACTTCAGTTAAAGTATTGTACTTTGTCACCATGAATGTTCTGATTGTAAATTACGTAATGTTAAAGTGTGATTTTCTGTGCATAGTCTGCTTGCATTTATTATGTGAACAGTTAAATAAATCTGATTAAATGTCTTGTCTGCCAGGATATTTGGTTTCATGATAAGAGTGCTGTTTTCACAGCTCTCTGTATGGGCACGTAATGTAAGCGAAGCGATCGTTCATACATAGCCAACCCAAAATCTATGCTTTCTGCTCATAATGTATACAGTTGCTGTGATATTTTGTGCATTTGATCATTTGGCAGTGAATTTATTGGGGATTTACATGATTTACTACAGAACTGCAACTTAATTCTGAATGATAGAGGCTGAGTCATAGCTTTGTTCCAATAAAGTCACATGTTTTCATACAGAAATCAATGAGCTTTACATTAAAGCCATTGTGATTAACATCACACATTCTGTTAAATAGACACATTAAGAACGTCATTTAGTATTTTTATGTTATTGTGAATTATAGGCTGCTTCTGATAAGGGAAATAGATTTTTCCCGTCGTGGTGCTTGTGGTCGCCTGCATGATGCTGTGTCCGTGATGGTTGGCATTTTTGTTACTCTTTTAGCTCATGCACATGGAGAGGACTGGCCCTGGGCTGGCAGTGATTAAGAAGGAGGCATCAGCTGAAACCATGGGGGACGCAAAGCTTGTTGAAGGAAGGCGGCTCACTCAAGAGAGTAAGTACAGGTAGACGCTCGCTGGCCTTCTGATCTCTGACAGGCGGTGACACGTGGGGAGAGCCTCTGTGAGCTAATGCTAACTAGCCACATTGTGTAATGTGCTATGGCTCCGTTTGTATTGTCACCATAATACTTACATGGTGTTTAACGCCCAGGAGATGCTGAAAAAATGGCAGCTACACTCAGACAGACTCATCTCGCATGTGCCGAAAATGCAGAAGACCGAGCCCAGCGCCCAAGACCTACATGCAGCTATAAGGAAGATCTCAAAACTGAGGCTGTGCTCAGTGTCGCCCCAGTGAGGCAGAGAGCAGCACATACGCACCAGGGAGGAAGAGCCCACAGGGACCAGGCTGACTATGTGGACTGTACAAGAATCTGTGACATCACCCAAGGTGGGGCAGAGGAATCCAGCTCTGAGTTGCATGTGATTTCAGTTATCGCTCTCACAGAGCACACAAACAGCCATTTGGAGGCGATTAAGGCGGACGTGTCGTTCCCGTCACGTGCCGACCTTGTGACGAGGCCAATCGCTGCCGATTCTTCAGATTTACCCGACGGACGTTTTAGCCTGCCCAGAAATGTTACGATTCTCCCCGGGTCTCGCGCACAGACACCGTGCCTTCACACAGACTCTGAGAATTCTGTCGGCTGCCCCGAAAGCTCCAAAGCGCCCCGGAGTAGCACAGGAAGGAGACCATTTTGCTGTGCCCTGTGTGGCAAGCGCTTCACGCAGTCATGCCACCTCAAGGCACACGAGAGGGTGCACACAGGGGAGCGACCCTTCAGCTGCACGCAGTGCGGGAAGCAGTTTTCCCAGTCGAGTCACATTAACCGGCATCAGAGAATTCACACAGGAGAGAAACCATTTTGGTGCTCACTGTGTGGGAAGCGGTTTACAAGAATGGGCAATCTTAAACTGCATCAGAATGTTCACAACAGAGAAGGACCAGATCCTAACATCATTTAGATCAACACTATATAATTGTAATTTCGTTTGTAATGAATTCCACCCCCGGGTTTGATCAAACAACTAGGAAATAGACAAGTGTGCATGTGAAATACAAACATTTCCGAAATTCACCATGTACGCCAAGACCGCATTTTCCGATGTTACTGGAATTTCAGCCCAGATTATTAATAAAGGGCCATTGTAAAGGTTATAACAACTCTATCATTTCATATGTGTTCTGTAAACAAAATTGGTGATATTATATAAGTAGTGTATTCCAGCATGTTATGTGGACAACTTATTGGAAGATGTGCAGTAAAAAGCTACTCTTTAATTGCATAATTGCTATTCAAAGCACATAAAAGGGTCTTATTAATGTAAAAACTGTGGACATGTCTAAGTAATAACATTAGAACTTGATGCCATTTTATTAGATATTCTTCGAAGCATTTAATAGATTTGCTCTTATATGGTGATGAATGTCTTTGAAATGGATGTGCGTATAATTTGCAGTTCTGAATATTTATACAGCTACTTACATTCACCAGGTTTCAAAGTGTTGGAAATGGAAGGCGACGAAAGGGATTGCAGTGTGAACAGTCACTTTGGGAACAGATTCTGTAACCGTGCCGCTGCTGGGCTAGAGACTGCACTCAAAGCAGAGTCCGAGGGACAGGCAGCAAGTCACAGTCTCCGATACAGAGAATCCCAGCAAAGAGCGGAGGTTTTGAACAGAGGGGGCTCTGACTGTGCACTGAATGGCAGGAGCCTTCATTTCATGCCTGAGGGGGCAGGAGTTTCGGTCGCTGGGGATCAGGCCTCTGGAAGCCCCCAGTTCATCAAGTGCTCACAAATGAAGGGATCCCACACTGCCAGTGAGAGTTTCACGCCATCGGGCACTGCTGGAAAGTCTGGCAGAAGTGGGTTGAAAAAGAGGCACTTTCTGTGTACGTTTTGTGGGAAAGATTTTGCCTATAGAAATGTCCTTAAGACGCACCTGAGAATTCACACAGGAGAAAAACCATTTAGCTGTCTACATTGCGGGAAGAAGTTTGCCGGTTCGAGCAATCTGAAAAAACACCAAAATGTTCATACTGGAGAAAAACCTTTCAGCTGCCTGCAGTGTGGGAAGAGCTTTTCTGATTCAAGCACCTGTAAGAGACACCAGAGTGTCCACACTGGAAACAAACCGTTCAGCTGCCTGCAGTGTGGAAAGTGCTTTACGCGCTTATGCTACCTTAAGAAGCACCTCAAGCAAATTCATATGATGCATGTGCCATTTGTAGTGGAGACAGGCTGAGTGTGAAGTCCCGAAAGAAGGTTTTTCCTACAGTGTTTGTCAGCAACTTACTGAAGTTGAATTGTTGTAATAAAATCAATATGCTGAGTAGAATTTATTTATACTTTTGGGGTAAAGGGCCTTGCCGAGAGGCCAAACAGTGACATCACTCAGCAACCTAATGAGTCCTAATCCACAGAGCCACACACCACTTCAAAGTTAATAAAAGTCTTGAATTAGATTTGTATTATTATTATGATTATTATTAAAGATAGTGAAACATGGCATTCATATGTTGTTGGTTACACGTCTCAATTACAAAAGTAATTGAAATAATAAATTCAAAATTTTGACATCTAAAACACTTGTTGACATGGGTGTATTGTTGTACTTTACATAAAGGTGCTAGCTAGTCCATAAATCTGTCACTTGTGTGTGTGTGGCGGGGGGAGGGGGGTTACGTATAATGTAAAACATTGTACAATACAAAATATAAAGTATACAACGAAAAATAGCTCTAAATATAGTCATAAGAATATGGGATAAGACTAACGATCTGACTCTTTGAAACCTACATACCAAGTCCGATTGCAAGGATGCGCTTGGTTTTCGGATATTTACGGTAGTTCGTGCAGGTCGATCCGACCCAGGCCTTCTTCATGCCGGTACTGACTGCATGTATCTGCACGTAGAACTAACACGAAGACGGCGTAGCTCAGGCAGGACAGCGTCGCGTTAAAGTGGTTTCACTGAAACTCGGGGGGACGCGGCGATCGGCGCTGCTCGCTCTCCGGCAGCCGCCATGTCGGGCTGCGACCGTCTCTACGCGCAGCTCGGCTCCATCATGGAGGAGCTGGCCAACGCGGCCGTGGCGGAGATCTGCAAGCTGGTGGACGACGGATACGCGCTGCTGCGCCTGGAAATGTCCCAGAGCCAGAAGGAGAACGAGCAGCTGAGGAGGAAGCTGATGCTGATGGAGATGCAGGTCTCCCAGGAGCGCAGCAGGACGCCGGGAGCTCCGCAGGAGGCACCTGGCGCTGCTCCGATGCGCACGGAGGCTGCAGATGGGTACGGAGGTAAGATCGGCGCTGCCCGATGGAGGTGTATGGACAAAGCTGGCGTCCGTTCACTGCGCTCCATAAGGCGCCCCTCTCCTATTTCCAGAAGATGAGCCATCAGCAGAAGCAGAGATCCCTGCTGTGGAGGTCGGCGTAGATCCCGGGGTACCAGCAGGGGAGGATGCTCGAGTGCAGAGGCAGGTCGGTTTGCCGAACTTTGTCTGGACGCTGTCATTTACACATGGCTCTTTTATGTCATTGCTTTTTACATACATTACTACGTTACTATGCATGAAAACCACTTTAATACTATTAGATCCATTTTAATAAATGTATCTTCCATTTCTGTTCAGTTTTTTTAGGACATGAGCGTGTGAGGTAATAATAGATAAAAAAGGGCTTAAAATTGATTCATACATGAGCCATATGAAATGTTATTTAGCAGCAGTATGATTAGTTGTGACTTACCCAAGCCAGGCAAACAAGCACAGGAGGCCTAATTAGCAAAAGACATCCCCCTTGTGTGCAGTGCAAGTGCCTGTGACTTTTATATGTACATTCAGGTTGTTTTGTGTGAGTGTCAGTGCACAAGTAGAGACTTTCAGGTGAGTTAACCAGAATTGGAGCTGCTGACTTGCCTTTCCCAGTAAAGACAGACTCTGTTGGTAGATAACTACAATTTGGCTATAATTAATTTGGGTTAATTTTCAACTCCTTTTTTATACAGTCTTTTTATATACATAGTTGATTTGAGTGCATCTCAGTGGTTTGGCTGTCATATTTACATCACTGTGTGCCTACTGTGTGAGAAGGTGGACAGTGGGTCGTTATATGGCTGGCAGTGCAGCACATTCTCCTGCAGCTGTTACACTAAGCAATACACCCACTGTGTATCCAACTGTGTCTGCTTGCAGGTGTTTCTCAATCAGTATGTATTATTTACTGTGGGCCAGCCGTTTTGTAGCAACAAGAGAGGTATTAAAGACATTGCCATTCGCTATAACTGTCATAAGCTGTTATATTTAGTTGTACAGTACTGAACTTCAGCTACAAGTTCTGTGCAAAGGTCTTAGGCAGCCAAAGAAAATTATGTTTAAATGATCCTCATGTTGGTGTGAATCTGTGCCGTTATGCCTGTCAGAGTGTGTTTAGCCATTTCTACTAAAATAACCCCGTTCCTGCAGCACCCATCCACTACACCCATGTATTTTTTTGACAAACACATCTCATATAGCTGATAAATATCTCACTGATGTTTTAAAACTAATTAAGTTAATTAAGCAAACTGGTGGTGAAATTTAATAAATATATAGAATGGCTGAGGTGCTCCTGAGTAGAGGTTTGGGAACTGAAACGGTGTTATTCTAGCCATCCAGCAAGATGTCAGTAACCTTTTGGAGAGCGTAAGACATTTTTTATTGTTACGCCTAATTCGTATATGTTCTGATATTATATTGTGTTTTTGTTCTGACAAAGGCCTTGTCCAAAAATTTAGCTTTTTCTATGCATTTTGGCATTTTGTCCACTCTCATACTGACTTTCTTTTTACATCCCTAAAAACAGATTTTATAAAACTCTGTCCAGGGTGAAGATTTTCAGAAACTCCATTTTCAGCATCAACATATAGAGAGGGGAAACAAAATTTATGGCCTGTAACATGGGAGTGTGTGCTGTTACCTGCTTTGTTTAATGTCAGATTGCGTGCCATTTACTGTTTACGTTAGCTGAACTGAACTAGCTGAACTAGCAGAACTGGTAATAAGGCTTCTGATTGACCAACATGGCTTTATGGTTAGAGTTATATCGCCACCTGTTGGTTTGGCATGCTCTTGACACTCTGTTTTAGTGTTTTCATGTGGACAGAGATTTTTATTAATAACAGAGGAGGAAAAACACGGTTTTAAAAAATACCAGTATACATATGGACAAGACCTAAACGTGAACGTACTACCCAGATATTTAGCTTCAAACACTTCTTTTGGCTACCAAAGACTATTGCACTGTACTGTATCTCTTTAATTATATTTATAATTTAATTCAATCTGCTTTTTTGCTATAATTTGAATGAATGAACCTGGATTAAATTGTTAGTGAACAAAACAGCAGCTGGGTATTTAGAGTGTCCTGCATATTA